>JANAVB010042014.1:7626988-8179488 GCA_029216955.1 Iris pallida
GCGGGTCGTGACACTTATCTTACATGCTCACATGTCCCGGCTACTTAACATGCTCACATGTCTAGTTTATCTTTCATGTTCACATGCTTCCTTTTCCTTACAAGTACACAGTTTACATTATGTCACATG
Source organism: Iris pallida (assembly GCA_029216955.1). Classification (NCBI taxonomy): domain Eukaryota; kingdom Viridiplantae; phylum Streptophyta; class Magnoliopsida; order Asparagales; family Iridaceae; genus Iris; species Iris pallida. The sequence continues at coordinate 7,627,118 of JANAVB010042014.1, forward strand.
TACTTTACTTTATGCTACATGTTGCTTTACTTATTATCTTTTCTATTCTCGGGATAAGTGCATTGGTAGCGCACGAGTCTCGATTTGCCTTTACTTAATTCTGTCTCTATCCATTGCTATGATTTGTATGCTAGTTTTAGTTCATAGTTTGGCTTCCTTTGTGGTACTTGCTATTGAGGGTCTGACCCCACTGGTTTTGTCACGCCCCAGAACCAGAATACTGGAGAGCGGGGGAATAACTCAGCCAGCTACGTATTACGGGTAGATGAATACCGTATAATACGATCAATGTTGTCTAACAAGACGAGGGGGTGCATACTACATGAAAGTCTCCTATGGTCACTTCACATCTATTGTCTCAATCATTTCAAACAAGAAACAGAAATAGAGAACATGTGAGATAAAGCAGTAAGGCGTCCCAAACGCTCAGTCAAAATGTTCTTGATATCTGGCTTTACAAAACACAGCCAGATGATGTAGTCAGTATACACAATTGTTATCAGCTGCAGCCTGACTTAGTTACAATTATGCAAAAGTAGGTACAAGACAATCCGACTAACATGTCGGTGCCAAACGGCAAAGTATAAAGTATTTAACCAAACGAGCGGGGAAGTAAGAAAACCCACTCGAGCCCTCCTGCGATCATCCCTCTAGTGTTGACCATCGTGGAGGTAGAAGTAAGCTGGATTCTCGGGGACCGGTTCTAAATCTGGCAATGCAAAACCAGAGAGGTTAGACCTCTAACAGCAAGTACCGCAAGGAAGCACGATATGAGGGATTAAAACCAGTAATGAGAAAATATGATAAATAGATCTCTGCTTTCTACTGGGATTCACATAGTATCACGACACTTCGAACCAACCTCCCAACCAAACAAGGACAGAAGTTGGCACGTCATGTCCTGACATTCTGATCATCTCAGCTAGGTAACAGAGGACATACAGTACACAAACAAATTAATTTAAACGGCCATTCAACTACTACGGCTTGCTACTGTGAGTTCCAAGTTATCCTGGAATTATGCAATAGAGATTCCTCAGTTCTTACTATGTGCAAGCAAGGCTAGTTTACCCAGTCAATCAATTGCGCCAATCATGAATTAGACGAGTCCCAGCGGGACGCCCGTCATCAATATACAATAGATAATATAACCAGATACCGCTCCCTGCCCGTGTGGCAGATTTGCAGTATCTGTGGGGACCAGCCGGCCTGTCGGACACTACTAGTCCCAAGAGGGCTGCCATGTAAGAACTCGAGAATCCATTCTCTCCATGCAATCATTATTTTATTTAACTTAATAGTCTCTACGTTAAGTGAAATCCTATGCTGTGGGTCATGGTCATTCAAATGAGTACTTTCGTACGGGATACGATATGCACAACTCTACAACGATACCAGTGCGGTTAGGTTGCAGGTCTTACATAGCGTAATGCAACAATCAAAACTAACCATGAAGTAATCATGCCTTGACCATAAAGTACACATGCTGCTTTTGTAAAACAAGTAAATAAATAAATAAATAAATTGAAGCCTGCATGTGCCTGTATGTCAATATTCGGGATCAGCCAGTCGATTACAATAGTTCATAATTAATATGAACGTGTCTCATTCATTCAATTCAATAAGACGACTAGCCAGTCTCTTAGTTCCAACTAGGAACGCATGATCAATTATTAGTCGAAGTAACAGTCGGATCAATTCGTGACAAGGCATGAAAGTCAACTAGTATTAAGCATGATCGAGTCTATAACTAGCATAAAATAGTTGGTAACATATTCTTGAAGCCAAGAAAAAGATCTACAACTTTCATGTTGGAAGCTAGGAGGAATTCGGGCCAGAAAACAGTCAAAAAGAGCATCAAACAATCAAAATCAGCCAAAATCAGCCCTCATGCGGCTCAAAAAATCTTTATGCGGCTCAAAATGCTCATGCGGCTCCAAAAATCCTTATGCGGCTCAAAATGCTTATGCGGCTCCAAAAATCCTTATGCGGCTCAAAATGCTTAATGCTTATGCGGCTCCAAAAATCCTTATGCGGCTCAAAATGCTTATGCGGCTCAAAATGCTCATGCGGCGAGAAAAGCTTATGCGGCCAGGAATGGTCATACGGCCAGAAAAGCTTATGCGGCCAGAAATGGTCATGCGGCCAGAAATGCTTATGTGGCCAGAAATGGTCATGCGGCCAGAAAAGCTTATGCGGCCAGGAATGGTCATGCGGCCAGAAAAGCTTATGCGGCCAGGAATGGTCATGCGGCCAGAAAAGCTTATGCGGCCAGGAATGGTCATGCGGCCAGAAATGCTTATGCGGCTCAAAATACTTATGCGGCCAGGTACTATTCATCGTCCCTGCCAAAACCAGGACAGATGAACATAGAAGTTTGACCAAAATTGTTTTGGCCATAACTTCCTCAAATCAAGTCGAAATCTAACTTTTCAAAAGCCAAAATTGGGTAGAATTGAATTCTCTACAACATAGAACAATCAAAACATGGAAATGATGAAGTTTGATAGATCAAAACCCAAGAAAACCAAAAAAGAGAACAACTTAGATCTACACAAAGCTAACCATGGAAAACAAAAACTACAAGACCTAAACATATAGAGAAAGAAGAGACAAGCACAATAGACTAAAAATAAATAGGGATGCATGAAATCCTCCATGATATGCAAGATGTACTTGTCTCTCACAAGTGGGTTAGGGTTTGGTGGAGGAGTAAATGTGAATGAATGAAGAGAGAGAATGAAAGAAGAAGTTTTATATTAATGCCAGGTGGATCTCCACCATTCATTCTCTCCACCAAATCTAAGCCATCCATTCCTTTCCATGTTGAACCAAACCACACCAAGTTGGTTTACCATGAACCGAAATGAACCAAGAGCCAAGAAAAAGCAGAAAATAAAATACAGAAAAATAATTAGCATGAAATTAAAAGAATTAAATATAAAATAAATGCATGACAGATACTAAATAAATTCGGGCAAGCGGTATACGTATAAAAATATGCATTCCGGAAACGGGGAGTGACATCTCTACCCACCTTAAATAAATTTCGTCTTCGGAATTTCAAATCCAAGCAGGATAGAAAAAATCGAGCTGATCTAGGTACAAGAAACTTGAGCAAGCAATCATTCTTCAATGTTTAACTAGCAGATAACATATCTATATTAACAATCTACGATATCAAGTAGTTCTATCTATGAGGTGACAAGCATGAGGGGTTAAGGCAATCAAGGTACACGGAAAGAAATATACCTTGTGAGTCAAACAGATGTGGATACTGTGATCGGATATCATCCTCACGTTTCCACGTTGACTCTCCTCATGAGTGATGACCCCAAGCAACCCGGACAAGGCTAATTGTTCGGTTCTTGAGTATCTTCTCTCTCCGGTCCAAAATAGACACCGGCTGCTCCTCGTAAGACAAGTTGGTACCAACAACCAACTCAGAATGATCAAGGATATAGCTGGGGTCCGATACATACCTTCGCAATTGAGATACATGAAACACGTCATGTACCTCTCGTAACGAAGGTGGAAGGGACAAACGATAAGCAACATCGCCTACCCTATCAAGGATAACGAATGGTCCTACGTATCGCGGACTCAACTTTCCACGAACGCCAAATCTAATGACCCCACGGGTAGGTGAGATCCGCAAGAACACGTGGTCCCCAACAGAAAACTCTAGCGGTCTACGATGCTGGTCCGCCCAATGACGATGCCGGTCCTGTGCAACTCGAAGTCGCTCTCTAATTCCCTTGACCAATTCAACTGTCTGAACAATCATTTTCGGGCCTAACATCTTCCTCTCCCCGATATCATCCCATGCTAGTGGCGACCTACACTTCTTACCATATAGAGCTTCGAATGGCGCCATCTGGATACTGGCTTGATAACTGTTGTTGTATGATAACTCAACTAAGTGCAGGTGGCTCTCCCAAGATCCTCCAAAATCTAGGGTGCAAGCTCGCAACATATCTTCTAAAGTCTGAATTGTTCTTTCTGATTGCCCGTCCGTCTGTGGATGGTAAGCCGTGCTAAATCTTAACTTGGTGCCCAGACAATGATGTAAGCTCTTCCAGAAATGTGATGTAAAACGGGTATCTCTGTCGGACACAATACTGACAGGGACTCCATGATGCCTGACTATCTGTTGCATATACAACTCTGCCAACTTTTCTGTAGATTGCCCTACTCTAAAAGGGAGAAAGTGTGCCACCTTTGTAAGCCGATCTACTATCACCCAAATAACATCTTTACCACTTGGTGATCTCGGTAAACCGGTCACAAAGTCCATTGTGATATGCTTCCACTTCCATTCCGGAATAGGAAGTGGCTGTAATAACCCAGTTGGCCTCTGCTGTTCTGCCTTCACTTGCTGACATACCAAGCAACGGAAAATGAATCTAGCTATCTCCCTCTTCATCCCGTTCCACCAAAAGTGCTGCTTGATATCTTGGTACATCTTGGTCCCTCCAGGGTGTATAGAATATTGAGAACTGTGAGCTTCTGTCATAACCTCCTGTCTGATATCTCCACTAGGCACACATAGGCGTGATCCAAACCTAAGGGTACCATCTTCATGAATTTGTATCTCCTTCCTGAGTCCTGACTCACATTCTGCCCTAAGCTTCTGAATCCTTGGGTCCTGTGCCTGAGCTGCCTTGATCCTATCTACCAAGTCAGATTGAACTTGTAGACTCGCCAGAACTCCTACATCACTAGGAAGTATAACCTCGATGCCCATCTCCTGAAGGTCTTCTAAAATATGCTTCTGTGTTGTCAACATAAATGCGCTGCCTCTCCTGCTAAGAGCGTCTGCTACCACATTAGCCTTGCCTGGGTGATACTGAAGCTCCACGTCATAATCCTTGATCAACTCCAACCATCTTCTCTGTCTCATGTTTAGTTCCTTCTGAGTAAAGATGTACTTCAGACTTTTATGGTCCGTATACATATCCACTCGATCACCATATAAGTAATGCCTCCATAGCTTCAAAGCAAATACTACTGCCGCCAACTCCAAGTCATGAGTTGGGTAATTCTTCTCCTGGTCCCGAAGCTGCCTAGATGCATACGCTATCACCTTCCCATGCTGCATGAGGACACATCCAAGTCCTTTACCTGACGCATCACAATATACTGTAAAACCTCCGGGTCCAACTGGCAATGTAAGAATAGGCACTGATATCAACTTCTGCTTCAAGGTGTCAAATGATGCCTGGCACTCTGCCGACCAGATAAATGGCACATCCTTCCATGTCAAGCGGGTCATGGGTGCTGAAAGTCTTGCAAAATCTGATATGAATCTCCTGTAATATCCTGCCAATCCCAAGAAACTCCGTACATCAGCTACGGTCTTGGGTACTGGCCAGCTCTCTACTGCTTCTACCTTCTTGGGATCCACTGCTACTCCAGCACCTGATATGATATGACCCAAAAATGAAATGTGATTCGACCAAAACTCACACTTGCTGAGCTTGGCATACAACTGGTTCTCTCTCATAACCTGCAACACTGTCCTGAGGTGGTCTTCATGCTCCTCTTCACTGGCAGAGTACACAAGAATGTCATCGAGAAACACCACGACAAACTGATCTAGGTATGGCATAAAGATGCGGTTCATCAAATCCATAAATATTGCTGGAGCATTGGTCAAACCAAACGACATTACTAAGAATTCATAATGCCCATACTTCGACCTGAATGCTGTCTTGGGAATATCCTCCTTCCGAACCCTCACCTGATGGTACCCTGAACGAAGATCTATCTTGGAGAAAACTCTAGCCCTGCTCAACTGATCAAATAAGTCGTCGATCCTGGGTAATGGGTACTTGTTCTTTACTGTTGTCGCATTAAGATTCCTGTAGTCAATGCACAATCTGGATGATCCATCCTTCTTTCCTACAAGTACCACTGGTGCTGCCCACGGTGATACGCTAGCTTGGATGAACTTCTTCTCCTTCAGTTCCTCTATGTGCTGATATACCTTAGCCTGCTCTGAATCTGCCATTCTGTAAACTCAATCTGATATTGGTTTAGTTCCAGGTGCCAATTCTATACTGAACTCAATATCCCTAACCGGTGGTAGACCTGGAAGTTCTTCAGGAAATACATCCAGAAACTCTTCAACTACCTTCGGAACTTAAACTTCTTCCATTGTCGTTATTACTCCCTGCTCTTGCTGAGTTGCCTCTGATCTGACTAAGGTGAATCTCTCAATGCCTGGAATATCAAAAGATACACTCCCACTACGACAATCTATTGTCGCATGACTGTCTTTCAGCCAGTCCATGCCTAAGATAACGTCGAAATTTCCAACAGGAAATTCTATCAACTGGGCGGGTAAGGAATGCCCACAAACTACAACGCTATACGCTAGAATAACTCTACTAACTCCTACGAGCCCATTGCCAGTGAGTATATTCAACCTTCCTGGCAATGCCTCGAACTCCATTCCTAGCCGTGTCGCAAATTGTGCAGATATAAATAAATGTGATGCTCCTGAATCAAACAATGCTACTGCGGGATATGAAGCGACGAGAATGTTACATGCCACAACATCTCCCGATGCTAATGCCTCTTCCAAGGACAAAGTGAATGCCTGCCCTCGACCTCCTTGTTGGTTTCCATGCTGTGGCCTAGCCTGGTGCTGCTGCTGGCCCCTTCCCTGATGATGCTGGGGTGGTCTATGCTGGTGTTGCTGCATCGGCGGTCCCTGCTGCCGAAACATCTGAGCCTGTGGCATTAACGGATGCTGGGCCAATGGTCTCACTGCCACTGCTGGTCCTCGATACTGTCCTGCCCCTGGTGCTGGCAGAGCAGGAAACTGCTGCGCTGGTCCTCCTGACCTTGAATTCATGGGACATGTGGTAACCCGATGATCTGGATTTTCACATATCAAACACAGCCCGTTCAATGTCCGACACACATCTCTAGTGTGTCCTACCTTTCCACAATAAGTGCAGCCTGCCGGGGGTTGCTGGTTCTTCTTCTGTTGCTGTTGTTGCTGCCTGGATGGTGGTGCTGGCCCTCGTATCGCCACATCGTGGATACGAATGCCATGGGGTGGTGCTGTTGTCCGGGGTGCTGCTCCCCCTCCTCCTTCAATCTGACTGTGAGATCTCTTCTGACCTCCAGTCCTTGCCGTGATCCTCTGAATGGTGATCTCATGCCTTCGGATTGCCGTTAACACTTCGTCGAAAGTCTGGTAATTGTGCCCCTCTATAAATTGCAAGAGCTCAAGATGAAACCCTTGCTGGAACCTCATCGCCCTCTGGCGCTCCGTTACTACCATCTCTGGGGCGAACCTGCTCAATCTGCAAAACTCCGCTGCATAAGCATCTACCGTTTTGTCGGCCTGCTTGAGGTTGATAAACTTCTGCTGTAGCTCAAACTGCGCCACAACTCCATAGTACTTCATCTTGAATCTTGCTGTGAAATCGTCCCAAGCAATGGGACGTCTGATACCTACTTCCTCTGATTCCCACCAATCACGTGCGAGATCCTGAAGTAACAACTTTACTTGATCCATACGTTCTTCTGGCGGCACCTTAGCTGCTGTCAGAATAGCCTCAATATCCTTAAGCCATGCATCTGCTGAGATGGCATCTTCCATGCCCTCGAAACGACGGGGGTTGTACTTGCAAAACCTAGCTGATGCTCCTGAATCTGGCCTCGCCCCTCTTTCCAATACCGTCTGCAACCCTTGGTTGAGTAGTACGTTCTGCTCCTGCAACTGAGCGTGCATGCGCTGCTGGGCTAACATCTGATGTTGTTGGGTAGCCATCATTCCTCTCATGATCTCCAGAAGGGCTGGTGTGTCCACTTCCACAGGGGTAGGTGGAACTGTTGGTGGTGGTGGAACATCCGGATACTGCGGTCCAGTTGCTGCTTCCACTATTACTTCTTCTTGGATGGTCTCTTGAGTTAGTACCGGCCCTTGTTGCTGACCAACATGGTCAGGTTGTCCGTATTGCTCTTATTGTTGTTGCCCAGTCCTGACAGATGCGGACGAGGGGCCCCTAAGAAAAGGGACAAGAGAACAATCAAACGACCGGACAGGAAAGATCAATGAAGTCAAAGGATACTGGAATGTCAATCTAGGGTTGAGAACAACGAATCATGAGATCAAGGGGGAACATGTGTGATTGAGACATCCTATAATCAAAACACCCCACAAGTCTGAAACCAGACCTGCATGGGCCACCACTAAAACCTTGTCACGCCCCAGAACCAGAATACTGGAGAGCGGGAGAATGACTCAGCCAGCTACGTATTACGGGTAGATGTATACCGTATAATACGATCAATGCTGTCTAACAAGACGAGGGGGTGCATACTACATGAAAGTCTCCTATGGTCACTTCACATCTATTGTCTCAATCATTCAAACAAGAAACAGAAATAGAGAACATGTGAGATAAAGCAGTAAGGCATCCCAAACGCTCAGTCAAAATATTCTTGATATCTGGCTTTACAAAACACAGCCAGATGATGTAGTCAGTATACACAATTGTTATCAGCTGCAGCCTGACTTAGTTACAATTATACAAAAGTAGGTACAAGACAATCCGACTAATATGTCGGTGCCAAACGGCAAAGTATAAAGTATTTAACAAAACGAGCAGGAAAGTAAGAAAACCCACTCGAGCCCTCCTGCGATCATCCCTCTAGTGTTGACCATCGTGGAGGTAGAAGTAAGCTGGATCCTCGGGGACCGGCTCTAAATCTGGCCATGCAAAACCAGAGAGGTTAGACCTCTAACAGCAAGTACTGCAAGGAAGCACGATATGAGGGATTAAAACCAGTAATGAGAAAATATGATAAATAGATCTCTGCTTTCTACTGGGATTCACATAGTATCACGACACTTCGAACCAACCTCCCAACCAAACAAGGACAGAAGTTGGCACGTCATGTCCTGACATTCTGATCATCTCAGCTAGGTAACAGAGGACATACAGTACACAAACAAATTAATTTAAACGGCCATTCAAGTACTACGGCTTGCTACTGTGAGTTCCAAGTTATCCTGGAATTATGCAATAGAGATTCCTCAGTTCTTACTATGTGCAAGTAAGGCTAGTTTACCCAGTCAATCAATTGCGCCAATCATGAATTAGACGAGTCCCAGCGGGACGCCCGTCATCAATATACAATAGATAATATAACCAGATACCGCTCCCTGCCCGTGTGGCAGATTTGCAGTATCTGTGGGGACCAGCCGGCCTGTCGGACACTACTAGTCCCAAGAGGGCTGCCATGTAAGAACTCGGGAATCCATTCTCTCCATGCAATTATTATTTTATTTAACTTAATAGTCTCTACGTTAAGTAAAATCCCATGTCGTGGGTCATGGTCATTCAAATGAGTACTTTCGTACGGGATACGATATGCACAACTCTACAACGATACCAGTGCGGTTAGGTTGCAGGTCTTACATAGCGTAATACAACAATCAAAACTAACCACGGAGTAATCATGCCTTGACCATAAAGTACACATGCTGCTTTTATAAAACAAGTAAATAAATAAATAAATTGAAGCCTGCATGTGCCTGTATGTCAATATTCGGGATCAGTCAGTCGATTACAATAGTTCATAATTAATATGAACGTGTCTCATTCATTCAATTCAATAAGACGACTAGCCAGTCTCTTAGTTCCAACTAGGAACGCATGATCAATTATTAGTCGAAGTAACAGTCGGATCAATTCGTGACAAGGCATGAAAGTCAACTAGTATTAAGCATGATCGAGTCTATAACTAGCATAAAATAGTTGGTAACATATTCTTGAAGCCAAAGAAAAGATCTACAACTTTCATGTTGGAAGCTAGGAGAAATTCGGGCTAGAAAACAGTCAAAAAGAGCATCAAACAATCAAAATCAGCCAAAATCAGTCTCATGCGGCTCAAAAAATCTTTATGCGACTCAAAATGCTCATGCGGCTCCAAAAATCCTTATGCGTCTCAAAATGCTTATGCGGCTCCAAAAATCCTTATGCGGCTCAAAATGCTTATGCGGCTCCAAAAATCCTTATGCGACTCAAAATGCTTATGCGGCTCAAAATGCTCATGCGGCCAGAAAAGCTTATGCGGCCAGGAATGGTCATGCGGCCAGAAAAGCTTATGCGGCCAGAAATGGTCATGCGGCCAGAAATGCTTATGCGGCCAGAAATGGTCATGCGGCTAGAAAAGCTTATGCGGCCAGGAATGGTCATGCGGCCAGAAAAGCTTATGCGGCCAGGAATGATCATGCGGCCAGAAATGCTTATGCGGCTCAAAATACTTATGCGGCCAGGTACTATTCATCGTTCCTGCCAAAATCAGGACAGATGAACATAGAAGTTTGACCAAAATTATTTTGGTCATAACTTCCTCAAATCAAGTCGAAATCTAACTTTTCAAAAGCCAAAATTGGGTAGAATTGAATTCTCTACAACATAGAACAATCAAAACATGGAAATGATGAAGTTTGATAGATCAAAATCCAAGAAAACCAAAAAGGAGAAAAACTTAGATCTACACAAAGCTAACCATGGAAAACAAAAACTACAAGACCTAAACATATAGAGAAAGAAGAGACAAGCACAATAGACTAAAAATAAATGGGGATGCATGAAATCCTCCATGATGTGCAAGATGTACTTGCCTCTCACAAGTGGGTTAGGGTTTGGTGGAGGATTAAATGTGAATGAATGAAGAGAGAGAATGAAAGAAGAAGTTTTATATTAATGCCAGGTGGATCTCTACCATTCATTCTCTCCACCAAATCCAAGCCATCCATTCCTTTCCATGTTGAACCAAACCACACCAAGTTGGTTTACCACGAACCGAAATGAACCAAGAGCCAAGAAAAAGCAGAAAATAAAATACAGAAAAATAATTAGCATGAAATTAAAAGAATTAAATATAAAATAAATGCATGACAGATACTAAATAAATTCGGACAAGCGGTATACGTATAAAAATACGCATTCCGGGAACGGGGAGTGACAGGTTTTGTTTGGCCAGATATGATAGAGGAGCCCGAAGGATCTTCCGTACCATCTACTCGATGGTGACTACCTGGAGCACCAGAGTACCATAGTGGATTTCCTATATCATTCTCCCACTAGTTATGTACATTATTCTTTTGTGGCGTTTAGCCTCCGAGCACGTGTTTAGCTCGTATTTTGTACTTGACATTTAGCCTACTGTCACCCTCACTTTTCCAAGATAGGGGTAAAATGGTAATTTTCCATTTTTCAATATTTTGGTATTTTTTTATTTTATGAATGTTAATATTTAATGATTATAGGAGTCGGGTTCGAATTTCATCTCATTCCGACTTATTTCGGGACTCCGAAAAATTTTGACTTAAGTTGTGCTTAACACATTAATTAGCCATGGCCCACTAATCTCATCATTTAGGTCTAAGAGTTTGGTCTAATCCCACATGAGTGGTTAGACCTATTTATGATTTTTATTTGGTCTTTTCTAACCCCCAAACCCTAATAGAAATTAAACCTTCATAAAGAAAAGAGAGAGGGGCAAACTTGTAATTGTGCAAGGGGACAAAACCCCCTTTATATGGCCGGCCACCCCCTCCCCTTTTTCACCCATTCACACTTCAATTTTTCTCCATCTTCTTCTCCAAGTGTTCTTCAAGAAAGAAGAGCAAATCCCTTGGAATCATCTCCAAATCAAGGTTCCCTTCCAAATATTCTTTCATCAATCTCTCCCTCTACCTCAAGTGGTGCTTCTACAAACTTTTGGGAGCAAGAGGAGAAGAGGTATGTCCTAAACAATTCACTTTATGTCGGAGTCGTGTCGGAGAATTTTGTATTGGGATCCATCTTCCAATAGGTACAAACTATCCTCTATTTCTATTTCTTCATCATGTAGAATAGTTTTGACTAAGTAGGATTGATCCCTATGGTTGTGTCCCTATTTGTGTCAAGTTTGAGTCCATTTGGTGTGTCCTAGGAAGAGTTAGAATTTTTGCTTGTGTCCTAATGTTTTTTCCCAAGTTGGACACCCCAAGAATATTTAGTTTTTGCATCTAAGTGTTTTAGACACTTTATTTTCATATTTTGTATAAGTGTTGTGTGTGTGTGTGTATATATATATATATATATATATATATATATATATATATATATATATATATATATATATATATATATATATATATATATGTGTGTGTGTGTGTGTGTGTGTGTGGGCTTTTATATATATATAGAGAGATGGGGGGAATGGGATGTGGAGAGTTATTTGTATTAGTGTGTTTATATATATATATATATATATATATATATATATATATATATATATATATATATATATATATATATATATATATATATATATATATATATATATATATATATATATATAGAGAGAGAGAGAGAAGAGGGGGAATGAGTTAGAATGAGTTGTGTGTGTGTCTAAATATATATATATATATATATATATATATATATATATATATATATATATATATATATATATATATATATGTGTGTGTGTGTGTGTGTGTGTGTGTGTGTGTGTGTGTGTGTGTGTCTCTCTATATATATATATGTGGTGTGATATATATATATATATATATATATATATATATATATATATATATATATATAGTGAGATAGAGGAGAAGATTAGAGATTAGAAGAAGGGAGAATAGAGGGTGAGAAGGAGAAGGAGAAGAAGAGCAAATAGCAGCAGCAGTAGAGGGGACTAGGGGCTGCTGCCCTCCCTTTTGCAAACAGCAGCAGCAGCAGCTTTAGCAGCAGCAGCCGCCTATAGCAGCAGCAGCTTTAGCAGCAGTGGTAGCCCCCCCCCCCCCCCCCATGACACATTTGACCCCCACAAACCCCCCATATATATACCTATATATATATACCTATATACCCTATATTAATACCCATATAACACTCTAAATAACCCCCCTAAAATAGTCCTATGTGTGTGTGTGTGAGAGTGAGTTTTGTGGGGTCTTGAGAGTGAGTGTGAGTGTTTGTGTGAGGGAGAGTGAAAGGGTAAAATGAGATACGAGTGTCGAAACGTATCCAAATTGAAATAGGACTTAGCTAATGTGAAATAGAGTTTGTGGGTAGGCTCCTAAGTTAGAATTAGGGTTTCGTTTGAGGTTAGTAGAATGGTATCTCACGATACCATTGAGTATCTTACGATACTCAAGGTAATGGGTAGTTGAACAACATGAGTCGTAAGATGGACTGGATGTCCACCTTACCTAGGAAACTTGGTAGGTAATGTTAGTAGAGGTTAGTATCCTACTACCCTAGGAAGCCGGGAGTGAAACTCCCAAGGGAAAGCCACTTGGCTTTAGTGTTAGAGGGGTAAAGGGTAAATAATATATAAAGGGTAAACGGGTAAATTCAAGATACGGGATACGGGTTGTCGGTTTAACTTGAAACTTAGGTGTCTTGATAGGTACACCCTACAAATGTCATATTTGAACCAATTTCGACACGGTTGACCCAGAGTTGACTTTTTACCCAAAAGTCAACAACGAGTCAACCCTTTGTCTAAAATGGTCCAAATCTAAACTAGAGTTGACCAGTTGACCAAAAGTCAACTGTTAGTCAACATTTGACCAGTTTGACCTAGGGTTGACCTAGAGTTGACCAAAGTTGACCAGTTGACTAAAAGTCAACTGTAAGTCAACTCTTGACTCCGTTTGACTTACTTTGACTTGCTATGACTAGTATGACCTAGAGTTGACTTAGTTTGACTTAGATTGACTTGACATGACTTTGTTTGACTTAGATTGACTTGACAGGACTTAGTGTGACTCAGTGCGACCTAGTTTGTCCTAGATTTCATATCATACATTAGAAATCATTCATAACTTTGTTAAACTCAAATTAACATGCAATATCTCATCTTTAGGTCTCTGATTACCACTATGAGCATTGATATACCCTACAGCTCAGGACAACAGCGAGTACATTCTCTGATAGTAGTTACTTGTCTTGATATCTTCTCTACCAGCTCAGTTATAGTGTTTACTTGATTCTCGACACATTAGTGCACGGACTAGTATTGTCGGATTCCTGTCATGAGATGTCATTCCTAGATTTCTTGGGACACTGGTACTTGCTCGGCCTTGATTCTTGTACTTGTATTGACGCTGATTCCTGAAGAGGACTTGCTCTCCTCTTAGGAAATCCTGCGTTATGACGTGCTATGTCCGAATCCGTATACTATTCAAGGAATAGGGAATTTTATAGATAGTGTGATCAATACCCATCTTGAGTTACTACTTGTATCATAGCTATACCCTCACCTCACAATGGGTATAGCCTGACCTGTGCTACTACTTGCTCCATAGCTTGCCATCCCGACCGGGCCGAGTCCACGTACTTGTAGCCGGTCGGCTGGAAGCCTGATCTTGACCCTTACCGATCACATCATGCTATAATATTCGAGGCACATTTTACATTTATTACATCAGTTACATATTACAGTTCAGCTTACTTTCCCTGCATGATTCACCTTGACATGATTTTTAGTTTACATATCCTGTTATACTTACATCATGATATGTTCATCTTGTACTCTATTATGATTGACTGTTAGAGCATTTGTCATTACTATAGAATCTGTTGCCAGCGTTGTACTCGTTCATTTTTCTGACAGGATACTGTTATAATATATCCAGATGACATAGATGTGGACTGTTCTACCCACTATGTGTCACGCCTCGCTCCCGTAGGAGCGATCGTCCTCGCTAAGGCGTGATGCCGCACGAGCCTAGATTGCGCTCGTGCAAGGCGGGTTCCATAACGGCCGATTTTAGCGGCTGCAACGGGGTCGTCGCACAGAAGTCCCGTACAGAGACATTGATTTATAGCAGCGGAATAAGAACCAAACACAAGTTATTCAGAAGAAGCTCTTTATTGATAATGAAACAACGATTACATTTGGGGCGCAAGGCCAAGATTACAATTCTTTCAAGCTCACTCAAGCTCACATTACAAGTCACTCAGCTCTCTCTCATCTCTCATATACAAGTTTTGATCCAGCAGAAACTTCAGAAGGCGATGTCCATATATTATGTCCTGTATAAGTCTTTACTCCATGCGGCCGCGTGCTTCGAATCGCCAAGGAACTCCGTTCCTCGACACATCCAAGCGAGCTCTGCGCCACGAGCTTCTACCTGTGCCTACACATGTAGACTATGTGGGTGTCAGTACTCAACTGTACTGGTGGAATGAGCTCCTCGTCCACCCATACAAAACTCGCACGTTTGATTTACTTTGTGCAACATAGACCCTTCTTATCAATTGTCTTTCTAGTCTTGCCTTAGGATCAATTTTATGACCGACGCCTTGCCTATTTTGTGTCTTTAGACCATCTCGTACTTGCAACGACAATGTCAACTCATATCTTGCCTCAAGACCCTTTTCGTGCCAACAATGTTAACCTATCGAATCGTGTTTGCCTTACGGCTTAAAATCAGAGACGCAACTACGCGATGAAGCTCCATTTTCCGTGTTACCATGCTACAAACCCTTGCTGAGGTCGTGCCTCGTAACTCAGTGATACTCAATCATATCGCCGTCCCGCGGCCCTTGCTACTTTGACCACCAACTGACCCAATCAAGACTTGTGAATGTTAGTGTTACTCAACCAACTTTGCCTTGCGGCGGTTTCTCGACTTAAACTCAAACAACTCAACCAACTCAAGCTACCTATATACCGACAACTCAAGACTTGACGCCACATCTCGTGCCGAAGCACGACGCCTATGTTGAAACCCAATCTTAGGCCCAAACTTTGTGTTCTAACTGTACACACCTTCAACTCAACTCAATCCAAAGGCATACATGCGGATAGCCGCTATTTGCCGACATCTATATGAACTTGGCCACTAGTATCACAAGCTATACCTTGACGTATAGTTTTGTTAATCGGGATCCTTTCGACGCAAGTAGCTAGCCCCGTCGCAAGTCCCCGCTTAACCTGTGCCAAAACCTTACGCACGACTATACCCTGTTCCCTCCTAGGCCGAGTCGGCCCCATGGCCTAGGGTTACCGCTCGAGGGTTCATCGCCCTTGTCGACAAGTTATCAAATGACCATGCAAGACTCGACACAAACTGACGTCTCACATAGTTATTCCTCTACCAAAACCAAGACTTCTATCCTTGAGACCCCTCGACGACCCATGGTCGCTAGCATTCCTTCCTTGAGACCCCTCGACGACCCACGGTCGCGAGCATTTCCTTCCTTGTTACCCTATCATTTGGTTCAACTCATGAATGCCTATTTGATAGTCCTTTCTCAAAACTCACTTTGAATCAATTGTGATCCTTGCCTTAACACTATGTCCGTGCATCGTGCCTTAAGTCAATCGTGCTCTATGCAACGCTGTCGCCTAAGCCCTACCTCCTATGACGGGCCTTGGGATCGTGGGACTATTTAACTTGACAACTGCAGAATGAGCGGGACATCACTTGGAATGACTTAGGTCGACCGGCATAACTTTACCTAACTTACTCAAGCCTACGACTTAACCCGAGGGACGAGCAAAGGCTATGCCAAGCCTTGCACAATGGGACCGTGCACGCTTTATCAAGCGTTCATGTGGGCGATGCCTATGACTTAGGCTAACTCTTAGCTTTTGTACCGAAGACCAACATTTCTTCTCCCAAGCCACGGGACGAAAGACCGAGTGTCATTTTCAAAGCACACCGTGCACCAACTCTAAGCCGACCATTGGACCCTTTTTCCATGTTCTAACTCATTTCGACCCGTCGGGATTATTCTCCTTTAGCTATGTGGATTCATCTCTTTTATTATTAAGCCTACTTGTGCAAGTTGAAAACATGCGTATTATTATGTGAAGGCAAAGATGAGGCAAGTTCACCGAAACTATCCCACCTGAGCGAGCGGTCGCCTCGACCGAGCGATGTCTTCCAGCAGCCGTTGTAAGGCTAAGTCCGAACGTCATCGGCGTTTCGATTCCTCCGATTGACTGAGCGGGACGGGGCACTACATCATACACCACTCAGAAGAAGTTTCGTCCTTGAAACTAACTGAGTACACTTATCGACTTATCACTTTACTTAACATTCAAAAACTCTCGCACACAATTCTCCTATGCCTTACTCAAATCCGAGCCACGCTCGTGCTACCCTCAATCCTTTCTTCAAAACTTACGATCTCAAAATCCTCGATACTTCCTCGTTCCTCAAATCTTACTTGAATTCAACGTATCACTTAGTATGGATCGTGCACATATCTTAGACGTCCCTAAAATACATGCATTTCAACCAAGCCTCGTGATAGCGAATCCTACCATCACCACTCGAGTCGGATCGTGCACGCATTCAAGCATCCTTGATATACATCCATGTCAACCGAGCCTCATGAGTGTTGCCTTCACCATTCCTATCGCTCCGTACCGGAACGTCTGCCTAACCGCTAGGCTATGTCTTTCCGTCAGTATTGGAATCATAGTTCCCAAACAACGATATCAACACTGATCCCATCCTAAGGTCAAACCAAGTTGATAGTACGGGATTTTCTATCCAAGCTCGCATCACTCCGATTTCTAAACATCGAGCATAGATCGCCTACACACATCCTAATATTTTATCGTACGGGGTCCGAGTCATTCAGCAAAGCCATCCTACGATAACATACGTTCAACCAATTCCACGACATCTCAATATCGCTTGTTCAACCAACCATCTTCGCATAGTCTATTTCTTTTAAACACGTTCGATATAGTTCGCCTATCAATCCTTCTCAATTTAAGCACGCTATGCCGCAATTCGTCGCTAACCAAAATTTCACATTCCACATTTTCTAAGTCATCTATTCCAATTCACGTGATCGATCATAAGGTCGTCTAGCTTAACAATACGTTGCGCCCCGATCTTACGCGAGTCAGATTATCCACGGTGGGCACGAATCACCATGCACGCTCCCGCAGGATAATTATCCTCATCGGGACGTAACTCTTGTTTTGTGTCTAGACTAATTTATTTTTGATGCGCGGATTGGACCTACTCAATCCTCAAGTTTATTTCATTCATCAATCGTAAGTCTAACATCCTCAAATTCTCCTTCGCACCAAGCCAACAAGTCAAGACAATCAAAGTTGCCGCGTCCTGATTTTTTCGAGTTCGATCATTCCCGCGGCATGAATCACCATGCCAGCACTCACGCAGAACGATTGCCCCAAATCCGACGCAACGCATGTGCGAGGCTAGAGTTGCGCTCGTGCAAGACAAGATCGTCGACGTTGTGGCTATCTGCGTAACCATCAAGACACGACCACTTTCATCCAACATTCATCTCCATCAAAATCTAAAGCACAGCATCCAATCAAACAATAACACTTGTACGGTCGCCTTTTGCCGAGTTAGAGTACCCCCGAGTTATCGCATAGCGATCTTTGATACGCCTCAATACCATCGACGATATGCGTAACCTGACGATCTTCCTTTGCAACCAAATTTTGAGCCGTGTGAATGATGCTATCGTCCGACTGGATAATCTCCTCGACATTCAAAATCAAGTTCGATCATTATCCCTCGAATCATTCACAACATCGATTTTCCAGAAACCAAATTCACGTATCGTTCATCCGTTTATCTTAAGTTATCGACCAACGTATTTTCTCAATTTGCATCATTCCTTTATCAATCGATCGACATCCCTGAGGCTATCGCATACACCACTCAGGGATGAAGTCATTCAACAAATCCTCAACTTATCATTTGAATCAAAATCAACTTCTTCAAATTTTTTGTTCAAACCATTCCTCAAATTCTAAGCACGCTCATCTATATCGCACCGACGTTATCGTCGCTCGATAGCACCCCTATCGACAGTCATCCCACATTTTACTCAATCGAGTTCAACTCATTCTAGCTCGAATATTTCAATTCCCGTACTCGACTTTTCTAAGATCGATGCAACTTTGGTGTATATGCCCAGCCCGACTTAGCCAACCGTGCTTACACGAACCATCTTTTTGTTTTATTGTTAAAAACTGTTCTCCTATGTTTTACAAAATAGATAGACTTATTGTATAGACATCCCGTAGGACAATTGAGAGAGAGCGCACCAACGATATCAACTTTACGGAAGCAACAGAGTTTGCAGACACAATGAGTTAAAGAATTCAATCGATAGTCCAAGGACGTAAAGCCGTGCTCTGATACCATTATATCACGCCCCGCTCCCGTAGGAGCGATCGTCCTCGCTAAGGCGTGATGCCGCACGAGCCTAGATTGCGCTCGTGTAAGGCGGGTTCCATAACGGCCGATTTCAGCGGCTGCGATGGGGTCGTCGCACAGAAGTCCCGTGCAGAGACATTGATTTATAGCAGCGGAATAAGAACCAAACACAAGTTATTCAGAAGAAGCTCTTTATTGATATTGAAACAACGGTTACATTTGGGGCGCAAGGCCAAGATTATAATTCTCTCAAGCTCACTCAAGCTCACATTACAAGTCACTCATCTCTCTCTCATCTCTCATATACAAGTCTTGATCCAGCGGAAACTTTGGAAGGCGATGTCCATACATTATGTCCTGTATAAGTCTTTACTCCATGCGGCCGCGCGCTTCGAATCGCCAAGGAACTCCGTTCCTCGACGCATCCAAGCGAGCTCTGCGCCACGAGCTTCTACCTGTGCCTACACATGTAAACTATGTGGTTGTCAGTACTCAACTGTACTGGTAGAATGAGCTCCTCGCCCACCCATACAAAACCCGCACGTTTGATTTACTTTGTACAACATAGACCCTTCTTATCAATTGTCTTTCTAGTCTTGCCTTAGGATCAGTTTTATGACCGACGCCTTGCCTATTTTGTGTCTTTAGACCATCTCGTGCTTGCAATGACAATGTTAACTCATATCTTGCCTCAAGACCCTTTTCGTGCCAACAATGTTAACCTATCGAGTCGTGTTTGCCTTACGGCTTAAAATCAGAGATGCAACTACGCGATGAAGCTCCATTTTCCGTGTGACCATGCTATAAACCCTTGCTGAGGCCGTGCCTCGTAACTCAGTGATACTCAATCATACCGCCGCCCCGCGGCCCTTGCCGCCTGGCGGCCCTTGCTACTTTGACCACCAACTGACCCATTCAAGACTTGTGAATGTTAGCGTCACTCAACCGACTTTGCCTTGCGGCGGTTTTCTGACTTAAACTCAAACAACTCAACCAACTCAAGCTACTTATATGCCGACAACTCAAGACTTGACGCCACATCTCGTGCCGAAGCACGACGCCTATGTTGAAACACAATCTTAGGCCCAAAATTTGTGTTCTAACTGTACACACCTTTAACTCAACTCAATCCAAAGGCATACATACGGATAGTCACTATTTGCCGACATCTATATGAACTTGGCCACTAGCATCACAAGCTATACCTTGACGTATAGTTTTGTTAATCGGGATCCTTTCGACGAAAGTAGCTAGCCCCGTCGCAAGTCCCCGCTTAACCTGTGCCAAAACCTTACGCACGACTATACCCTGTTCCCTCCTAGGCCGAGTCGGCCCCATGGCCCAGGGTTACCGCTCAAGGGTTCATCGTCCTTGTCGACAAGTTGTCAAATGACCATGCAAGACTCGACACAAACTGACGTCTCACACAGTCATTCCTCTACCAAAACCAAGACTTCTATCCTTGAGACCCCTCGACGACCCATGGTCGTGAGCATTCCTTCCTTGAGACCCCTCGATGACCCACGGTCGCGAGCATTTCCTTCCTTGTTACCCTATCATTTGGTTCAACTCATGAATGCCTATTTGATAGTCCTTTCTCAAAACTCACTTTGAATCAATTGTGATCCTTGCCTTAACACTATGTCCGTGCATCGTGCCTTAAGCCAATCGTGCTCTATGCGACGCTGTCGCCCAAGCCCTACCTCCTATGACGGGCCTTGGGATCGTGGGACTATTTAACTTGACAACCGCAGAATGAGCGGGACAGTACTTGGAATGACTTAGGTCGACCGGCATAACTTTGCCTAACTTACTCAAGCCTACGACTTAACCCGAGGGACGAGCAAAGGCTATGCCAAGCCTTGCGCAATGGGACCGTGCACGTTTTATCAAGCGTTTATGTGGGCGACGCCTATGACTTAGGCTAACTCTTAGCTTTTGCACCGAAGACCAACATTCCTTCTCCCAAGCCACGGGATGAAAGACCGAGTGTCATTTTCAAAGCATGCCATGCACCAACTCTAAGCCGATCGTTGGACCTTTTTCCATGTTATAACTCATTTCGACCCGTCGGGATTATTCCCCTTTAGCTATGTGGATTCATCTCTTTTATTATTAAGCCTACTTGTGCAAGTTGAAAACATGCGTATTATTATGTGAAGGCAAAGATGAGGCAAGTTCACCGAAACTACCCCACCTGAGCAAGCGGTCGCCTCGACCGAGCGATGTCTTCCAGCAGCCGTTGCAAGACTAAGGCCGAACGCCGTCAGCGTTTCAATTCCTCCGATTGACTGAGCGGGACGGGGCACTACACTATGGGTATGGTCAGGACATAGACTGCGACCAGCTGACATCCTCGGAGCCAGTGGATGACAGTACCTCTATCTAGATCTATTAGCTAGGTTTGTCTGGACTACGATCCAGCTTATGTTAGACTTTTGATACATATGTTATTCGGGACCTTATGTTATGTCTGCAACTCATTTCTGGTTGTGACCTTGCTTTATTTCCGTATTCTATTTTTACCATATCTATCTTATATTCGTGCCTATCTTTCCTAGTTGTCTTATGATTGAGTTGAGATTATATACCTCCGTGCGGAGATGACAGGTCTTTATATATTGTGTATAGATGCTATACTTTTTAGGAGATCTATACAGCGTTCTACTGCCGATTCTGCGGCGTAGGCTGGACGTACCCGCTTCTCGTGCCCCTAATCAGGGTACGGGTTGTGACACATTTTTGTGGTGGCCCATGCAGGTCTCTGAGTTAGAGTCGTAACTAGTGGAATTTTTCGTAGTGGTGCTCGACTTAGAGTGCTGCTACGAGTCTGCTATTATAAATTTGGTCCTAGTTATTACTACTAGAATTTCTCAATCACACCTAGGAAAATTTCCGATCTTTCGATTATCATGATGACTCTCCTTGTATTAAAATTAACTGTCCTTCTTTGATAATATCTTCTCATGTGCCATATTGATCTCTTTGTTTCAATTCGTCTCCAGGATGATGAAGACGCACCCGCAGGCCACTGGATCGAGTAGCTTGCACGAGAGTATCTGACCAGGCTGAGGAGGAAGTTCAGGAGACTGTCCCCAGTGTTTCTACTATCCTGGAGGCCGTGGCAGTTGCACAGGGAGGTCTACCACCTCCACCCTAGAGGGTTTCGATCGTCGTTCCAGAGATACTGCCGCCACCACCTCCGATACCGACGGATACACACCATATGTTCCTTCTCCTTCAGCAGATGATGAAGACTCAGCAAGCCCAGGCAGAGGCGTCGCAGCGCCAGACGGAGGCATCACACCGCCAGACTAAGATGCTGAGACAGAGCATGGAGAACTCGTATCAGCTTATACTGGCAGCCGTGGAGAGAATGGCACCGGGTACGGTGCAGGGCCCTACCTGCCAGCAGCCGTACCAGCAGCAGTCTAGGCCAGGGACAATATTAGATTTTAGAAAGATGAGCTCCAGGGACTTCACGGGCACGGAGGGCATCCTTTATCCAGACGATTGGCTAGACGACGTGCAGCAGAGTATGGAGCTGGCAAAGCTTCCGAGAGGACTTTGAGTTTCAACCGTAGCCAGCCGATTCTTCGATATTACGCTGACATGGTACCGCACGGATCCTCATGCGTCGGTGAGAGGGCTGTCATGAGAGAACTTTCGGAGGATCTTCAAGGAGAAGTTCTTTCCAGACGTGGCTCTTACAGCGTTGAAGGGCCTATTTGTGGGTCTAGTGCAGGGGAACTCGTCGGTGGACGAGTATGCAGTAGAGTTCTTCCATCTTAGCAGGTTCGCTCCCGATCTGATCTAGGATAAGGGACAGAAGGCTCGTAAGTTCCTTAGGGAACTTATTCATGCAGTACGCACCCGCACCTCGGGTCGACGTGACGCGACGTTCGATCAGATATTGATGGATGCACAGATTGCAGAGGAGGACTTCGACCTCAAGCCGAAGAGGAGCGGTGATACCATGGGGACGAGTTCCAGTACAGGACCGGCCAAGCGCCCCCACATTCAGCATCAACAAAGGCCATTTCAGCAGCAGCATCAGGCACCAGCACGTGCCCATCAGCAGCAGGGTCAGAGCCAGAGGCAGACCAAGCAGTGTGCTTTCTACGAAAAGACGGGGCAGCAGAGACGTATGCAGGAGGAGGTTAGGCACCTGTCTATTCTGCGGAGGGACCGACCACCAGCTGAAGGGCTGTCCTGTTCGAGCAGCCAAGGGAGGCCAGGACAGGGCACTGACGGGACCGGCAGTTCAGCCGAAGGGTCAGCCACTCCAGACACAGCAGCAGCGATTCGTCCAGCATCAGATGGCACCCCAGGGCAGAGCCTTTGCACTAGCAGTAGAGGAGTTTGAGCCTGAGTCAGATGTTGTGGCAGGTCATGTTCTCCTCGATTCCTTCCCTGATTTTGCCTTGTTTGATTCTGGTACCACGCACAGTTTTGTGTCTGTTTCTTTTGCTCTTAGACACAACATTATTGCTGAATCTTTGGGTAGGACTTGCAAAATTATGACCGGGAGAGGCATTATCCTGGTTAATAATATTTGCAAGGGGCGGAGAGTTACCCTGGGAGGCCGGGACTTGAGTGCGTGTCTGCTCGTAATGCCCCTTTCGAGGTACGATATGGTACTCGGTATGGATTGGTTGAGCAGGCACCATGCTAGTATAGATTATAGAGGAGGTAAAGTTCTTTTTAGGCCGCCGGAAGATCCAGAGATCGAGTTTGCTCAAAGAGCAGCGGAACCGGAGGCTGGATTCTGTGGAGCTTTGTTGGCGGGGTAGGACTTGCCACATCCGTTGATGGCTGAGTTCTCGGATGTCTTTCCCAAGGAGTTATCGGAGATGCCGTCAGACAGGGATGTTGAGTTCTTTATAGACTTGGTGCCGGACGTCGAGCCCATTTTACAGTACGTCTATAGGGTCAACAACAGCGAGTTGATAGAGCTGAGGAAGCAAGTCGACGAGCTGCAGGACAAGGGGTTTATCAGATCCAGTTCTTCGTCGTGGGGAGTGCCAGTCCTGTTTGTGCCGAAGAAGGACGGTACGGCCCGCATGTGTATTAATTATCGGGCGCTCAACAACCTCACTATCAAAAATAGATACCCTTTGTCGAGGATCGACGATTTGTTCGATCAGTTGAGTGGGGCGAAGGTATTTTCGAAGATAGACTTGAGGTCCGGGTATCACCAGCTGAAGGTGAAGTGGGATGACATTCCGAAGATGGCATTTCGGACTCGATACGGCCAGTACGAGTTTACAGTGATGCTATTTGGGTTGACCAATGCTCCAGCGGTGTTCATAAACTTGATGAACAAGGTATTCCATCAGTACCTTGACAAGTTCATAATGGTCTTCATAGATGATATCTTGATCTATTCGAAGATGCAGGAGGAGCATGAGGAGCATCTGAGGGTTGTGTTACAGACTCTGAGGATGGAGCAACTCTACAAAAAGCTTTCGAAGTGCGAGTTCTTCTTGGACCAGGTCGAGTTCTTAGGTCATGTTGTGACCGAGCACGGGATCTCAGTGGACCAGAAGAAGATTTTAGCAGTTGAGTCTTGGTCTATGTCCAGTTCAGTTACCGAGGTTCGGAGCTTTCTGGGTTTGGCTGGCTATTATCGAAAGTTCGTCCAGGACTTCTCGTGGATTGCAGAGCCAATGACTAGACTCACCAGGAAGGACGTAGAGTTCGTCTGGACTGATGAGTGTCAGACTGCATTCGATGAGCTAAAGAAGAGGTTGACCTAAGCTCCGATCTTGACTTTGCCATCTGGGTCAGGTGGTTTTTCGATCTACAGCGATGCTTCAGGGAAGGGCTTGGGTTGTGTTCTTCAACAGCACGGGAAGGTGATTGCTTATGCATCTAGCAGTTACATCCTCATGAGAAGAACTATCCTACTCATGATCTGGAGTTGGCCGCGGTTATTTTTGCTTTGAAGTTATGGAAGCATTACTTGTACGGAGAGCGAGTTGAGATCTTCACAGATCACAGGATCTTGAAGTACGTGTTCACTCAGAAGGAGCTGAACATGCGGCAGAGGCGGTGGTTAGAGCTGATGAAAGATTTTGATATCTCATTGCAGTACCATCCGGGGAAGGCCAACGTAGTTGCAGATGCCTTGAGCAGGTATCCAGTAGCTATGTTCTTGACGACAGATCGTCATCTTTTGGCCGACCTGGATAGTTTGGGTATCGAGGTCATCGTTCTGGGCGTAGAGAGCCAGATGTGGGGTTTGCAGATTCAGTCTGAGCTGATGGATAGAGTCAGGTCAGCGCAGTATGATGATGTTGCCCTGAGGAATATCAGGGAGCGGGTGCGGACGAGTTTGCTCGACGATTTCTTTTTAGCCGAAGATGGGTCATTGCGGCACGGTACTAGGCTGTGCATTCCGCATGGAGAGCTTCGGGAGGAGGTTCTTCATGAAGCGCATCGCTCTCAGTATTCTATGTATCCTGGAGCCAACAAGATATATAGGGACCTGAGAGAGCACGTGTGGTGGTATGGCATGAAGCGTGAGGTAGCTCAGTTTGTATCTCGTTGCCTTATATGTCAGCAGGTGAAGGCCGAGAGACAGAGACCATGTGGATTACTACAGCCGCTACCCATTCTCGAGTGGAAGTGGGAGCACATCACCATGGACTTTGTATCTGGACTTCCACGATCGCCAGGAGAGAAAGATGCGGTTTGGGTCATCGTTGATAGATTGACCAAATCGGCCCACTTTTTGCCTTTCAAAGTGGGTTTGTCTACGGAGAGGCTGGTAGAGCTGTACGTTCGTCAGATCGTGAGATTGCACGGAGTTCCGGTGAGCATAGTCTCTGATCGGGATAATCGTTTTACTTTCTACTTTTGGAGGAGTTTACATACTAGCTTGGGCACCAAGCTCAAGTTTAGTACCGCTTATCACCCCCAGACAGACGGACAGTCAGAGAGGACCATTCAGACACTGGAGGATATGCTTCGCACATGTGTGTTAGATCTCGGGGGTTCTTGGGAGGACCATCTTTACCTGGTAGAGTTTGCTTACAACAACAGCTACCAGGCCAGTATAGAGATGTTGTCATTCGAGGCTCTATATGGACAGAGATGTCGTACTCTTTTATCTTGGGACGATGTTGGCGAGAGGGCGCTTCTTGGGCCGGAGATGGTTGTGGATACGGCCGAGAAGGTCAGGTTGATTAGAGACAGACTTCGGGTGGCTCAGGATAGGTAGCGACATTGGGCCGATAGTCATCGGAGACCGTTAGAGTTCGAGGTTAGTTTCAGTTTTCTATCATGTTTTGTTTGTGATTGTTTGTTTAGTTTATATGCTGAGTTTTATCTTATGTCTAGACTGGTGACATGGTGTTTATGAGGATATCCTGACACGTGGCACGATTCACTTTGGCGGAGGTGGAAAGCTTAGTTCGTGCTACATCGAACCTTTCACTATCATAGAGAGGGTCGGTGCAGTAGCCTACCGACTGGACTTGCCGCCTACGCTCGAGGGAGTGCACAACGTGTTTCATGTATCTCAACTGAGGCGGTACGTGGCAGATCCTGGCCATGTATTGGACCATTCAGCGATACAGGTGGGACCTACTCTCAGCTATCCAGAACAGCCAGTGGAGATTCTGGATCGCAGGAAGAAGGTGCTCCGGAACCAGGTCATACCCTTGGTTCGTGTTGCATGGAGACATCACTCGCCAGATGAGTCTACCTGGGAGAGGAAGGACGACATGCGGGAGCGTTTTCCTTATCTTTTCGAGCCCTGAGGTATAAGTCAATTTCTTTTATTTTCTGTTTGTGATTCCTGTGTTTGTTGTCTTCAATTTCGAGGACACAATTTTTTTAAGGTGGATAGACTTGTCACCCTCACTTTTCCAAGATGGGAGTAAAATAGTAATTTTCCATTTTTGAATATTTTAGGATTTTTTTATTTCATGAATGTTAATATTTTAATAATTATAGGAGTCGGTTCGAATTTCATCTCATTCCGACTTATTTCGGGACTCCGAGAAATTTCGATTTAAGTTGTGCTTAACATATTAATTAGCCATGGCCACCAATCTCATCATTTAGGTCTACGAGTTTGGTCTAATCCCACATGAGTGGTTAGACCTAATTATGATTTTTATTTGGTCTTTTCTAACCTCCAAACCCTAATAGAAATTAAACCTTCATAAAGAAAATAGAGAGAGGCAAACTTGTAATTGTGTAAGGGGACAAAACCCCCCTTTATATGGCCGGCCACCCCCTCTCTCTTTTTCATCCATTCACACTTCAAATTTTTTCCATCTTCTTCTCCAAGTGTTCTTCAAGAAAGAAGAGCAAATCCCTTGGAATCATCTCCAAATCAAGGTTCCCTTCCAAATATTATTCCATCAATCTCTTCCTCTACCTCAAGTGGTGCTTCTACAAACTTTTGGGAGCAAGAGGAGAAGAGGTGTGTCTTAAATAATTCACTTTGTGTCGGAGGATTTTGTATTGGGATCCATCTCCCAATAGGTACAAACTATCCTCTATTTCTATTTTTTCATCATGTAGAATAGTTTTGACCAAGTAGGATTGATCCTATGGTTGTGTCCCTATTTGTGTCAAGTTTGAGTCCATTTGGTGTGTCCTAGGAAGAGTTAGGATTTTTGCTTGTGTCCTAGTATTTTTCCCCAAGTTGGACACCCCAAGAATATTTAGTTTTTGCATCTAAGTGTTTTAGACACATTAATTTCATATTTTGTATAAGTGTTATATATTATATATATATATATATATATATATATATATATATATATATATATATTATATATATATATATATATATATATATATATGTGTGTGTGTGTGTGTGTGTGTGTGTGTGTGTGTGTGTGTGTGTGTGGGCTTTTTTATATATATAGATAGAGAGATGGGGAAAATGGGATGTGGAGAGTTATTTGTATTAGTGTGTGTGTTATATATATTATATATATATATATATATATATATATATATATATATATATATATATATATATATATATAGATAGATAGATAGATAGATAGATAGATAGAGAGAGAGAGAGAGAGAGAGAGAAGAGGGGGAATGAGTTAGAATGAGTTGTGTGTGTGTCTAAATATATATATATATATATATATATATATATATATGACACCACATATATATATATATATATATATATATATATATATATATATATATATATATATATATATATATATATATATATATATATATATATATATATGTGGTGTCATATATATATATATATATATATATATATATATATATATATATATATATATATATATATATATATATATAAAATATATATATATATATATATATATATATATATATATATATATATATATATATATATATATATATATATATATATATATATATATATATATATATATATATATATATATATATATAGTGAGATAGAGGAGAAGATTAGAGATTAGAATAAGGGAGAATAGAGGGTGAGAAGGCGAAGGAGAAGAAGAGCAAATAGCAGCAGCAGTAGGGGGGACTAGGGGCTGCTGCCCCCCCCCCCCCCCCCCCCTTTTGCAAACAGCAGCAGCAGCCTATAGCAGCTTTAGCAGCAGTGGCAGCCCCCCCATGACCTATTTGACCCCCACAAACCTCCCATATATATACCTATATACCCTATATTAATACCCATATAACCCTCTAAATAACCCCCCCCCCCCCCCCAAATAGTCCTATGTGTGTGTGTGAGAGTGAGTTTTGTGGGGTCTTGAGAGTGAGTGTGAGTGTTTGTGTAAGGGTGAGTGAAAGGATAAAATGAGATACGAGTGTCGAAACGTATCCAAATTGAAATAGGACTTAGCTAATGTGAAATAGAGTTTGTGGGTAGGCTTCTAAGTTAGAATCGGGGTTTCGTTTGAGGTTATTAGAATGGTATCTCACGATACCATTGAGTATCTTACGATACTCAAGGTAATGGGTAGTTGAACAACATGAGTCGTAAGATGGACTGGATGTCCACCTTACCTAGGAAACTTGGTAGGTAATGTTAGTAGAGGTTAGTATCCTACTACCCTAGGAAGCCGGGAGTGAAACTCCCAAGGAAAAGCCACTTGGCTTTAGTGTTTGAGGGGTAAAGGGTAAATAATATATAAAGGATAAACGGGTAAATTCAAGATACGGGATACGGGTTGTCGGTTTAACTTGAAACTTAGGTGTTTTGATAGGTACACCCTACAAATGTCATATTTGAGCCAATTTCGACTCGGTTGACCCAGAGTTGACTTTTTACCTAAAAGTCAACAACGAGTCAACCCTTTGTCTAAAATGGTCCAAATCCAAACTAGAGTTGACCAGTTGATCAAAAATTAACTGTTAGTCAGCATTTGACCAGTTTGACCTAGGGTTGACCTAGAGTTGACCAAAGTTGACCAGTTGACTAAAAGTCAACTGTAAGTCAACTCTTGACTCCGTTTGACTTACTTTGACTTGCTATGACTAGTATGACCTAGAGTTGACTTAGTTTGACTTAGATTGACTTGACATGACTTAGTTTGACTTAGATTGACTTGACAGGACTTAGTGTGACTCAGTGTGACCTAGTTTGACCTAGATTTCATATCATACATTAGAAATCATTCATAACTTTGTTAAACCCAAATTAACATGCAATATCTCATCTTTAGGTCTCTGATTACCACTCTAAGCATTGATATACCCTACAGCTCAGGACAGCAGGGAGTACATTCTCTGATAGCAGTTACTTGTCTTGATATCTTCTCTACCAGCTCAGTTATAGTGTTTACTTGATTATCGACACATTGGTGCACGGACTAGTATTGTCGGATTCCTGTCATGAGATGTCATTCCTGGATTTCTTGGGATACTGGTACTTACTCAGCCTTGATTTTTGTACTTGTATTGACGCTGATTCCTGAAGAGGACTTGCTCCCCTCTTAGGGAATCCCGCGTCATGACGTGCTATGTCCGGATCCGTATACTATTCGAGGAATGGGGAATTTTATAGATAGTGTGATCAATGCCCATCTTGAGTTACTACTTGTATCATAGCTATACACTCACCTCACGATGGGTATAGCCTGACCTGTGCTACTACTTGCTCCATAGCTTGCCATCCCGGCCGGGCCGAGTCCACGTACTTGTAGCCGGTCGGCTGGAAGCCTGATCTTAACCCTTACCGATCATATTATGCTATAATATTCGAGGCACATTTTACATTTATTACACCAGTTACATATTACAGTTCAGCTTACTTTTCCTGCATGATTCACCTTGACATGATTTCCAGTTTACATATCCTGTTATACTTACATCATGATATGTTCATCTTATACTCAGTTATGATTGACTGTTAGAACATTTGTCATTACTATGGAATCTGTTGCCAGTGTTGTACTCGTTTATTTTCCTGACAGGATACCGTTATGATATATCCAGATGACATAGATGTGGACTGTTCTACCCACTATGGGTATAGTCAGGATATAGACTGCGACCAGCTGACACCTTCAGAGCCAGTGGATGACAGTACCTCTATCTAGGTCTATTAGCTAGGTTTGTCTGGACTGCGATACAGCTTACGTTAGACTTTTGATACATATGTTATTCGAGAACTTATGTTATGTCTGCGACTCATTTCTAGTTGTGACCTTACTTTATTTTCGTATTCTATTTTCACCATATCTATCTTATATTCGTGCCTATCTTTCCTAGTTGCCTTGTGATTGAGTTGAGATTATATACCTCCGTGCGAAGATGACAGGTCTTTATATATTGTGTCTAGATGCTATACTTTTTAGGAGACCTATACAGCGTTCTATCGCTGATTCTGCAGCGTAGGCTGGACGTACCCGCTTCTCGTGCCCCTAATCAGGGTGCGGATCGTGACACCTACGGGCCTAAACATGATTTGCGTTATTCTAGACTATAGCTAGAGCTTATCATTTATGACTATTACTCTTGCTAGTCTTCATTCTATATTACTAGTTTCATGATCATTGATATATGATAGTTTGGGACGCTTTACTATTTTATATTCTAGTTGATCTTACTTCTTGTACAATGTTTATTGTCTGTGATTGAGATACCTAGGATTGCTTGACCTAGGATCGACTGTTGGATTGTAGTAGTATACAGCTTATACGTTATTTTGGAGTACTGGAGTACTTTGGTATACGTAGCTGGCCTGGTCCGTCCCTACTTGCCAGTATTCTGGTTCTGGGATGTGAAAGTGGGTGATTGTTCTTGAATGTGCTTGTATCAGCTACCAATCTCGTCTCACATCATGTATAGGACTTGCATCCCTGGTTACCATGGTCAGGTATTCATGCTGAATCCGACTAGGTTAATTACTAGATTGATCAAAGTAGATCATATAAAGAGATGTTTACAGTTACAGGCGATCCCGTTATCTGGGCGCCTTGAGTGACTTGTAGCCTGCCGTCGAGTAGGGCATATTTCCAGCCCACTGTCATGTGGAGCACTTCTTGAAACAAGTAATATGTACACTGTCATGTGTTGTACTCCAAGTCACCTAATAATTCTTGATAACTCTTACATGAACCACGCCTAGATAACCTGGATAGCTGCAGGGCTTGTGACTGTTGGAACATCTCGTTGCATCTTGCTAGTAACTAGGCTTGTGATAACCCTAGTTAGTTAAAGTATCAAGTCGTACTCTTTGCTTGGTTGTTATTGATGAATGGAGTCCTATCTTGTCTAGATCCAGTACGTGGCTATCTCAGGACATGCTTGTTTATGCTTTACTTATTCGATAATTGGTTAGAGACTAAGTTTTGTTCAGGTGAAGGATTACAACCCCGGTCCTTGTTTGGTTTACGGGTCGTAACTTGGTTACCGAAATAGTCCTTTAGTTATCTTATCATTTATCACCCTATTTTCTCTAACTCATGTTTTTTGTTATCCTTTATGTATCATGTGCTAATATGCTGGTTTTAGTTCTTAAGTGAAGCCTCCCTTGTGGCACTTGCTCTCTCGCTTTATTGGCAATTATTAGGTGACTTGGAGTGCAATACATGACAGTGTAAAATTATTGTATGGCCGTCGAGTAGGGCACATTTCTGGCTGGTTTTGTATGGCCAGATTTCGGAGTAGCTTTCGAGGATCTTTTCGCCTTCCAGCCAGATGGTGAACACTAGTAGAAATCCTGGCAATGAGTGGGTTTTATTTTGCTCTCTCGCTTTATTGTAAAATTATTCTTTTGAGGCGTTTAGCCGCCGAACAAGTGTTAGCTCGTGTTGAATTTTAAATTTTGTCTGCCTAAGGGCTGTAACATGATTGACAAATCCTAGGGTTGATCATTTATGACTGAAACTCTTGCTAGTTCTCGCATTTTGTACGACTAGCTTCATGATCATCTGTATATAAAATGTATGGGACGCCTTACTATTGAGTATCTGATGGTCTAACATCTTGTAACTATTGTTGTTTGCTTAAGATTAAGACACTAGGCTTGTTCTTGACCATACGAGACTGATGGCTTGTAGATAAATCCTCATACATCTAGACATCCGTGACCGTATATTGAGGTGGTTCACACTTCTATATACATAGCTGGCTGTGTCTGCCCCCGCTCTTCAGTATTCTGGATCTGGGGCGTGACATAAATACAATGTGTCAAGTTAGAATTGATTTCAAATCAAGATTTTTGTTTCGGAAAACATGTTAGATTTATGTATCAAGTTATATATCTATTCACAATCAAGTTTTGCTTCCATTTATGTGTATCATACCACATGCTTTGTTATGAGCTAGGATAGCTCATGGATTGTTTATGAATCGCATGTTACGTGTCCTTATATTGCCTGATACGACTTCACAGTATTTTCATGACTTGTAATATATGATTTTGCACTTGTGAGTGTATTTTCATAGGATTTAGAGTTCCCGATTAACCCGTATCGTTCTGCATCTGTATGTGGATAACTACGATGTATCAAGTTAGAATTGATTTGGAATCAAGATTTTTGTTTTGGGAAACATGTTAGATTCATGTATGAAGTTATAGTATGTATTCACAATCAAGTTTTGTTTCCATTTATGTGTATCATGACAACTCTTGTACACGTTTCACGAGAAGAGTCTGGAGGACTCTTACTCTAGTATAGGTACCCGTACATGTGTTATGTCAATCCAGTGTATAATTCAGAGGGACTTAGTCAAGAAGGCTCATATACATGATGATGTATCCGTATTCGTACTAGTCAACCGAGGGTTGTACATCGTGATTGACTATGTTTGTAGAACTAAAATTGTTGCATTGGTATTGAATTGACATATGGATTGGTGCCAATTGTGCTAATGAAGGTCCGATATGAGATCGACTTTGGGAAAGACCATTGTAAGGCCCTATACCATAATAAAATTTGGTAATTTTTTTATTAAATGAGACTAGAAATATTAAGACATAGTAAGTAAATAAGTTAATTGAATAAATATATAATTTTCTTACAATAAACAAAAAGGGTTAATAAATTAAACAATATGAGAATATAAATTTTATTTATAATTTTTTTATTGAGCAATTTTTAAGTAATAGAAAATATAATAAAATAAATCCTATATATTTATTTGAATAAAATGATAATGGTAAACTAACAAAGATGTTAGTCACATTAGTTAATAAATAAATAAATAAAATATATTTAGATAGTTGTTTAAAGATCATAAATCTATAAATGCAAAATATAATTCTCTCTTAGATAAATCCTTAAAGTAGGTATCTACAAACATATAATTCCTAAAAACATCCCTCTATCGTTCTATGTACCAACTATCCTATTCAAATCATATAATAAAATTTTGAGATATCATTTACTTAAATCAAATATTTAAAGAAAATTATAATCATATTCAAATTAATTAATCTCTACCCATTATATATAAGTACTTAACTTATGAAATAAAATCATAAACAAACTATCCCCTTTTTTCTATAAAAGCCAAGCATCAATTCTCTTTCCCGTTCAAAACAACCGCCAAAATACGTCCAAAAAATAGTCCTATTTTTTATCAGTTGTAGCAATTGGGTCATATCTCCTTGATCCGGACTCCGATTCGACTCCAGTTTTTTTTGGAATCATGTATAGGTCAGATTTCCATATTTGTATTTATTTTCAATAATTCAAAACATTTTTTTAGAATTTTAGGTTGCCAGTCATAGAAAAAATAAATTTGTCTCGTTGTTTTCGAGATCCCGAACTTGTTTTGATGACCCGTTTGTTTTTCCATAAGGTTGACATGGAGACCTACGATATACTAGATTCTTTGAATTTATACTTGATGTTTAATATACTAATTAATTTGTAGAAGTTGTAGATGAATAAGTAACCTACCGAAATTTGATTTGTAAATTATAACTGCTATATTTTCCACTAATTCGAGATTCGTGCAAACTATCGATTCTAGTATTCTCGTAGCGCTGAAATCCACATGTTTGTGCACTTAAATAGTAAGTTTGTGTCGATTGACTTTTCGATCAAAGACACTTATTGATTTGTGTGCCACAGATTCTGAAATTGCAAATGTGACTTTATTTGGCCATAACTTCGTGTTTAACCTTAAAATTAGAACATATTTTGATAAAAAAATAATATTTATGGTAAATTAATTAAGGATTATTAGAGGTTTATTAGGAGAACCTTTTTGGTTAGAATAGTTGTTTATAAGTGGGATTGTAAATCTAACTTATGTTAAATTGTGCCAAGGAGTTTGTGGAATAATGGTATGATGGGATAGCTAGTGAATTTATTCACATCATATTGAGTTTGTAACTACACCACCTTCATGAATAGTCAAGTACCATTTTATTTTATCCTGCATGTATTCCTATCAGTTGTATATGATTATTTGTGCACGAGAGTTAGACTCGATAAAGTACATGCTCATGTTCATATCTTCTTGCTTACCATGTCTATTGCTTGTCATATTGCTATAGTTTATCTATTGAGAGCATGTATTATGAGCAAGTAGGCATGTGGTCATGCAAATTGACTAAAGGCTTACTAAATATTGATTGCATAACATCAGTCGTGCACCACAAGCATTGACTGATAGATATCCTAGAATGTTCACATGCAGAAAATTTGTAAACACATTGTGCACGTGATCCTGATTGTTGTTGCTAACTTATCTCGTTCATCGTTTTCTTATAAATAAATTGCATATTGTTAGCATGTCATAGTTGTATTTTCTTGTCGTACCGTAGCATGCATATAACTTATCTTTTCTTTACTACTGTTCCTTCATGTATGTATTTTATAATGTGTAGCGTAGTGTTCTGGTCGTACATTGACAAGTTTCTAATTATCATACATCTTGTTCCTTAGATGAATAAATGGATACATTTGGAGGCCGACCCTAGATCGTAAATAGTTTGTTTAGTTTCTTAAATTTAAATGTTTAGCGGATTTGTTCTCGAATTTTGATTTAAATGTAATATTAAATTTTATAAGTTGTATAATTATTGTGAATGAAGAAATATGTTATTTGTGATTAAACTATTGATGACTTTTTTGGAATGAGGCTACAAAAGGTGTAGATGATATACTACCATTGATATTGCGACATAGACTGGACTTGACCGCGTACTCGTATCGCAAAAGTGAAAACAGATCGTGACAAATTTTTATGATGGTCCATGTAGATCAGTTTTTACAAATAGTGTAAACTCGTGGCAGTACTTAAGTTAGTCGTACTACTGCGAGCATACGACTAATGGATAATTTTTTTAAAAAAAATCTACAATTAGAATTGATTGATCTTGCAAAAGTGATAGGAATATGTCCCATATGTGAATTATTGGATTGTTAGATGCTTTTTATTGCTTACTAGCGAAGGGTGTTATAGACGTGACTAGGCTATATGTGAATTATTGGATTGTTAGATGCTTTTTGATTGCTTCCTACCGAAGGGTGTTGTAGACGTGACCTCTATAACACCTTCCGCCAACCTCCTTCCTCAAACCAACAAAGCGTCCTAATGGGTTCAATGGGTTCTCTACGAAGCACCACCACCACTTCCAACACCACTCCCTCCTCCACTTCCCATCATCAGAAAGACGAGTGGGTCATCACCCAGATCAGCGTCGCCGGCTTCGATCCCTCCACCACCGCCAAGGAGCTCTCCTCCTTCCTCGAGTTCACCTTCGGCAGCGTCTGGCGCTGCCGCGTCAAGACCTCGTGGACCCCACCGGAGTCCTACCCCGACTTCCAATTCGTCCTCCCCACTTCCTCCTCCACTTCCTCCTCCCCCGTCCCCGCCGCCCCCCACGCCTTCGTCCACTTCGGCACTCCCTCCGCCGCCGCCCGCGCCCTCTCCTCCGCCGCCAAGTCCGACCTCCTCCTCAACGGCCACCCCCTTCGCGTCTCCGCCAACGACCCCGACTCCTCCAACCGCATCTACCGCCGCCGCACCACCGACCCCTTCCGCTTCCCCGACCTCCTCCGCTTCGACATCGGCACACTCGTCTCCCCCTCCCAATTCTTCACCTCCTGGACCCACCCCTCCCCCGTCGACCTCCTCATCGACCCCTTCGACGGCCGCTGCCGATTCCTCTTCCAGAAAGACATCCCCTTCGTCACCAAGGGCACCCGCGACGCCGTCACCATCCGATGCGACCTCAAGATCGAGTTCCTCCTCCGCGACGTCGCGGAGCTCCGCGTCTCCACCGGCGAGTTCCCCTTCGTCCTCATCTTCCAGCTCGGCCTCGGGTGCTCGCCGTTCGTCTACTACCGCACCGCGGACGACGACATCCACGTCTCCGTCCCCTTCACGCTGCTCGACGACGACGATCCCTGGATCAGGACCACCGACTTCACCCCGAGCGGCGCGCTCGGCCGCTGCTGCTCCTTCCGCGTCGCCATGTCCCCGCGGCACGGCGCGAAGCTGCAGCGGGCGATGGACTACATGAGGGAGAGGAGGGTAACGCCGGAGGTTCCTAGGCAGAGTATCGCCGTCTCGGAGGAGCCCGGGTACGGAGCAGTGGCTTCCGACCTGTTCTTCTCCGTACATTTCAAGGTGGGGATCGGATTCCCGATCCTCTTCTTGGTGACGGCGCTGGTGCATAGAGGCATCTTCAACGAGCACCAGCTGAGCGACGATTTCTTTGGGTTGCTGAGGGGCCAGAGCGACGTTCTTAACGAGTGCGCTCTCAGGCACATTTTCTCGTACAAGAGGCCGGTGTTCGATGCCTGTGGCAGGCTTAGGCTGGTCCAGAACTGGCTCCTCAGGTTCCCCAAGCTCGTCAAGGAGACGGTGATCCCTGCAGACAATGTGGAGGTCAGGAGGTTCGTTATCACCCCGACGAGGGGCTATTGTCTCCCGCCGGAGGTTGAGCTCTCCAACCGTGTTCTCAGGCACTACAAGGACATCTCCAATAGGTTCCTGAGGGTTACGTTCATGGACGAAGGGATGCAGCAGCTGAATTCCACTGCATTGAATCACTACGTCGCCCCGATCGTCCAGAATGTTGCCGGGAACTCTTTCATGCAGAGAACCACTATGTTCCGGAGAGTGAGGAACATTATGGACAATGGGTTCTACTTGTGCGGACGCAAGTACTTCTTTCTTGCGTTCTCGTCGAATCAGCTGAGGGGAAGCTCAGCTTGGTTCTTTGCAGATGACGGGAAGACCACTGCAAACACGATCAGGACCTGGATGGGGGAATTCGTGAATAAGAATGTGGCAAAGTGCGCTGCTCGGATGGGGCAGTGTTTTTCGTCGACATACGCCACGGTGGATGTGCCTCGTAACCGAGTTGATTGGAGCCTTGAGGACGTCGAGAGGAATGGGTATTGCTTCACGGACGGGATTGGGAAGATTGCGCCAGAACTTGCGAAGTCAGTTGCCCAGAAGCTGGAACTGACGGACAATCCCCCTTCCGCGTATCAGATTCGGTATGCTGGTTGCAAGGGTGTTGTGGCTGTTTGGCCCCAGAGTGGTGGTAACAAACAGCTCTCGCTGAGGCCGAGCATGAACAAGTTTAAGTCTACGCACACGATGTTGGAGGTTAATTCCTGGACTCGCTTTCAACCCGGATTTCTAAATCGTCAGATAGTGGTACTGCTCTCATCGCTGGACGTCCCTGATGACGTGTTTGCAAGAATGCAAGAATCCATGGTTGGGAAGCTTGACCAAATGCTTGTGGATCCTGATGTTGCTTATGACGTTCTTACAACCTCGTGTGCGGAGCATGGGAACGTTGCTGCAATGATGCTGAGTGCTGGATTCAGACCTCAGAACGAGCCTCACTTGAAAGCAATGCTCTCGTGCATTAGGTTGTCCCAACTAAGAGATCTCTCTGAGAAAACAAGGATATTTGTTCAGAAGGGAAGGTGGTTGTTGGGCTGCCTTGATGAACTCGGGGTTCTTGAGCAGGGGCAGTGCTTTATTCAAGCATCAAACCCTTCACTGCAAAATTGTTTCTTAAGACACGGATCTCGATTTTCTGGGAGAATTGACAACAAGCAGGTAATTGTAGGAACTGTGGTGTTTGCCAAGAATCCCTGTCTGCACCCTGGAGATGTTCGGATTCTAGAAGCAGTTGATGTACCAGGTTTGCATCATCTTGTCGATTGCTTAGTGTTCCCGCAGAAAGGAGAGAGGCCTCATTCCAACGAGGCATCAGGAAGTGACCTTGATGGTGATCTATATTTTGTTACATGGGATGAAAATCTCATTCCTCCGGGAAAGAAGAGCTGGATACCAATGGCCTATGAACCTGCCGAGGTCAAACTTCACCCTCGTCGAGTCAGTCATCAGGTTAGCACTATTATTTCCTACATCAGAAATTCTTCTCTACTTTTCTATATAAAAACAACATATTGTCTGCTTGTCACATCCTTTCTTATGCTTCATAGTTTTACTATGTTTCATATACTTACTTTGGCCAGAAGCATACATGTTCGATGTGTTATCTATCCTTTCCATGTTGGATGAATGTTGTGGTTCGGTGCCACCACATTGTTTCTATTTAGTTTCACAACCTGTCAAACATATGATCTTGAACACAACTGGAGAATGTTTTCGAGTAAAGCATCATTTTTTAGTTTGTGTAGCTAGGATATTTTGCTTATTATGAGCATAAACAAAATCGTAAAAGTAACTAGTAAGAAGAAAGTATTTTTAAATTGCTTCAATTGCTTGTTATTTGATCTCAGATGTTCTGATTGTTAATTTTACCAACACTTTAGCTCCAACTCCCTAGCCATCCATGTCATCATTCACACTCTAGGTTGTACGACCTTTCTTCAAATGTCCGAGTTAGATGAAGAAACTTAGATGTATGCTCCACTGTATGCATCTTCTTGGATTTATGCTTTCCACTTCATGTTTACCTTGTTGGTCAGAGAAATGCAAAAAATATGTACGCTTGCCACTCTTGTTAGTAGTGTATGTTTGAATGTTGGAACCTATGGAAGTATGCCCTTACGATGCTTAACGAAATGAATGTATGTGGTTGATTGTGCATTTTATATCTCTGTAACGTTTTCAATGAGGCCATGCAATATGTAAGGAATACGGACCCTGAATGCTTTGATAGGTAAATAGTTGGTTTTGTAGTATAAACAAGAAACAAACATGTGCACTCTATATATCATACCAATAAAGAAATTTAAGATAAGGTTAAGGCTACAAATAAGAGCAGAAAAAGGGGATGACATATTGGAACGGTGGAGGGAGGTACATGGAAAGAGGAGAAGGAAGAGAGGATGCGATAAAATGGAAAGAAGAGAGAAGAGAGAATGCGATAAAATGGAAAGAAGATAAGGAAGAGAGGATGCAAATGGTGGATACGTGTAACTTTGTGAAGTAGAGCAGAGGAGAAAGTTGGGTAGGAAGAGATAAAGGAGTAGAAAGAAGGTGCTTCTTGATAGGTGACTTGAGAAGGATGAACAAAAATGTTGGAGAATTTGTCCATGGGTGGTTGGGTGAGTAGGAGTCAAGGTATTAGAAATTGGACGTGTGGTTCATGTCGATTTGGGGTTTGCCATGTTAGATATTGGATATCAGATGACATGTAGGGGATAAATACACAAAAAAGAAAATCAAGCAACCATATTAGGCTCTTTAAATATATATCTTATATATAAGTATCAATGAATATAATTGATATGAACTATTCTCTCTCTCTCTCTCTCTCTCTCTATATATATATATATATATATATATGCACGTGCGTTGCACGTATTTTATACGTGTGTTTGAACAACTATTAGGCATGATTAATCAATGATTCACTCACTATAGATAGAAATTTTAGAAGAAGATTTCAAGAACTTGTAGGAGAAAGACTCACATTGTAGGAGAATAAATAATTAGGACTTGCTGAAAATGAATGCTGATGAATGATAGCTATTGATGCAATAAAAAGTTAGGAATACTTGAGAATAGGAAAGGACAGTTGTCTTAAAGGAACAATTTGCATGCTGCATGTATAATTTGTTGCATACTAGTTTAGAAATACTCTAAAGCACTATACGTGTATTCTTAGGCATGCATTCATAAGCATCTTAATTAAATGTGCTATTTTAGGAATACATTGTAGCTTGCTTTGAACGATGCATCATTTACGATGCATCATGTACGGTGCAAATTGAGTTAGAAAGACTAGAAGGAACTAACGTGTATCCTTAGGCATGCATTTATTAGCAACTTTATTAAATATTCTATTTTAGGAATGCATCTTGGTTTTTGTTTGAACGGTACATCATTTACGGTTAGCATTCAATAGCATGTTGCATGCATTCATTATGCATCATTAGCACCATTAGCATCTTAATTCAATGTGCTATTTTAGGAATGCATCATGGATTTTTTGAGCGGTGCATCTTTAGCACAATTAGTATGTTGCATGCTGATTTAGAAAGATTAAAAGGCATAATAGATTTTTCTTATTTTGATTTAGGATTTAGGATTTGTAAGTACTAACTATCCTTAACAGAATAATTTTTTTTATTAGAATAGATAGATATGCAAGGATATTTGTGGAATGAAAAGTTCCACGGTGAAGTCTAAGTTTTGACAGTATATGGTAGAATAGATAGATAGATATGGAAGGGTATTTGTGGAATAAAAAGTTTTACGGTGAAGTCTAAGTTTTTGCATTATATAGTAGAATAGATAGATAGATATGCAAAGGTATTTGTGGAATGGAAAGTTCCACGGTGAAGTCTAAATTTTGGCATTATATATCAAGAAGAATATTATAGTATGAAGTAACCTCGAATTCATCAAAGAATTTAGTCGACACGGAAACATAGGGTAAAAGAAGAACATGATTAGAAGAAAAAAGAAAGAAAGGTACTAAAAGGTTATAATAATGACATTGACGTCTGTTGTGGTGTTCTTGTGGTCATCGAAGACTTCAATGACATTGACCGTCTTCGACTTGGTGGCTTCGACCCTTCTGCGATTGTCATTGCACGCTGAGATGTTGTCTTGAATGATGTGAGGGATGAGAAAAAGACTGAGGAAAATATAGCGTTGGAGAAGATCAAATAGAGAGATGGCGATGTATTTGGTTGCTGCCAGGGACATCTGTGGCCATTCCAATCACTGGATTGCTTTATGGATAAGACGAGAGGAGAAATATACATACTAGGGCTTCTGATATTGTAATTTGCGGATTCAAGAGTTCTATAATTGGTTTCCGTGCTTACCTAATTTGTTTAGTGAACCCGTTAAGTCGACTTTTCTAAAAGTTGATGACATTTTACTATATTGGATATCAAATTGGTCCCACTTCTGATATATTTGTCGATATATTCCAAAAGGTCATGAATGATAAAATATTCACATGTCATTGGGGTTTCATTTTCCTCCCAAAATTGATATGTCGGGACATGGCAGGGACATTTAAAACAATGATGGGAGTTTCGGTAACTTTTGCATGTTGCTAGTTTGATGTGCTTCCAACTATGGTGGTTAACTAGTGCTCGACTTCACATAATTGAAGGTTTCAGTTATATGGCTCACTTGATGCTTCTTTCCCCTCCTCTCAACTGATAGAGAAATAGAAGCCAAAAGGCCCTTAGATAAGTTTTAAGATGTAGTTGGATAACTTCATCCAGAGAACCCTCTGATCTCAATTATATGGGTAAGTTTCACTCTGACCTCAATTGATGCATGGTTTGGGACTACCCGATCCATTTGATTTTTTTGGTTTATAGTCAATTAAGGATGTGCAAATCACGTCAATCATCAATTCGATGGTCAATGGATCTTGCTTGTTGAGATTTCTGAGAAACTCAGCTCATTGGAATATTTTGCTAGTTTGGTGAATACATTCTTATAGGAGAGGATAAGACGAAACCTATTTTCCACGAATACGGACAAAGATACAGACACAATATTGTATGGGATACATCCACTTTCAAATATGTACAAAAGTACCCACCTTTGTTGCACGAATACTGTCACGGACTCGTGGACAAACATGGTACGAGTACGG
This sequence comes from Iris pallida, assembly GCA_029216955.1. Taxonomy (NCBI): domain Eukaryota; kingdom Viridiplantae; phylum Streptophyta; class Magnoliopsida; order Asparagales; family Iridaceae; genus Iris; species Iris pallida. The sequence goes on from JANAVB010042014.1 coordinate 7,669,798, forward strand.
ACAACATTTTCCCGTGTCCATTCAACATAGGGCCCACAGTTTGGCTATCCAGTGTGGACTGAACAAGAGACTAATAAGACAAAGAAATAAATACACTAAGGGACTACCCCTATTTTGAAAATAATTACACGGCCTACCGCTCTGCTTTATGTTTTACTTTTGAAATAGGGGTGGTTAGTGTTACAACTCTCTATAGAAAATATAAAACATAGGGGTAGTCCGTGTAATTAGTTTAAAAATAGTGGTGGTTAGTGTAATAAGTGTAAAACATAGGGGTAGTTAACGTAAATTTCCCTAAGAAAAGATGCAAAAGTTTTTTTCTTATAAGACAACTATAAGACCAACAATGTTTTATGGATCAATGAATTTTGCAATTAAGAAACAACACATTCAGAAAATGTGTGTATCTGAAATAAGAATATAAGAGGATGAGCGGCAATAAGTGAAGGATGTGATGTGCAATAGTGTATTTTTGGGCATTGTTCTAAAATGCGTTAAAAAGTGGTGCCTAGGCACGCAAAAATTTCAGTATATTATGCTATGCGTTCTATGCGCTAGGTGACATTATGTGGCCAAAGAAGAAAAGCACTCCTACATTTTGGTCTAGTTTTTTTTGGTCAATTTTTTGTTCAATTTTTTTTTTTTTTTGCCTGAGCCCTTTTATATTCATTGTCAATTTTTGGCCTGACCCGAAAATATTTATATTGACCTTTTTTTATATTATATTATTTTTGGTGCATTATAAATTATAATTCTATTTGTTCAATACTTGTTATTGTAGTATTTGGTCCATTTGAGTGTTTGGTAAACTTCTTTATAATGTATTCATTGTTTTATACTTATAAATATATAGTTTGTATTATTTTCAATGAACTAGAAAATCTTAAACTTTTTTTACTGGTAACTTTTTTTTCCTGCATAAATCCACGTAGGTGGCCGCTTAGATGCCTGGCTGCTAGGCGTCCCCTTGCCACATAACAGTTGCCTAGTGCTTTCTACAACATTGTTCGTGGAAGCTGGAAGTGGCATTAGTCGAGGGCAAGAGAAATCGTCTCAAGATTGCTTAGACGTGAAATGTAGACCAAGAGATGCATGAGTTGGTAGAAATGATAATGAGTCAGATTGAGACAAACCGGGCAAGGACCATAATCTGGCTAGTAATAGAATGATGAGTCAGATTGTCGGGCCTGGCAAGGTCCATAGCCTGCTAAAAAAGATTTCGGCCAAAAAATTTGCCCAGGACCTAGTCTTACAAAACCTTAGTCCAAACCTATCCTGTCGGGTTGTAGGCCAACCCATGGGCTTTTCAGGCCAGTCCAACTACATCCAAGAACTACCCCTAATATGATAGCTATCAGAGACCCTGCATACATGTAGACTTAACATTTTGCTAGAATAGAATGTTATTTCTTCACTCTGATGAATAATGGCTCAACACTATTTGTAGGAAAAGAATTGCAATAAGATCATCTAGTTCAACTTCTGAAAGGACATATACAAATATACACACAATATTAACAATTTGTTGCAATGATATAGCATTATTAACCTCTTGAATGATCATATGTAGACATGTGTTTTGACATACAAATAAAATATGGTAGTATCACTAAGATATTGTTCTTCTTAGGGCTATATGAAGGAACTAGAGAAAGCAAGTTAAAAGGAATATGGATCTCGAGTAATTAGCTAGAGAAAAGGCTCGAGTGCACAAGCTATCTATCATTCTCTCATAAACTTATTATAAGTTTGGCTTTTTTCTTCTTGATATGTTCATGGACGAGGAATCACGACTTTGCGGTCATGTCTTTACTTCCGTATCATGATTGTTAGTCTCCGTGTCTGATCTCCAAATGGAAAATGATTGAGGTGTACAAATTTTGGGTATTCATACAAGTAGGTTGGGTGGCTAGTAGTGGGATTCAATGTATCAAGTATCGGATTAGGGTCAGGCCGACTAGTATGCAGGACGTCTGTACCTGATCGGGTTAGGAAAAAATTAGCCTGATCCGGCCAGTCAACAATCTGGTCAGTGTTGGATCTGATGATTTTTTGGGCCGGTCCTGCTCCTATTATCATCCCTAGTTAGGGGGAGCTAGAAGATATTAGTTAAACGAGCTGATAGAGCTTAAATGTTCTTGATTGAGGTCGTAAAGAAGGGATGGTCTATGACTCTATCATCTAGATGGGGCTTATGCTCGGTTTTTAGGTCATCCCAATGCATGATTTACACCATTAAAGTCTTTTAAAAAACAAATATAAATGAAACTCTTTTGCTGATTGACGAATTCTAAATTGGAAATATAATAAATATTTTTTATGTTGTACTAGTTATGTGTTTATAGTCACATAGTAGTTTATTTCTTCCTGATGTTTGCATTTTTTATCAAAATATTATTAACAATCGAAAATTTTGCACAAAGATCTTCGAAACTTGTGCCATTATCTCATTTGCTTCTAGACATTGAGATTGTACTGAAAGAATTGTTTTATCTGAGATCTTTTTCTTATTTGATTTTTCATTGTTAGCATCACTCTTTTTCCTAAGTGGATTCAACCGTACTTATGTTGAACATACTAATATAATACGATAGAATGTAGACACAGCAATATGTACACGCAACAGGTTTTCGAGTTCCTTGGCTTCCTAGATCAGACCACTTTTTCTGGACCAGTGAAAGTCCCATTTTAGTGTCATCATCCATGCATGATGATCTTTTTTATAGTTTGTAATTTATCGCCTGATGCCTGAGTTGACATGTTTTTCGTTCTGTTCGGTTATGAACTTTATGTTTTCCAGAAAGGTAAATAAATTCCTTCTCACAAAATGTTGTTTCGTCCTTCTCCAACAGGATATAATCGACTTCTTCGTGAAGAATTTGTCCAATGATAACCTCGGGAAAATCTGCAATGCTCATGTAGTTCATGCAGACAAGAGCCATTATGGGGCCATGGATGAGGATTGTCTCGAACTTGCTGAGCTGGCAGCAACTGCAGTCGACTTTCCCAAGACCGGAAAACAGACCATCATGCCTCGTCGCCTCAGGCCTCAAGCCTATCCCGACTTTATGGCCAAGGATGACTATCAGTCCTACAGGTCTGAGAAAATCTTGGGAAGGCTCTACAGGAAAATTAAAGATGCTTCTGATGAGGATACCTCGGAACTCTTGTCTATTTACGAAGATATACCCTATGACACTGATCTCGAGATCCAGGAGGCGAACGATTACCTCGCCGAAGCATGGAAGACCAAGTGTTCGTATGACCGTCTGCTGAATGCGTTGCTGGGGCAATACCGGGTCCACAAGGAGGGGGAGGTTGTGACTGGGCACATCTGCTCCCTTCCAAAGTACAGCAGCAGGAAGCAGGGGGAGATCAAAGAACGGCTGAAGAATGCATATTATGCTCTCCACAAGCAATTCCGTCGCGCTTTTGAGGATATGGGGCCCGACGGTCATCAGCTGATGGACGACGAGAGGAGTATGATGTACGAAAGAAAGGCGTCCGCCTGGTACCAAGTGACCTACCACCCAAGCTGGGTCGAGAAAACCATGAAACTGAAGGAGCCAGAGGGGGATCAGGTGCCTGCCCGGCTTAGCTTTGCTTGGATAGCCACGGACTACTTGGTACGGATCAAGGTGAGGTGCCGCAGGAAGGAAAACAACAACGGAGCCGGAAAACCGATCGACTCGCTTGCAAACTATCTTTCCGAGAGGATCTGACGGTGCCATGCAGCAAGACCGCTCTGCCACTTTTTGGGTCTAGGTAACCAATGAAGAACTTAATGACTAGTTATGATTATGCAATAAGGAAGAAACTGCATGGGTTTTTGGATTGGGAAATTCGTAATCTTCTTTGATCTTTGTTGTGGAGACTGCTGAAATGTATGGTGTGATTCAGTCATGCTGCAAACAGATCTTCATCTGACTTTCGTTAGATGTGAAGAAATGTTGTTTCGTCCTTCTCCAACAGGATATAATCGACTTGTTCGTGAAGAATTTATCCAATGATAACCTCGGGAAAATCTGCAATGCTCATGTAGTTCATGCAGACAAGAGCGGATTTCTAAAATTGAGTTTCTATCCTACTTGGCATTTTACTATAATGAAATTTCTATCCTAGTTAACAGAATTTGTACATAAAGGGTAAAAAAAAAAAAGACTCCAATAGTTCTCAACTTCTATCCTATGTTGTGCTTCTAGTATAAGGTCATCTCCAATGGGGTTTTTTATCCCTCCTATTTCTACGGTAGAAAAAATATTTTTATAAAAAAAAAATATTCTACCAACATTGGTTTCTATTCCAATATCCATCCTAAGTGGTACTGATTTATGATGGAGGATTTCTATGGGTCTCTACATTAAAAAAATTCATAGAAAATGTTCATTTTAATATTGAATCCCACTTTCAAACTAAATCGTAAAATATTTCACTTAATAGCCTTTAATATTAGGCAGTGCAATGTAGGATAAAATTTGAGAACCATTGGAGAATATATTTTTTGTGCAATTTCTATGTAGAAATCTGCCAACTATGATAGAGTTTTTCTTATGCCAACTCCAATGAATGTTTCCATTTCTATTTCTATGGTAGAAACTTTTTTTTTAGAAAAAGCTTTTTCCAACATTGGTTTCTATTCCGATTATCATCCTACGTGCTCCTAAAGTAGATTGAAGAATTTATGCGAGGGTGTAGATCTACACGTAGAAACTATCATATAAATTCTTTATTTCTCATAAAATTAATATTGGGCCATACTTTCAAACTAAATAATTAAATTGACCATTTTATTTTTTGCCATGTATGATAGAAATTGAGAACCATTGGAGAGTTTTTTTTGCAATTTCTATATACAAACTCTGCCAACTAGTACATAAAATTTTATAGTATAATGACAATTACGATAAAAACAAAAATTTAGAAATTCGTGGAATTTCTAAAATTGAGTTTTTACCCTACTTGTCACTGCACTATAATAAATTTATGTCCTAGTTGGTAGAGTTTCTATATACAAATTGTACACAAAAAATATTCTATAATGGTTCTTAATTTCTATACTACGTGTAGTTGTCTAATATTGAAATGGAGAATATTAAACAAAGAATTTTATGATTTAATTTGAAGGTGGGACCAAATATTATACAAGCTCTCATATAAATTCTCCATAAACATGAGCTCCACCTAGGATTAAAATCGGAACAGAAACCACTGTTGAGAGAATTTTTTTCTAAAAAAAATTATACCATATAAATAGGAGAGATAGGAACCCCCACCGGATGACCTTATAAGAGCTATCATTTGATCTTTATAAGTAGTCTTGTACGCATGTATAAAATAATATATATAATAATATAATAGTAAAATTAGAAAAATAAGACGGTTATATTTTAGTCTTTCCGAGTAATTTTAATAAAAATTAGAATAATTACAACAAATTTATAGTTTTTTTAATAATAATACATCAAATAAGCTGTTTTAATATATACTAGTATAGTTAACTCAAATATCACGTTAATTTTTGGCTGACGTTTACGGAGGGGGTTATTTAGATAAATTGAGGGAACTTTCCATTAGGGAGGATTTATGAAATGCCCAAAAACTTAAAAAGTTTTATGTAAAACCCACCGCTAAAAAAACTTTCATCGCGTGTCCAGAATTAGAGAAACTTATCCAAAGCGGGTTCCAAATGACCCTTTTGTCCTTCCTTTTAATTTATTGAAAACACCCACGAAACTGTTCTTAAAAAAAATGTTTCGATACTTCATCTTCTTCCATACGCTGCTCACTTTCGAATCTAGGTTTTCTCCTCAAAAATCTTCAAAAACTCGTTGGAAAATTTCGGAAAGACCGGGACAAACGACAAAAGTACTAAAACGGAGGTCCAAACATCATTTTTTTGCGATTCTAAAATTTCGGAAGGCCGTCTAACGATGAAACTGTTACTTTCAGTCTCCTCAACGATACGCTCATTTTGCGACAAACGGGACCTCGTTTCGACCTCCCAGTCAAAAGTTATGGCTCTCCAAAGTTTCAGCTAACCATAAAATGCAGGAGAATGGCCATTCTCCGTGTTAGAACACAAAAAATGTTAATTTCGCATGAGGGTGGTTATTCTCCGTGTTAGTAAAACGGAGAATGACATTCTCCGTCTTAATTTACACGGAGAATGACCATTCTCCGTGCTAAATTACACGGAGAATGACTATTCTCCGTCTTAATTTACACGAAGAATGCCATTCTCCGTGTAGTTTATCACGGAGAATGGTCATTCCAGTGTTAAAACACAGGAGAATGACCATTCTCCGTGTTAGAAACACGGAGAATGCCATTCTCCGTGTTAAATAAAACGGAGAATGTTATTCTCCGTGTTAAATAAAACGGAGAATAGCATTCTCCGTGTAATTTAGAACGGAGAATAGTTATTTCAGTGTTAAAACGCAGGAGAATGGCATTCTCCGTTTTTAATAAAACGGAGAATGACGTTCTCCGTGTTAAATAAAACGGAGAATGGTCATTCTCCGTGTAATTTAGCACGGAGAATGGTCATTTCAGTGTTAAAACGCAGGAGAATGGCCATTCTCCGTGTTAGAAACACGGAGAATGTCATTCTCCGTTTTAAATAAAACGGAGAATGGCATTCTCCGTGTTAATTTACACGGAGAATGGTCATTCTCCGTGTTAAATAAAACGGAGAATTGTCATTCTCCGTCTAATTTAGCACGGAGAATGGTCATTTCAGTGTTAAAACGCAGGAGAATGGCCATTCTCCGTGTTAGAAACACGGAGAATGTCATTCTCCGTTTTAAATAAAACGGAGAATGACATTCTCCGTGTTAATTTACACGGAGAATGGTCATTTCCAGTGTTAAAACGTAGGAGAATGGCCATTCTCTGTGTAATTTAGTTTTTTCAGGAATAAAGAGTTTCGTTCTTCTTTCAAAGCAATGATAATTCTTATGGAAAAGAAGAAAGATCTTCTCTCCACAATTGACGTCGATGAAGATGATGATGATGGTGATGATGATGACGAGCGATGATCTGAGTTCGACCGAAGAAAAGCACACCGAACTACGAACGATCTTTGCGATCTCTGTTGAATATGAGAGCAATGAAATTCAGATTTTCCGTGAAGAAGAAGAAGACGAAAATCGCAATCCAGATCTGAGTTTTTTGAATTCAAATACATATAGATGACCAATTCGCGCGGAGGGGTAGTTTCGGTATTATAAAAATAGCAGTTTCCAGCGGGTGGCATCTAAAAGGAAATCTTGGAATATTTAACGTGAAAATACTTAATTCTGGACATTTCATAAAACTCATCCAGCGGGTGGGCATTTCATAAATGTCCATCCCGAAATTGGGTTTCTCAGCAATTTCCAGTGATTTAACTATTTAAGAGACTTATTTAACTTTTTTGTGTGCATAATATCCACACAAAAAATGGATCAAAATAAATTAAGCTTAGTGGGCTGTCACCAGATGGGCCTCGTCTGAGGGACAGGACACGCCGGTGGCGCTGCCCCCACATGAGTGGGCCCCGCCACTTCCTCTCCGCATAAGTTCCCGGGAAAGCTCGGTTCCCTCCAATTGAAATGAACGCCGAAAGGAGCTCACATCCAAACCGTCGGTACAAATACTCTCCTGATCAACATAAAATCGCGGCCGTCCAGGTCACCACCCCACTAGCCCACTCATCTCACGAGCACCGAAAGGAGCTCACATCCAGACTGTCGGTACAAATAATCTCCTGATCAACATAAAATCGCGGCCGTCCAGGTCACCACCCCACTGGCCCACTCATCTCACGAGCCGGCCACTTCCATAAGTTCCATTTCCATTTCCATAACCATTCCATTTATTTATTTATATTTGTGGTAATAAAGTAAACTGATAGATTATTATAAAACTCATCCTCCTCTTTCCCTTCTTCTTCATTTTGCGTGTCCGGAGAGGAAGAGGAGGATCCAGGAATTCTAGGTTTTCTTCTCTCTCTACAAATTCTTCTTCAGTTTTTCTCTCGAGTTTTTTTTTTTTTTTTACTGTGGTTATGTACGATTGATCGCGTTTGTAGGCGATGGCGTCGAAGCGGATCTTGAAGGAGCTGAAGGATCTGCAGAAGGATCCGCCGACTTCTTGCAGCGCCGGTATCTTTGGATCCCGAACCCTAGCTTCTTTTCCCCTCTACTTTTCGTGTTCGATTTCGAGAAGTCTTCATCTTACAATAGTCGTAGATATTAGATCTATATCGAATAATTGTTGGATTTCTGCTCAATTTCTGTTGGGAACAGCCGTTTAATTATTAGGATTTAGGAACTTAGCTGGGATTTTTTTGGAGGGCATCCTATTTATTTTGTCATTACATGTTACGTTTGAGAAATTATCAGGTTCATGCATTGCTCGTGAGATTCGTGTGAAATTTCAATATTGCCAGCCTTTCTTTGTAGCAGGGGTCAAAAATTTAGAACCATTGCAACATGCTAACCTGCAAATATCGAGAAGTTTAAAATTGTTAGAACTATTGCAACATACAATCTTATAGATACCAAGAATCATCGTCCAAGTGACAGTAACAAAAGCTCTGGTAGTTGGAGGAAGTAGTTGCGGCATTTGTTGCACACACTATTTTTTTTTTTATTTACAATATTTCAGACACTAAAATCTGTAAAACTGGTGTGCGGCAAATATTGCATACAACTCTATTTACATGTAACCAAACCATTTTCTAGAGAACTATTTGGTAGCTAGGAACTATGTTGTCTCATCGAGCTTATCGCTGGTGAGATGTTGAATGGACACGGGTACGACACAACAAGTTTCGTACACTGGCGACATGTCCAATACGTTGCCAACACGACAACGGGCAGATACAGTTTTTTGGAGTGTCCCATGCGTTTGTTCGCATCAATATACATCATTTCCCCGTGAAAGTGATAACCGATGTCCCCGAAAGGGTTGCTCGAGTCCACGAGCAGGGTTTCCTCGAATCCACGAACAAAGTGTAATTCACTAGAGTGAAGAGAGCTCAACTTTTGATAATATTATTATGGATGATAAAACAAGTAGATTGAGTGCCTTTATGTAGGCTTAAATAAATTTAAGAGAAAAGGAAACCCTAAATTATACCTAAACCTTAAAATGAATTATATGTCATGACTTAGCCTAAAATAGGACCAAATTGATATACTATTTCCGAAAAGAAATCCTAACTCAAAACATGCAAAAATTGAGTCCGAACCGACTTTGTTCATGCTGGCTCGGTCGGTTAACTCATCGGATCCGACTAGCCCGTCGGAAATCCGACAATCTGCTACATCATATACTTGTATTATTTATCTAAGAGTTGTTCACTCGTAAAATTTTAAAATTTTGTTTTTAAACTCTTATCTCGAATTGTTATTTCTAATCTATCGTCTTGAATTATTGTAGTCCATGCCACTGCACAAAGTCTAGAGTTGTGATGCTAGTTGAGGGCTATACATCTATACTACTACAATATTCCCCTGTAGGTGCCAACAAGCAATTGCCCAAGTGACCATAGGTTCGAATCCTCCTGGACCGGCTATGCCCCTTAATTGTAAAGAGGAATGAAATCGATATGTCATGTTGTGGCTAATTGAGAGCCGTGTCGGGAGGAAAGGTTAGGATGACAGTTAGCATGAGAAACCGCATGGTGGAGGCCAAGAAGTAGCATGTAGAATCACTTGTTCAAGAATTTTTTTCCCCTATAGGTTGAATGCCCATTTTATGGGCCGAGAACATGTTGTAGTTGTTGCTTATTATAAATAACAAGCAACTCCCTATTACGGAGGTACAGTTTCTTTTGCTTAAACTTTCTGGAAGTAAGGATTAGTCCCATCACCACTTCTTCTCCTTCCATCTTCCATGCCTATACCTATCTGAATTTCATCAGTATTCTTATCTTTCTCAAGCGTGGAAAGGTTTTTCGAGAGACAAAATCTAATGATCCAAAGTTTTCAGGACAATTAGAGAAGCCGTTAATCTTAAATCCTTATAGTTGTACCTCTACTGAATTAGTGATGGTTACATCACATATTAATGTAAAGCTACAAACATTTAAATTTTACTTCTATTATTGATTATTGTTTATATGTTGAATTATATAGCTATTTTGAAACTCAAGGACTTGCACGAATTACATCTGTCTCACCTAGATGAAAGTGACAGATTTCAAGATAATTTTTTTTCCTTACGACAACTATTATATTATTGCTTTAAACTTCAGTGTAATACTCTCCTAGAGTAGCCAGAAATCCATTTTCTCTTAAGGCACTACATCACCCTTTTTGTGACTCAGAACTTAGAAATTTCAGTTCTGAACTAGTTGTGGACCTTTATGTAGGCCTGGAGATTTGCAAGTCGGGTAAATTTAGCTTTCGAGATGACTTGGTAGGCTTTATGTTTCACTATAAACTAAAGTTTTATAAGTGATGGTTTTTATTGATGTTAGTAGACGGAGGCTATGTTAGGCATGTTAAAGTCCCAAACCTATGTTATGCATGTAAAGTCCTTCTGCACTAAACTCCATACGTGTGCACTAAAACTCTGTACGTACGCTGACGGTTGAATATTATCTTATCCCAACACGATTTTGCAGGTTGAATGCCTATTTTATGAGTTAAGAGATGGGTTCCCTCAACAATAGTATATAATATGCTTAAAAGGCATGTTGTTTACTTTGGATTTGAACATGGGTGGCTCTTATACCAAGTTAAAGACTTGGTCACTCATAGTGTGAGGATTAAGGGATAATATTTATCATTCTAACAAGGCATATTGTACCAGACACCTAAGGCAGATGGTTTTCGGTATTTAGGAGCAATCCTTCATTATGATAGAGAGGTTGAGAAGGGGTTGAGAAGGGCGTCGACACAGAATGGAAACTGGATTGTCTAAATGAGAACTTTTTCTGAGTACTTTTTCATTATAGGATACTCTTGAAATTGAAAGAAAAATTCTAGAAGAGTGACAAACTATAAGACCAACCATGCTTTATGGTCCAGGAAGTTAGAGTAACTGAGATGAGAAGGCTAAGATGGGTGAGTGTTGATAATTAAAAATAGGATAACAGATGAGTGGGTTTGTGGAAAGTTAGATGTGGCACTAATTGTGGACAAGATAGAGAGAAAATCATCTTAGGTGGTATGGACATGTTAAATGCATGACTGATAAGATAGTATTAGCCACTACAACTAGGGGAAGGTCTAAACAAACATGGATTAGAGTTGTAAAGAAAGAAGAATATGGTTTTTGTTAGAGTTCCAGAGCACCTGGCCCTCAATAGTTAATAGAGCTATATGATGGCCCTTCATAGAGCTGAGTGGAAGAAAATGATTCAAACATCCGTAGGTGCACTAGGGGTAGGCCTAAAAGAACATAGATTAAAGCCATAAAGAAGGATATGGCGTTTGTTAGTGCTACAGATGATCTGGCCCTCAATAGAGCTGAATGGTAAACCCAAATGTTTGGGTAAAGACTTTGTTGTTGTTGTTGTTGTCACCTAATGGCCTGCTTCAATCCTATTATGTGAGAACTATTCTGACATAGCCAGAGCCGCCATTTTTTCATGACAATGTAAAATGTGGCAATTGCTTGTGGTTAAGAGTCTTAAAAGACTTCAGGTAGCAGGTATGATGCCTTATAGAGAGTGACGGTGAGTGGTGAGTAAGATGTGCAATCATTTCAATAAATTCTCCTAATTATATGTAAATTGGCTCTTGGACCTATCTATAAGCTCCCTAAGTAATTGTGATAGTTATGCTGATGACTACACTTTTAAAAATAAGATGCATACTTGGATTTTTGATATTTCTGTCCAATTTTGACCGGATGTTATGCCTTGACGTTATAATTGACATCATTAGTAAAGAACACACTAGCATATGATTATGATTTCCACATTCATATTACATGAATGTTTTGTACTAATACGTACCAGATATCTTTATGCATCACACAAAGAGATGACGGTTTTGTGTTTGTTTTTAGAGGTGAAAAAAGTAGTTTCGTAGCAGAGGGATGACCATCTAGCATAGAAATTGTTAATCCTTTCAGGGTTCTAGTGCTCTGGCATTCCATTTATCTTTCTTGCTTGTACTGTTTATAGAGGAATACTGGTTTACTAATAAGTTTGCGTAAATTGGTGTTTAACAGGTCCTGTCGCTGAAGACATGTTCCATTGGCAAGCAACAATAATGGGTCCTCCGGACAGTCCTTATGCAGGAGGTGTCTTTCTAGTTACCATTCATTTCCCCCCGGATTATCCTTTTAAGCCACCTAAGGTAAATGAGAAAATATTACCTTTAATCATAGTTGGCCTGGAGACCTTTTTCCTTTGCCAGGATTAGTGGATAACTTTTACCTTATTTCTTAAGTACTAACTTATTATTTTGTTGAACTTTTATCTACTCAAAGGTTGGACTATATGATTTTACGTTGAAGCCAGATAGAGATCCTTTCATTCATTAAATGACCATTATAAGATATTTTTATCGGTAGTATGCTTCCAGGATGTTGGAGTTACAGGCAGTTTTATGATATATTTAAAAAGTTTCAAAGGATTCTATTTTTTTTAATTCCTATTGTTTTGGTGTCCAATACCAAATAAGGTTAGATGGTTTTTCCTCCACTTCGATGCTACATCCAATGCCAAACAGTTTCAGTGACTTATAAATTAATTCATTTTGTTGATATTTCTCCATTATGGTGGAGCTAGGGATAATAATACTAATATGTTCGAGATAGTTTCTTTTGATTTCTGTTATTTTGGTATCCATGGCAAATAGTATGTTGAAGTCTTCATGTTTTTTCCTCTGTTTTGATTCTATGTTCTTGGGTGCTTCACAAATTTTGGAGAACTAAGCAACTGTTTGGCCTTTCTTAATGTAGTTGGCATTGGCCTTCGTTGCGTAGAGAGTTATTCTTTTGCATAAATAGATACTTTCCATGAGATCCATAAGTTCCGACTTTAGAAGTTTGTAGTTACCACAAAGTTACTTCAGGTTTAGAAATTCCAAGACAAGTGGTATAACACATGAACAACAGTCTTAGTTCCAAAAATTTTGGACAGCCTCATGAATCCTTCATCACTTGAGCTATGTTAAAATGCATTCCCTTTTTGACATTGAGGGAAGGATAAGGCTAACAAGCTAATGAGCACCATGAGAGCACATGCTAATTATTGACAACCTACTGATTTTGCACCTAATATTTCTCTGACATTGTCAGGACTTTGTATTAGTTTTTGTTTGTACATAATTAGATTATTGATGGAAAATAATTCAAATAATAAGGTATGCTTGCAGATTTGAGAACTGAACTACAATCTGAAGAATGTTATGTTTTTCCTCTCCCCAAAGTGATGGTAGATTAGTGGTAAGTGAGCGATTCTTGTAAGATGAAGAAAAAGAAAATAGTTCTAGTTTCACTAGAAGTATCAGATCTAAATCTAGTTCCTGTCTGAATATGAGAAAATATGAAGAAAAATAGGTCTCTAGGTCAAAATGATGTGTCTTTAACTAAAAATATCTAATAGTTTTAAGTCCTGCTGTAATGAATCTTTAGCAACTTATCAATATCTCTAGTGTTGGTTCAAAATGATATTGTGATCTTATACAAGTTAAAGTGTTGTAGTAAAATGAAACCCTATAAAAATTCCATCTATGTATATGCTAGGTGTGCAGTTGTCGAATCAGCTGGCGTGGCCTTGTTGACTTTCAACATAATTGTTGCACATTAACTGGAAATTTTATGAATTGAGTCAAAGCTATACTTGCTATTTTCTAATTCCTGAAGGATTTCGCAGGTAGCATTCAGGACAAAAGTCTTTCATCCGAACATTAACAGCAACGGGAGCATTTGTCTTGATATCTTAAAGGAGCAGTGGAGCCCTGCATTAACCATTTCCAAGGTATACTCTTTTTACTTTTTCTGGAAGAGAGTTAATTCACTCGGTTCAAAATTGGTAGTTTGTCAGTGTGGAAATTGAACGGGTGTAATTGCTGGGTGCTAATGTTTCTGAACTAAACAAACGACAATAAATAACTCCATTTCCCATTCACGATTAGGGCTGTTACTTTGACTCGATAATGTGGTCCCAGCCCTGGACCCGACCTCATTTTACCTCGACCATTCCCTGGCTCGTCTTCGGGCTGGTAGGGCCAAAACTCCAGAAGTAGTCCTGGTCCTCAAAACCAGTAGGTTATGGGTCCCAATGCAAAAAAAATAAAAGAAAGATGAAATATATGATTTGATTTTAGTTATTTTTGTCTTAATAGTAGTGAAATATCCAAACACGGACCTGAATTTTATGGTGAATGGGTATGGTACTAGTCTCTATGTGGAGGACTCGGCCAAGTTTCAAGTGTGGTTCTACTTTCAATTGTGAAAAGAAGAAAGTAGTATCATTCATTCTCGTACTCAATCTCGATCTCTTGCTTCGAAGAAATCCTATGAACGAACTGGATTGGGATCATTCATTCTCGTACTTGATCTCTTACTTCGAAGAAATCCTATGAACGAACAAGATCGGGATCAGAGCAAGGATCAAGTATCGAGAAGGATGAAATGTAGATATTTGCACCATGTCGGAAGTAAGGAAGCATGTCATATATGTTTGGAACAGATTCTATTTAGAGAGATTTGAAATACCAATATCTCGTTGAAAGGTTCTATACAACGCATTTCATATTCACTAAAACCTATGTGTAGGAATTGGGTTCAAGTTTTAGACATGTAGGAGTTATGGGTCCGTGACTGAGACTAGCACACCAGGCTCGACCTGGCTCGTTAGCAGCCCTATTCACAACTACCTTCATCTTATTCATTGTTTACTAGGTAAGAGGCTCTTAAATCTTTTGCCATAAATTGGTCCGGTTGCCACTTTGGGTCTAACTGGTTGGTTAGTTCTGGTTGTTTGAAGTAGGTTAGGTTGGTATAATTTGTCTGTACACCAAGCATATACCGAGGGACTGCAGATGCGGCCTTGTTAAAGGCCAGTAAAACTATTTGTTTCTAATCTTATGATAACCTATTCAAGTTAAAAATCTCTTTGTTTGGTTTAAGCAAATGGGAAGGGGTTTTCTCTGTCCACTTCCAGGTGCTGCTCTCCATATGTTCCCTTTTAACGGATCCGAACCCCGATGATCCGTTGGTTCCAGAGATTGCTCACATGTACAAGACTGATAGGAACAAGTATGAGACTACAGCAAGGAGCTGGACCCAGAAATATGCAATGGGTTAGGAATGCAAAAGGGTGGAGATTGTTCGAGGCTGCTTCCTTTATCATGTTTATTATGGCCTGAAGCCTGTCTTATATATTTATTATATGTAAGATTTGAAGTTTTCTTGTCTAAGGCCCCTGGAAGTAAAGCCTAGCTTTACTTGTTCTGTAGAAAAAAATTGGAAGAAATACATTTGTTGCTTTCAATTGATTGGATGGATGCTTTATTTCATTTTTTATGCTTGCTCAGCATCTTTATCTTGCTCTGAAAGTCGGAAGAAAAACATTGGCATCTGTTATGACTGGAATAATGCCAGTGGAAAACCTAGCTGTAGGTGGGTTTACATCTCAAATGTATCTATGAATTTGAATTTCAACTTGAGGCATAGGTAGCCCACGTCCCTTGAGGTTGAAACCCTGTTTCCCACTCGACCCTTGAACCCGAAACAAGAAAAGCATGATTTGGCGTCTCGTGCGGGGGTTCGTTTCTTTCGGCCCTTCTGGAACTGATACTCAAAAGAATGCTTCTTGTAGAGCGTGAATGAATTTATGTTTTTTTTTTTCCTCCAGGAATAACGTGATATAGACTTGCATTCCGTAGCAGCGGATTTGAAAACTGTACTTCTCATCTCAAGCTTGCTTAAACTCAACAGCATGTTCCTTGCTTGGATGTTCCTTTTATTTCAATTTTCCTCAGCTTACTGGAATCGTGCAAACAAACATTTGCTTTATTATATTTCCGAGACATTTGTTTTATGATATTACATTACATGATATTACCTGATCGGAAGACTATGCATATGCATTATGCTATAGCCAAGAAGAATGTGTTTTATGGATGGACAAATGAAATTTGGTGAGGATGCTAGAAAACCTCACCCTGTTTTTTCAATACATTGAAGGGGTGGGGTGGGGTGGGGGGATTGGTTTGGAAGAAGGTTTTGTATTTCTAGGAATTTCTACTCCTTTTCTATGAGAAAGGAATTCAACATTCATATATTCATGTTTGGTTATGTTGGAAATATGTAACCCGAAAAATTGTCCGTTTGGATATGCTTTCTGAAATTTTTTTCTGAAAACAATTTTCTGAAAGTAAGTTATAAAGTACTTTTCTAAATATAAAAGTTTTGAGTTTGCGTTTGGTTAACTTTCATCTGGAAAATAATTTTCTAAAAAGAAATTTTTAAATTATGTTTGGTAATTTTTTCCAAATTATATAAATAATTATAAATATATTGTGTTCATAATTTTGTGTCCAATTTTTTGTGTCTAATTCTCTGACACCTATCTTGCTGTGTCCATAATATTTGTGTCCAACTTTTTCGAGTCCTTTCACCACCGCTCTCCACCCGGAGTCCCGGAGTCGACGATGTCTCTCCGGAGTTGGTCGACACGGCTCGTGGAGAACCGCCATGGCGAGGTGGAGGAAGCGTCCCCACCCCCACCGCGTGGAGAACCGCCATGAGAGTTGACCTCCACCGCTCTCCACCCGGAGTCGACCGGCTCCCCGGAGTTGAACGACGCGTCCCCACCCCCTCCCCCCACCGCGTGGAGAACGACGCGTCCCCACCCCCTCCCCCCACAGCGTCCACCACCACCATCGCCTCCACCGCGTCCCCCTCCGACCCCGTCCTCCCCCACAGCGTCCACCACCACCGTCGCCTCCACCGCGTCCCCCTCCGACCCCGTCCTCCCCCACAGCGTCCACCACCACCGTCGCCTCCACCGCGTCCCCCTCCGACCCCGTCCTCCCCCACAGCGTCCACCACCACTGTCGCATCCACCGCGTCCGCCGCGGTCTTCGACAACACCACCACCGTCCGCCGCGATCTTCGACAACACCACCACCGTCCGCCGCGGTCTTCGTACCGCCTCCAGCTGACGGGGAGGCTGTGGAGGAGCAGAGAGGACCGAAAGAGAAAGAAGGGTCGGGTGGTTTCTTTGGAAAGAGAAAGAAAGAGAGAGAGTTGGGGAGAGGGGGGTGTGGGGGTGGGACCCAGCTGCTGTGGCCAAAAGACTTTTCAGAAAACAAGTTTTACCTACTTCCTAAAAGCTGAGTTTAAACAGCTGCTCTCTCAAAATAATTTGGGAAACTACTTTCTCAAATGTCTTGTCCAAACACAGTTTTGCTCCACTTTGGAGTTTAAACTCAGAAAACTGAGTTTAAAAGGACAACCAAACGGTTTTTCTATTTCCATGTTTGGTTCAGACATGAATATTCTTAGGTTTAGTTTTCCATAAATATTCTTTCATTCATTTTATTTATGTTATTATTACCTAAATTCAATTGGTATTATTTGGGGGTATTAATGTAAAAAAAAAAAATTAATACATTTCTAGGAGAGTAAAAAAATATTTTCAGGGAGTGGCTTTGGTTCCCATATTTTCTTTCAATTTTCAATCTCACGTTTACCAAACATGAATAAGAATTTCAAAATTCATTTCCAAGCCTATAAAATTTGAACGAACCAGCCCTCGAGAGGCTGCGGCACCTATCCACATAATCCTCGATAGTATGCTTGATCAGATCTTATCCCCTCCTATGTATGGGTATTCTTAACGTTTTTTATTTGAGTTTGAGCTCGTCACAAATTCAGCTTGTTATTTATTCAAAAATTAAAAAAAATTATAGTGATTCAGGCGAGGACACTCGAAACTCAAATCCACTATCAAAATAAAAATACAACAGAAAGCCTTGACTTTAGTTTGAGCACAAATTCAGTTTGCAATGTCTAAACTATCAAAATTCCACTATCAAAATAAAAATATAAATTCAGTTTATTCAGTTTGCAATGTCTAAACTATCAAAATCCAAATTCCACTATCAAAATAAAAATATAACAGAAATTCCACTATCAAAAGAAATGTCTAAACTATTATAGTCCTACTTAAAACTTGACTACTAGATATGATTAGGTTATAATGAAAATATAAATGGACACAACTTCGTCAAAACATTGCAATAGCACCAAATTAATAATAATAATAGTAATAGTAATAGTAATAGTAATAGTAATAGTAATAGTAATAGTAATAGTAATAATAATAATAATAATAATAATAATAATAATAAAATCAAATTAAATTAAATCAAATCAAATCAAAACAAAAAATCAAGACAAAACAAAACATAGGCTGTTTGATTGAGCAATTTTTCCATGGAAAATATTTCCATCACAAATTTTCCGCCAATTAAGTGTTTGATAACATATATTTTCCATGAAATTATTTTGCAAAATCTATCAATTTTCATATTTTCCTCCAAAATGGTGGAAAATAAAACTTGCTCATCCCATAGGAAAATATCAATTTTTATGAAAAATAACTATTTTTTATGAAAAATAACGACAATGAAACATCCAAATTAATTCCGTAGAATTTTTTTTCTAGTAAAATAATTACCTAATCTTCCAAAACAACACTACTAAACCTTTGCTCCTGTTAAAGGCTGTACACAATGAAAAAGAAAAAGAGGTCCTACCGGGATTCGAACCCAGGTCGCCAGATTCAAAGTCTGGAGTGCTAACCACTACACCATAGAACCGATTTGTAATCTTCCAAAACAATAGTACTAAACCTTTGCTCCTATTAAAGGCTGTACACAATGATACAAACAATATATGCACCAATTCATGTTTCTTAAGAACGTTAAAAATAAAAAAAAAGGTCCTACCGGGATTCGAACCCAGGTCGCCAGATTCAAAGTCTGGAGTGCTAACCACTACACCATAGAACCGGTTTGTATGTTGGTACAAAACAATCTTTTAAAATCGTAATTGAGGAGAGTAGACTACTACATGCTCCTGTTAACTTCTAAATTTTTGCAAAATATAGATGTTTATTGAGCCTTCCATCCCCATCCCCATCCCCATCCCCATCCACAATTCCTTTCAAGTTCCAGTCACTACCAGAGCGGAGTCATACATTACACTCTGAGAACAAATTGTCTTCTTTTTCTTTTTCTTTTTCTTGGACTATGGAGACAAATCTTAAGAGTAATTTTAAAATAAAAATATTACATACAGATTTTTTTTTTTTTTTTTAATAATTATTATGGGGGCGGGTGATCCCAATATTCACCATGTAGCTCCACCTTTGGTCACTGTTTATGGGTTTTGGGGAAATTGGTTACACACTTCAGATCTGCTGTCCCATTTATTTTTGTCTAATTCTGTCCCCTTCCTATTTACATGTGGACCATAAGAATAGATATGTGGATGATGGTCCACATGTAATAGGTAGGGCCGAGGGGGACATAATTGGACAGAAATAAATAGGACATAAGATTTGTTCCCGTTTTAGTGAATCTTAACAATTCCAATTAAAACGAGTCCATTTTTTTCACCCACCAAAACTAGGTGGGATGTTCACCCTCCCATGAATAAATGACATATGGCACAAAACTATTTTGGTGGGTGAACAAAATTGGACTCCAATTAAAACCTCCTCAATTCTCAATTCTTGTTGTATTCCAACGAAACATGACAATTCTTGTTGTATTCCAACGAAACATGAAACTTAGGCCTCGTTTGGTTCGCGAAAAAGGAAAAAGTAAGAAAAAAAAAATTAATTTCTTACCTGTTTTTTTGAAAATTATAAAAAAAAATCTTTGGTTGGATGGAAAGAATTAGTTTTTTTTTCCTTCTACTTTCCATTTCTATGGGAATCATGTTTTCCCTCCTATTTTTCAACATCTAAATGAATTTCATTTTCCAAGCTATGATTACATGAATCAAACGTTACCTAAAGTTTTGAAATAGGCTAATTTGAAAGGGGAAATTTATGAAATGCCCAAAAAATGAAAAGTTTTATGAAAAACCCACCGTGCAATAAAATTTCATCGCGTGTCCAGAATTAGCAAAAAATATATAAAGAGGGTTCCGAATGACCTTTTTGCCCTTCCTTCTAATTTATTGAAAACACCCACGAAACTACTCTTAAAAAAAACGTTTCGATACTTCATCTTCTTCCATACGCTGCTCACTTTCGAATCTAGGTTTTCTCCTCAAAAATCTTCAAAAACTCGTCGAAAAATTTCGGAAAGACCGAGACAAACGGCAAAAGTGCTAAAACGGAGGTCAAAACATCATTTTTTTTACGATTCTAAAATTTCGAAAGACCGTCTAACGAAGAAGCTGTTACTTTCAGGCTCCTCGAAGATACGCTCGTTTTGGGACAAATCGGACCTCGTTTCGACCTCCGAGTCAAAAGTTATGGCCTTTCAAAGTTTCAACTGACCATAAAATGCAGGAGAATGGTCATTCTCCGTGTTAGAACACGAAAAATGTTAATTTCGCATGAGGGTGGCCATTCTCCGTGTTAGTAACACGGAGAATGTCATTCTCCGTCTTAATTTACACGGAGAATAGTCATTCTCTGTGTTAGTAACACGGAGAATGGCATTCTCCGTCTTAATTTACACGAAGAATGGCCATTCTCCGTGCTAAATTACACGGAGAATATGTAGTGACCCGCTCCGTCCTAGCGGAACGCCGATTCCAAACGGCAAGTGCAACGACTCAAACGAGCCGTCGACTCGAAGAGTTGCTTCGACCCGAGGAAGTATCGATGCAAATCGATGCAAGACTTGCCTTGGCCCGTCAAGATGAATCCAGGCTTAGACTTTCAAAGGCGCGCTCGGAGTATCGCTCGGCCGATGCAAACATCGCTAAGGTGGGTGGCTCCGATGAACCCGTCTTTGCTTAGCCTAGACACATAACAAAACGGACACATTCACGAGAATCGCTAGGCGATAACATCTTGCATGCTAATAAATGACCCAACGCACCTAGCTAAGGGAATAATCCCAACTTGTATGCTTGTATAGAATATGGAAAGGAACATAAAAAATACGAGAACTCTCGCACCGCGCTCCACGCTCGTGCTAAGGCACGAGCATGCGTTTGACAATGAAACAATGAATGGTTTACAACAATGAAACAGGAAGACTATCAACATAGTCGTTCCGAGTAGAGTTTAGCAACATTGAAAGGCTATGGGACCAATGGGTCGCCAGGGCGACTCCCGTACAGGGAGTTGCAAAATGTATGAATGAATAAGTGAATGAATGAATCAACGAATGAATGAACGAATATGTAAAAGAACCAATGAATGAACGAACAAGAGAAAGAAAGAAAGAAAGAAAGAAAGAAAAGAAAGAATGAATGAAAGATAAGAAAGAAAAGAATGGTTAGCGACAGGTATGACGGACACGTGCAACGGGGCTCGCTACCCGCGCTGCACGGACGCCAACCTGGTCGATAACGTAAGAAGGCTAAGGGTTAGCCTACGGCTCAGAGACAGCCGTTAAGTTAAAAAGAGACAAGTTAATACGAAATGGTCGTGGACAAACGGTACGAGCGAGGGGTGGCGTATGCTGTGCCGTAAAGGAAAAGGGATTCCGCGGCATTGTCAAAGTGTGAAGGACTTGCCGGTCCGGACGGAATCAAAAAAGGGGCTTACGGGCTGCTTGGGGGCGGGCTTGGGCACCAAGAGACGTAAGTGCGGGGTATATTTCAAGAGACTATCAGGGTGAACCAGCCGCACGCCATGATAGGTGAGAAAATACCAAGGGAAATATGTCCAGGATGGCTTGTGGTGCCAGCGACCGGTGCATATAGAGTTAAGTGGGCTTTGCTGGTGGCAATCCACGTGCAAGTCCTTGCATTGAAATCAAAGTAAATTATGTTAACAAATGAAGGGCCTTATGAATATGCTTGAAACGTAACACACCAAATGATAATGAGAAATTTATACAAGTGAGTTAGATAACGTGCTTACGACATGCTAAAATCCGAGGCAGGGACACACACTTGACATTGAAAGTTAATATCGAATTATTGGCTAACTTGGTTTACTTTTGACAGGGAAGGCCGGACGGTAAGTATGGGTAAGTTGTGCATGTATTTCCATGCGACACTCTGAAATCGGTAACACGAGATAGGTTATGACATATGCCATGAAAATGATCCTAAGGCAAGATTAGAAAGACAATGAATGATAGAGATGCACAAAAGTAAATGATACGTGTTTGGTAATGATAGCGTTGTGGGCGAGCTAGCCTCCCCACCAGTGCATAACAATGTACTGATAACCCCACAGTCTACTTGCAGGATGTAGGTATCGTCGGCGGGTGCGGAGCTTCCATCGAACGTGCTAAGGCGCGGAGCTATCTCTGGAGCCTTGGAGCGTTGCAAGGAGCTGAAGCATCCTATACAGGACATAATGTATCAGAACATCGCCATGAATCATTCCATCTTGTAAGCCACTTGGCACGCCTTTTATGTTTCAGAGAGAGAGAGCTTGAGCGATCTGTAATATCGGCCTAGCGCCGCTTGTAACTTCTTGAATATCAATGAAGAGTTTGATTTTGTATTCAACTTGTGTTCATTTACTTTCCGCTGCAAATGGGGACACTCTGTGCGACTCTGTGGCCTAGGAATCAAATCGGCCGTTTTTGGACTTGGCCTTGCACGGGCGCAATCTAGGCCCGTGCGGCATCACGCCTTAGCGAGGACGATCGCTCCTACGGGAGCGGGGCGTGACAGATTGGTATCAGAGCACGGCTTTACGTCCTTGGACATCATTTTGATTATCTCAGTTTTGAAAGCTCGGTTGGAAGAAAAGAAGTATACGCTCTCTCTCGTTGTGCCTTGGGATGTTCCATACAATAAGTCTAATACTTTCAAAAGCTCGTACAAGTACTCGGTTGCACGGGACCAATAGGCGAAGGCCTTTGTGCCGAACCACGACGGATTTGAGTTGGAAGGAGCCGATGTTAAAAGTTAGCAAACGCAAGGCGTGCTTGAATAAGCTTACGCTGACGATAGCAAACGAGTTGCGAACGAGAATGAGTGAGCGTGCAAACTTGAATGTTGTCCGTACGAGATGGTTAAGCGGTACAACTTAGTCCGCGAGTCGCGCACCTCGACTTTTGGGTGCAATCGGGTTGCGAGCGATATCAAGTATCGCTCGATCGAGAACGGAGATATACTTTGAGTGTATATTGATAGGAACGCTATCGAGTTAACGCTTAGGCGTACACGAATGATTGACTTGGATTTTGAGGATTAGTGTGAACGACTTAGTACGTCGAGATGACGTAAGCGACTATGCTAGAGATTCGTCGAACGAATCTGAAGGATGTCTTAGCGCATGGCGCAAATGTGATTGAGGACTAGATCGTATGGCTTGAACCCGAGTGGTGTATGCGATAGGTTCGGGAAAGATTAAGAATGAGTGTCAACGACTAGTCGAGTGGCTCGAACCCTGAGTGGTGTATGGACGTTATAGAAATTGTTCGAGCGAGACTAAAGGATTTATAGATCATATGAGTATGTCGACGAGGCGATGCGATCGCGCAAAGCCTTAGAACGCGTCACGCTTAGTTGGTCGTGACTTCGAATGTCCCGAACGAGATGTCGCTCGGACAACTTGTCAATGGGCAACGCAAGTTAGAAAACGATTCGGAACGACGAATGAAAATGAATGGTCTTGATCGAGGAAACTTAGAGGATCGCGCGTACGATTTTGAATTGATTCAAATGAATTGTGACTTGAGTTGGACAACGATATTGAAACTAGCTTGAAGAATAGCGATCGAACTTGATCTTGAATATCGAGAAAATTGTGGAATATCTAACTCGGACAATAGCATCAACGCATGACTCGAAATTGGTTGCAAAGGAAGATCGTCAGGTTACGCATATCATCGATGGTATTGAGGCGTATCAAAGATCGATATGCGATAACTCGGGGGCACTCTGACTCGGCGAATGACGATCGTGCAAATGTCATTGTTCCGTTGGATGCTATACTTGGGATGTTAAAAATGTGTCGAGGAAAAGATAGAATTGGCTCGAGGATTAGAGTTGAACGCAGGACGGTTAGACTATCGAATTGAATTGGCTTGGATGAAAATGAGAACGCTTGGATTTACTTCGTTGTCAACCACAACGTTGACGTTCTTGCCTTATGCGAGCGCAACCCCAGCCTCGCACATGCGTCACGCCGACTAGGACGATCACTCCGCGTGAGCGTTGGTATGGTGATTCATACAGCGGGAGTGATCGGTACTTGCCTGGCGTGGCAACTCGTATGCTTCGACTTGTGGTTTGACGCGAAGGGGGACTTGAGGATGAATTGTGTGTTGAAGAATTGAACTTGAGGATGGAGTAGGTCCAATCCGCGTATCGAAAATGAGTTAGTCTAAACTCAAACAAGAGTTACGCCCCGATGAGAATGATGATTCCGCGGGAGCGTTACGTGGTGATTCATGAACCACCGTGGATAATCGGACTCGCGTGAGATTGGGGCAGAACATATTGTCGAGCTAGATGACCTCGTGATCGAATACATGAATTGGTTAGAATGGATACATGAAGTATGTCGATTGGTGAGGTGAACGGATTCAAATTTGTTGCGCTGCGCAACGAATGTCTCGATGCGAACTAGGTGATCGTGCTCGATGTTTAGAAATTTGAGTGACGCGAGCTTGGGTAGAAAATCCCGTATTATCGACTTTGGTTTGACCCTAGGATTGGGGTCAGTGTTGGCATTATTGTTGGGGAACTATGATTCCAATCCTGACATTGACTTAGCCTTGAAAATTGGCCTAGCGGTTAGGCGAGACGCCCTATTGCAAGAGTTAACAATCGAGGGATTGATCTTGAGGATTGGCATGAATTGAAAAAGTGGATCAAGAGTAGGAAACCCTGCTCACGAGACTCGGCCGACATGCATATATTTCAGGGACGCTTGAGTATATGCACGATGCGACTCGAGTGAGAATGACAAACTCACTATCATGCGGATTGGTTGAATGCATGTATTTTGGGGACGCTTAGAATGCGTGCACGATCCAACCAAATGATACGTTGAGTTCTTGCACGACTTGGGGAATGGAAGAGTGTCGTGAACATGAAATCGTGTTCAAGGAAGTGATCGATAGTCGTGCGAGCGTGGCTCGGCAACCAAAGGAACGTGTAGGCAGAGTGCGTACGATTAAGTCCTGCCCATAGAAATGATAGGAATGGATGTTCCGCGAGTAGAGTTGGGATAACAAATTGAATCGTTGGTTGGGAGACGTACTCGACGATAGTGAAGTACTTGGTCTTGAATCGGATGGAAATTACTTAGACTTGGTCGACCCTCGCATTTGACGAATTACAACGTGCCCCGTACGGCCATTCCAGTCTCATGACACGACGAAATAGAAACCAATACGAAGAATGCTTGAATTGAATAAGTAACAACAAGTCTAAAATGAACGAGAAGTAATTTGATAAAATCGACCAAACGTATGCGACGCGGAACTTAAAATGGAACCGAATGTCGTTCGATACCATCGAACGAATACGCTTAGGAAAGTGTCTAAGGTATGCACACGACATGAGTTAAGGAACGGTAGGATGACCTGCACTCAGGAAGTCTCGAGGACGAGACTTGTTTTGAGTGGTGTATTATGTAGTGACCCGCTCCGCCCTAGCGGAACGCCGATTCCAAACGGCAAGTGCAACGACTCAAACGAGCCGTCGACTCGAAGAGTTGCTTCGACCCGAGGAAGTATCGATGCAAATCGATGCAAGACTTGTCTTGGCCCGTCAAGATGAATCCAGGCTTAGACTTTCAAAGGCGCGCTCGGAGTATCGCTCGGCCGATGCAAACATCGCTAAGGTGGGTGGCTCCGATGAACCCGTCTTTGCTTAGCCTAGACACATAACAAAACGGACACATTCACGAGAATCGCTAGGCGATAACATCTTGCATGCTAATAAATGACCCAACGCACCTAGCTAAGAGAATAATCCCAACTTGTATGCTTGTATAGAATATGGAAAGGAACATGAAAAATACGAGAACTCTCGTACCGTGCTCCACGCTCGTGCTAAGGCACGAGCATGCGTTTGACAATGAAACAATGAATGGTTTACAACAATGAAACAGGAAGACTATCAACATAGTCGTTCCGAGTAGAGTTTAGCAACATTGAAAGGCTATGGGACCAATGGGTCGCCAGGGCGACTCCCGCACAGGGAGTTGCAAAATGTATGAATGAATAAGTGAATGAATGAATCAACGAATGAATGAACGAATATGTAAAAGAACCAATGAATGAACGAACAAGAGAAAGAAAGAAAGAAAGAAAGAAAAGAAAGAATGAATGAAAGATAAGAAAGAAAAGAATGGTTAGCGACAGGTATGACGGGCACGTGCAACGGGGCTCGCTACCCGCGCTGCACGGACGCCAACCTGGTCGATAACGTAAGAAGGCTAAGGGTTAGCCTACGGCTCAGAGACAGCCGTTAAGTTAAAAAGAGACAAGTTAATACGAAATGGTCGTGGACAAACGGTACGAGCGAGGGGTGGCGTATGCTGTGCCGTAAAGGAAAAGGGATTCCGCGGCATTGTCAAAGTGTGAAGGACTTGCCGGTCCGGACGGAATCAAAAAACGGGCTTACGGGCTGCTTGGGGGCGGGCTTGGGCACCAAGAGACGTAAGTGCAGGGTATATTTCAAGACTATCAGGGTGAACCAGCCGCACGCCATGATAGGTGAGAAAATACCAAGGGGAATATGTCCAGGATGGCTTGTGGTGCCAGCGACCGGTGCATATAGAGTTAAGTGGGCTTTGCTGGTGGCAATCCACGTGCAAGTCCTTGCATTGAAATCAAAGTAAATTATGTTAACAAATGAAGGGCCTTATGAATATGCTTGAAACGTAACACACCAAATGATAATGAGAAATTTATACAAGTGAGTTAGATAACGTGCTTACGACATGCTAAAATCCGAGGCAGGGACACACACTTGACATTGAAAGTTAATATCGAATTGTTGGCTAACTTGGTTTACTTTTGACA
The DNA here is from genome assembly GCA_029216955.1 of Iris pallida. NCBI lineage: Eukaryota > Viridiplantae > Streptophyta > Magnoliopsida > Asparagales > Iridaceae > Iris > Iris pallida. The sequence continues at coordinate 7,696,896 of JANAVB010042014.1, forward strand.
GGGAAGGCCGGACGGTAAGTATGGGTAAGTTGTGCATGTATTTCCATGCGACACTCTGAAATCGGTAACACGAGATAGGTTATGACATATGCCATGAAAATGACCCTAAGGCAAGATTAGAAAGACAATGAATGATAGAGATGCACAAAAGTAAATGATACGTGTTTGGTAATGATAGCGTTGTGGGCGAGCTAGCCTTCCCACCAGTGCATAACAATGTACTGATAACCCCACAGTCTACTTGCAGGATGTAGGTATCGTCGGCGGGTGCGGAGCTTCCATCGAACGTGCTAAGGCGCGGAGCTATCTCTGGAGCCTTGGAGCGTTGCAAGGAGCTGAAGCATCCTATACAGGACATAATGTATCGGAACATCGCCATGAATCATTCCATCTTGTAAGCCACTTGGCACGCCTTTTATGTTTCAGAGAGAGAGAGCTTGAGCGATCTGTAATATCGGCCTAGCGCCGCTTGTAACTTCTTGAATATCAATAAAGAGTTTGATTTTGTATTCAACTTGTGTTCATTTACTTTCCGCTGCAAATGGGGACACTCTGTGCGACTCTGTGGCCTAGGAATCAAATCGGCCGTTTTTGGACTTGGCCTTGCACGGGCGCAATCTAGGCCCGTGCGGCATCACGCCTTAGCGAGGACGATCGCTCCTACGGGAGCGGGGCGTGACAAATGGTCAATCTCCGTCCTAATTTACACGGAGAATGGTCATTCTCCGTATAATTTAGCACGGAGAATGGTCATTACAGTGTTAAAACGCAGGAGAATGGCCATTCTCCGTATTAGAAACACGGAGAATGTCATTCTCCGTGTTAAATAAAACGGAGAATGCCATTCTCCGTGTTAAATAAAATGGAGAATGGCCATTCTCCGTGTAATTTAGCACGGAGAATGGTCATTCCAGTGTTAAAACACAGGAGAATGGCCATTCTCCGTGTTAGAAACACGAAGAATGCCATTCTTCGTGTTAAATAAAACGGAGAATGCCATTCTCCGTGTTAAATAAAACGGAGAATGGCATTCTCCGTCTTAATTAAAACGGAGAATGACATTCTCCGTGTTAATTTACACGGAGAATGGTTATTCCCAGTGTTAAAACGTAGGAGAATGACCATTCTCCGTGTAATTTAGTACGGAGAATGGCATTCTCCGTTTCTAAATTATACGGAGAATGGCCATTCTCCGTGCTAAATAACACGGAGAATGACATTCTCCGTGTTAAATGACACGGAGAATGGTCATTCAAATGTTAAAACACAGGAGAATGGCCATTCTCCGTGTTAAAAATACGGAGAATGCCATTCAACACGGAGAATGCCATTCTCCTTATTAAAAATGCAGGAGAATGACTATTCTTCATGCGATATCGACGGAGAACAGTTGACAGAAACCTAATTTTTTATTTTTTTGTTTTGTGGAAAGAAATTTGACATGAATAAAGATTCAAGAGTTTTCGTTCTTCTTTCAAAATGATGCTAACTCTTATGGAAAAGAAGAAGAAGATCTTCTCTCCATAATTGACCTAATTGTCGGAGAAGAAGAAGAAGAAGAAGAAGATAAGCGATGATCGGAGTTCGACTGAAAAAAAGCATGATGAACTACGAATGATCTTTGCGATCTCTGCTGAAGATGAGAGCAATGGAATTCAGATCTCTCGAGAAGAAGAAGAAGAAGAAGAAGAAGAAGAAGAAGAAGAAGAAGAAGAAGAAGAAGAAGAAGAAGAGAATCGCAATCCAAATCTGAGTTTGTGTGGAGGGGTAGTTATGGTATTAATTTGTAAATACAGAGCATCTAAAGGGAATCTTGGAATACTTAACGTGGAAATATATAATTCTGGACATTTCATAAAACCCATCATGCGGGTGGGTTTTTTATAAAAACCAACCCCGAAATTGGGTTCCTCAGCAATTTCCAGAATTTGAACTATTGATTTTTCGCAGTTAAGCTCATGTTAGGAGTAAAATGTAAAAGAAAAATGTTATTCATCCTTCCAAAGTATTTCTCCAAATTATTCTTTCTTATGTGGCAGCTGACATGTCGTTTGACACGACAAATTCTTAAATTAAAATTAACATTAATATTAAAGTTAATATTAATATTAAAATTAAAATTAAAATTAACTTTGAAATTAAAAGTAATACAACACTAAAATTAATATTAACATTAATATTAAAGAAATTGAATAATTAATTTATTTTGATTAAAATTTGTCATGTTAGCTGCAATGTCAACTGCCATGTCAGTTGCCATATAAAAAAAATGATCTGAAGAGACTTTGGAGGGATGAATATCATTACAAGGTGTTAACGTGATAATGAAGTTAGGGTGAGAAAAACAATACTTATCATCTGCTAAAGAACAATAGAACACAATCAATTTACCTTTTTTAATTTTAAATTTAGTTTTCCTCAGCCCGAACACACAACCCAGGCCCATTAACAATAGCTCGGTCCACTAAAGAGCTATTGTTGTACTACCTTCATAATCCCAAATTATGATTGTGGACTCCTTTTATTATATGCTCATTTGGCTTCCCATGTTGAGATATCGAATGTCCGTCGATCAATTTAAGTTACTGACAACTATATTGATCGACATCTTTTATCCTTAAGTAGTATCACTCAACTTTATTTGTCATGTCGGATATAATTCACCTGCAGGGTTTACATGATAGTCCTTATGAGCGCCTTAAGGGGACATCGTTAACCCGATATTTCGGGACATGGATTCCTTTTATAATCAATAACCCATCATACATACAATGTTATTCCCCAATTCATAGAGGTTGTTAACCCATAATGAATCTCACTCTTTTATGAGTCAAAGTAATGCACGCTGCATATACATGTCTGTTATTATATCTAGATTAAGAGTACAAGCATCCATAATAACATAGGTATTTGTCCTCTTATGTAGTCAGTACAAAGAGAACAACCTCGAGTGGTGTCACGACCCATTACCCAAATTGTTGGGCCGGATTGAGCCATGTCCAGCCTACGCTTGCGTTATAGCGTAGTAAGCTGTTCTTTTAAAAGTAGACAATAAAAGATCAAAGTGTGCTAACAGTTCTGTTTGTCATATTTAAAGAAATCATCACAACACAGCATCTAAATACGAACATATTTTAAATACAAAGCCAAAATATAAAACTGGATACTAAGACCAGTATCAAAATATATATAGCCTAAATAGTCCTGCTCTCAAGTCCAGAGCGACTAAGACAACAAACTAGATGAGGTTTCCCATAGGTACATCCTCGTGGGCTAAGGCCTGATCCTCGATGGTGGCCCCATAATAGGAATTACATAGCTCCTCCTCGGTAAGTATACCTGCAACGTTTCATGTCAGGAAGGGAGCAAGTACTGGTTCTACAAACTAAATATACTGAACATGGAATGAAAAGAGATCTAATAAACAAGAATCATAGCATATTACAATCTATCATGTAGAAGATACATTTGTCATGACGACAGATGTACATGTAATATTTAAAACTGGAGCAGGCATGTGATCGTCAATAGGTATAAAATGTACTGGTGTACAAGTCTACATGTAATAAAATATACATACGTACAAGTGTACAAGCATAGGTGTACATCTGTACAAAAATATAGGATAATGGCCTACGACAAGGTATGCATGTAATGCAACCTTGCTCGGTACATACGTACGGAAGAAGAGGACATGATCACGTACTCAGCTATCAGTTTTCCCATAATCCAAGTTATAACATGTGAGAAATACAAGAACATTTTAGAGCATGTCAAGCATGTAAGATACGATATCTGTTAAAAATAGCTAAGTTAATATCATTCATGCACATTTCATTATCATATACAGTAAGTAAAGTTTGTAGGGGGTACTTGCCTCGTGCAAAGCAAGGGTATGAATACGAAGCTATAGATGTCCGGTGTCCTGTCACTGTTAAAAAGGATATACAATCTTAGTTTCCATACTAAGCTCAAGACTAGTGTAATGCCCCGCTCCGTACGGTGCATTATGATGAGTCGTCGACTCGAAGAGTTGTGTTGACCCGATGAGGTATCGATGCGAATCGATGCAAGTGTTACGTTGGTCAAAGGTAAGCCTTGAGTCGATTGGAATCTATGAGTCGAATCGATGCAAAGGGTAAGTCCCGTTTGAGCAAGTGTTGATGTTAGTTGATCTGGTGTGCAGGCTATGTCTTTATGCTGGATTACGGATCGTGGCATGGACGTGATAGGCCAAATCAATCGAGTAGTTCAAAGAAATGGCTAAGTCCGAGAGTTAGCTATGCGACCAAGTTATGGAAGCGAGCCGCTTCAATCGGCGAGACGACAAGGCGTATCGGCCTAAGGTGGGCGGGTTCTTGACTCTCTCTCCCTATTCCTTCACGTCTAATAAAAACATATCATTGTATGCTTAAGATGTTATCGAGTTAGCGAGCGTGGCTCGGCGACGAAAGATCCAAGTATGTGTCGAACACTAAGATAGAACATTGAACAATCGAACAATTGAAGCGACATGCATCAAGTATACGGGTCGCGGTAGGGCGGTGATGGTAGAACATTGGAAGACAATATCGAGATGTGCATCACGTGCACGCCTCCGAGAACATTGAACACTAGGCGTAGAACATTGATTTCGGCGCTGAGCGTGCCCTCGTGCACGGAAGCTAGGGAATAACTAAGCAACTACGAAATTAGGCTATGAGAACAACTTATGAATGATACGCGCTGAGTATGAATACGAGATGACTAAGCCGTTGGGCGTCGTGCATCAATATGGATGTGTTGGAGAATAACGCCGACGGAGCGTGAGACGTTGATGATGGATTATGTTTATGGAACGTGAAACCGTTTATGGAACGAGATTATGTTTATGCAACGGAGGATTGGTTGGAATGTTATGTGTGTTTGCTATGGTGCGTATTGCATGGTCAATGGACTCGGATGGCCCGTGCACGGGTGCGGCTTCCCTCGGACGGTTATGCCGGGGCACCGGGACCGTTCGGCCTAGGAGGAAATTATGTGTGGTTTTTATGGATCACATCATTCGAACGGATTGCGACCGTCCAGTGCTGTGATAAGCTACGATCCGTAAGTTTGGGATCCTTCAGATACTGGGCTAGCAACCCGTATCGAAGTGATCGTAGGCTTACACATAAGAGATGCCAAGTCCATTACGGTGCGAAACACCGTGACCTTCATATAGTTAGGGTCGGTGGGCTGAGATGAGAGTTGGGTGCAGGCGCAGGGCCTGCCACCCTTATGCATATGTTTACGATTATGATTGGTTGGTTGCGCGAATCGTATGATTGCTTATGTAAGTTCTAACAATGGCAGGCTAGGCAAAGAGGAATGGAGATGAGCACGTTCACTATGTTTATGTTCAGATTATGTCTAACTGTATCTGCTGCAGGAACACGATATGGGACACAATTATGTTAAGTTGCTATGTCGAATATTGCTATGAAACTGATCCTAAGGCTAAATAGAAGAATCACCAAATTAAGTTGCATGTTTCACTAAAGATACTTAGTGTTTGGTTTGGGTGCGAGCGGGTCTTGATCAGTGCGAAGCGAGGACGAAAGCCCTAATCCTCCACTAGTTTATGTGCAGGTTCGGGTTATGTTCGGCTCGGGGCGGAGCTTGGCTTGGACGTGCCGAGGCATGGAGTCCTTGGCGTTCAAGAGGAGCTACCACATAGGCGTTCGGACTTGCGACATGGAGATGTTCGGCCGAAGACTACTTGTTGGCTATAAAGAGGCATAATGTATGAAATAATGTAATCCTTTGTGAGCTAGAGAGATCATGAGCGTTGTAGCCAATTGGCATATTATGTTGGGCTATTCAGATCCTTGTAACCTTCAGTTAATTCATTATGAATAAAAGAGATTCTTGTTGTATAATTTGTGTTCCTTCCGCTGCTTATGTTATCAAAATGAGATAGTTCTATGTGAACCTGTTATCTTGCCTTGCACGAGCGCAACTCCAGGCTCGTGCGGCATTACGCCCCAGCGAGGACGATGATTCGGGTGAAATCTAGCGAGGACGAGCAATTTTCCGGATCGGGGCATGACAAGTTGGTATCAGAGCGGTTCCATCCTCTGGACCGTGCATGAATCTCTTGACCCTCAGTTGCTTCGCTATCGAATTCAGTTGACTCTAAGTTGTTTCTGCAACCGTTTGGCTCATGGATCTGCTCGACGCTACATTGGATGTTCCATACAATAAATCTATATTAAGTGAGTACGTCTGCCACAAGTATGTCGTGACTATCACGTTATCTCCGGGTGCCATCGGAGAACGTTGGTTGCACGAAGTGCAACGAGTTATGGAATGTTGGTCGCACGAAGTGCAACGAATATGGTGATGTTGGTTGCACTAAGTGCAATGATATACGTATTGTTGATCGCATGAAATGCGAGAAGTTATGTGTTGTTGGTCACACGAAGTGCGAGGAGTTATGTGTTGTTGGTCGCACGAAGTGCGAGGAGATATGTGTTGTTGGTTGCACGAAGTGCAACGGGTCGATATGTGAGGCGGTGCGTGTTACGTTGCTGTGCAAACGGTTATGTGTTGTCGGTTGCACGGAGTGCGGCAAGTCGTGAATCGTTCATTGCATCGGTGCAACGAGTCGATATGGTATGATGCGTGTTGTATGGCTATGCATATGGATAGCAATATGTCGAACGGGATTGTGACCTTAAGTATCGAGAGTAAATTGTTGCACGAGTTGCAATGAGCAAGATTGGAAAATCGTTGTGATGCGATAGTAACGAGTCGAGTTGGTCGCTAAGTCGAGTTTGAGTAGGCGAACGTTATGTTGGCCGAATGTCGCGTTGAGCGCGTATGTGATCGACATGATCGCTAAGGCATGGTTAGACTGAATGTATGTCAGACTTAAGTGAACGATGGTGCATGTTGGCCCAGTTGTTGTGCCAACTCGAGTAAGAAGAACCCTAGAGCTGGGATCGGAAGGATCGCCACACGGGATAGTTGATTGGAAAATAGATGTCGGACCTATGCGGAGTGTGATGTCAAGTAATGACTCGATTTCGAGTGGTATATGCAATACCACTTGTGTGATCATTGTAGCAAAGTGTTGTATCGATAACGATAGGCTCGATCCTGAGTGGTATATAGAATACCACTTAACGATAGCTGTGTTAAGCCGTTTGGTGACTTGCGATGGATTTCGTCGAGATTGATTATGGTGTTATGATATGTTTGTACTCAACGGACGAAGTAGTACCGAGACTCGAGTGGGAATGACTTGATAGAAGTCGATGCGAGTATGCCTCGATGAATTGAGTTGAACGATTATGTGCGAAGTCGTACCTATGGATGATATGTCGGATGAGAATTCATTAAGTGTAAGTCTAACGATAGGCTGAGCAAAGCGAAGGAATGTTACGTTGAAGGAATAGTCGACCCGGTCGAATGTACGCGAGTTAGTACGAAGACTTGTTCGGAACGTGTTGAGTGAATACGAAGGAATCATTCGAACGAATTCGAGTTGTGCGATAAGTCGGTAGCACGATTTGGAAGTACGAGTTAGGGATATGAGAATGAATATGTGAATTGGAAATCGTGTCACGATTATGGTAGTTAGTTATAACAAATGAATCCTGATGTGTGCAAGACTTGATTCGTATTCGAGTTCGGATGATGACAGTGATTACAACGAATTGGAGCTTATGAGAAAGGAAGATGTTCAAGTTATGCATGTCGACGATGGTATTGAGGCGTATCAAAGACGATATGCGATAACTCGGGGATACTCTGATCGAATGAACAAAAATTATGTTGAGCATTGTTGTTGGATGAATAAGATGCAAGTTAAGTTGATGTCGATTTGGATGACAACGATAGGAATGCTTCGGAGAATTGAGAGTGGATGGGTATTACTTGGATGCAAATGAGAGGATCTTGATTGTTTCGAGGATAACCACAATGTTGACATTCTTATCTTATGCGAGTGCAGCTCCAGCATCGCACATACGTCACGCCAAATTAGGGCGATCATTCCGCGTGAGCGCTGGTATGGTGATTCATACAGCGGGGATGATCAAACTTACAAGGCATGGCAAATTGGATTTGACTTGTGGTTTGATGCAAAATTGTTCGAGGATGGTTTCGATGAGTATGGAATGTGTCGAGCTATGATCACGAATAGGTAAACTCGGACGTGAGGCAAGTAGATGTCATACGATTAGCAAGAATAGTCGACGGTAGTGCATGAGTGATTCGAGTAGTAAACGGTGCATCAGTTGCACGAGGGTAGATGAATTATGGATTGGTAAAGTATGTCGGATCGGATAAAGTCTCGTAGGAATTATCGGAAATTGATTTGGCTCCGCGATAGGATATAGCATGGTTCGTTGTAACTGTCCCTCGTTGATGATCTTCAATTATCGAGCATAGTTTCGGGGCAGATGACCCTAGAAGACTTGACCGCCAAATCAAGTGAATGTTGAAGTCCCATAGGATGACCCTAAAGAAGTCGCATAAGGAATTTTGTCAAGGATGAAAGGATGATGTAGTGCATGTTGAGGATAAGTCTAAGCGGGTGAGTATCGCGTTTCGAAAGTTAGCGAGTAGCCTTCGACTAGAACGATACGGTCAGGAAAGAAAATTTATGATCGATCGAATAAGTATGTAAGTAGACTTGGTTGGTCGATGATCAAATAGATGTCGAGGAACGTGCCTAGTATAGTGATGCGGTAAGGCGATTGCAAGAATTCTGCAATGTGCGAGAGCGATGAATAATAGAATGACACAAAGAGTTGTGTCGTAGATCGATTTGAGTAACGGTTAGGCTATGTGTGTTAAGCGCACGATTTATGTTATGGAACGAACTAGTCGGGATTGATTCAAAATTGAGTAAAGGATTCGTACTCGGTCGAGAATTAGAGATGAGCGCATCGTAAGAGACCTTGGGTCGGAAAGATTATTGCCTTTGAGCATCATAGACTCAAGTTGACCTCTTGTGTTGGGAGAGACTAAGCACGATGTCTGGATAAGTTACCTAGTGGGGGTAGCCCCAGACGCAATGTATGGATAGAGACAGAGAATGTGAATCATATATGGGTAGTTGTGTGCGAGACTTAGTACGAATAGTAGTTCAAGGGAATTTGAGACATGTTGGACGTAGTCCATGTCGTTAAGGCCAAGTGTTATGAATGATTGGATGAAAGACTTGAGTTATGTGAGAGATAGGCAAACAGTTGGGCGGATAGGCGTTGCAGAGAATTGTTGTGATCGGATGCGCAATGACTCGATGCAATGCGAGTGTTAGGTGGCCGGCGAGAAACATATGAGATCGAACTAATAGTTTCGAGTTAAGTTATGCGCAAGATATTGGAAGATGATCGCATGTTATGGAATACACATACGAGGAGTATTTTGGGAATAGGCGCTAAGATATGACTAAGTCGAGTACGGACTGATTGGTGCTTGAGGATTTAAGTTGAGCTTGTTAGTTGTCCCGATATCCTACAATTGAGCTTGGCTGAAATGCATATATTGGTGGGATGCCTAAAATATGTGTATGATCCAAACTAAGTTGTATGATTCCAACGATAGTAGCACGAGATCATGAAACGATCTAGCGAGGCACTTGGATTAAGTGTTGGTTTCGGTTCGAGGACGAACCTGATTTTGAGTGGTATATTATGTAATGCCCCGCTCCGCACGGTGCATTATGATGAGTCGTCGACTCAAAGAGTTACGTTGACACGATGAGGTATCGATGCGAATCGATGCAAGTGTTACGTTGGTCAAAGGTAAGCCTTGAGTCGATTGGAATCTATGAGTCGAATCGATACAAAGGGTAAGTCCCGTTTGAGCAAGTGCTGATGTTAGTTTATCTGGTGTGCAGGCTATGCCTTTATGCTGGATTACGGATCGTGGCATGGGCGCGATAGGCCAAACCAATCGAGTAGTTCAAAGGAATGGCTAAGTCCGAGAGTTAGCTATGCGACCAAGTTATGGAAGCGAGCCGCTTCAATCGGCGAGACGACAAGACGTATCGGCCTAAGGTGGGCGGGTTCTTGACTCTCTCTCCCTATTCCTTCACGTATAATAAAAACATATAATTGTATGCGTAAGATGTTATCGAGTTAGCGAGCGTGGCTCGGCGACGAAAGATCCAAGTATGTGTCGAACACTAAGATAGAACATTGAACAATCGAACAATTGAAGCGACGTGCATCAAGTATACGGGTCGCGGTAGGGCGGTGATGGTAGAACATTGAAAGACAATATCGAGATGTGCATCACGTGCACGCCTCCGAGAACATTGAACACTAGGCGTAGAACATTGATTTCGGCGCTGAGCGTGCCCTCGTGCACGGAAGCTAGGGAATAACTAAGCAACTACGGAATTAGGCTATGAGAACAACTTACGAATGATACGCGCTGAGTATGAATACGAGATGACTAAGCCGTTGGGCGTCGTGCATCAATATGAATGTGTTGGGGAATAACGCCGACGGAGCGTGAGACGTTGATGATGGATTATGTTTATGGAACGTGAAACCGTTTATGGAACGAGATTATGTTTATGCAACGGAGGATTGGTTGGAATGTTATGTGTGTTTGCTATGGTGCGTATTGCATGGTCAATGGACTCGGATGGCCCGTGCACGGGTGCGGCTTCCCTCGGACGGTTACGTCGGGGCACCGGGACCGTTTGGCCTAGGAGAGAATTATGTGTGGTATTTATGGTGCACATCATTCGGACGGATTACGACCGTCCAGTGCTGTGATAAGCTATGATATCCGTAAGTTTAGGATCCTTCGGATACTGGGCTAGCAACCCGTATCGAAGTGATCGTAGGCTTACACATAAGAGATGCCAAGTCCATTATGGTGCGAAACACCGTGACCTTCATATAGTTAGGGCCGGCGGGCTGAGATGAGAGTTGGGTGCAGGCGCAGGGCCTGCCACCCTTATGCATATGTTTACGGTTATGATTGGTTGGTTGCGCGAATCGTATGATTGCTTATGTAAGTTCTAACTATGGCAGGCTAGGCAAAGAGGAATGGAGATGAGCACGTTCACTATGTTTATATTCAGATTATGTCTAACTGTATCTGCTGCAGGAACACGATATGGGACACAATTATGTTAAGTTGTTATATCGAATATTGCTATGAAACTGATCCTAAGGCTAAATAGAAGAATCACCAAATTAAGATGCATGTTTCACTAAAGATACTTAGTGTTTGGTTTGGGTGCGAGCGGGTCTTGATCAGTGCGAAGCGAGGACGAAAGCACTAATCCCCCACTAGTTTATGTGCAGGTTCGGGTTATGTTCGGCTCGGGGCGGAGCTTGGCTTGGACGTGCCGAGGCATGGAGTCCTTGGCGTTCAAGAAGAGCTACCACATAGGCGTTCGGACTTGCGACATGGAGATGTTCGGCCGAAGACTACTTGTTGGCTATAAAGAGGCATAATCTATGAAACAATGTAATCCTTTGTGAGCTAGAGAGATCATGAGCGTTGTAGCCAATTGGCATATTATGTTGGGCTATTCAGAGCCTTGTAACCTTCAGTTCATTATGAATAAAAGAGATTCTTGTTGTATACTCTGTGTTCCTTCCGCTGCTTATGTTATCAAATTGAGATAGTTCTATGTGAACCTGTTATCTTGCCTTGCACGAGCGCAACTCCAGGCTCGTACGACATTACGCCCCAGCGAGGACGATGATTCGGGTGAAATCTAGCGAGGACGAGCGATTTTCCGGATCGGAGCATAACAACTAGGACACTAGTAGTGTGACACGACTTTCTAACTGGACACCTAGCCAAGTGATGACTTTAGCATAGGTGTCACCCCCAGTTTTCAGAAACATGGGTATTTTTATCATTTTATATTTTTGAATATTTTTAAAATTTATTTTATTATTTATGATATTATTTTGGGGTTGAAATTTATTTTATTATTTATGATATTGTTTTGGGGTTATTTGAGTCGGGTTCGAATTTCAACTCAATCCGACTTGAAACGGGGACCCGGGGGTAGTTTGACTCTAGTGGGACCCACACACTAGTTAGGCATGGCCCACATGATATTAATTTTAGTCCACATGATAGAAATATTTTAGTTAGAGGTTAGACTAATTATTATGGATAAGGTTAGTGTGATTAGAGACTTTAGAATGACTAATTTAGCCCCAACCAATTAGCCATTTCCTAATACTCATAGAATAGGTTAGTGGGAGCATTTTGGACCTTACCATAATAGGACAAATAGTCCCATATGGCCAGCCACTTTGGGAGAGGATAGGCTCAAGTTCATTTCATTATTCTCATCCACACTCTCTCTCTTGTTCTTCCCCAAATTCCTAGAGAGCAATCCCTAGCAATTTCTCCACCAAATTCTTCCATTTCGCCACCAAATCTTCTTCTTTCCTTCTCCATTCTAGCCAAGGAGGAAGCTACCCAAGTTTGGGAGGATTCGGAGCTCGTTCGTGTCCTTTTGGAATCTCTACGTGTCGGTGTCGCTCCGGAAAGGCTTTTCTTCGATTCGATCTACCGGGAGGTATAAATCCCTTTTCCTTTTCATTTTCTCATACATATAGGTCTATTTTGAACCCATAGGAATGACCCCCATGGTTGTATCTCCATTTGTGTCCATTTCGTGTCCATTTGGAGGTCATAGGAGTGTCCTTTGTGTTGTGGTTGTGTCCATATGGGAAAATCCCAAATTTAGACACACTATGTGTTGTTGTTATGTATGAATGAATTATTACATGTTTAATCTCATATTTTTGTATTGGAGATGTGTTCTATAGTGTCTCATATATATATTAGTGTAGAGAGTGAGTTCTTGATATATTATGTTATATACTTGTGTTCTTTTGTCTCAAACTACCCAAATCCGTCATAATTTTTATCCACGTTTTTAATTTCAGTCCTAACTTAGAAATGTCATAACTTCTAGCTCAAAGCTCGGTTTAATCTCCGTTTTTTTTAAAAGAAGCGTATTGAAGTTAGCTTTCCAAAAACATATATTAATAGGCCTAATTCCTTCTGTAACTTTCTGGAGAATTATTTGAGTGTCAGCTGTACGAAAGACAAACGCGTTCTCGGTGTTTTCGCGATTCCGGGAGTTTTCGGAAACGAAAACGGGATCCGTTTGAAGTTTCGGAAAGCTAACACATAGATCTATAACATACTTTAATCCTAGATTTTAATTAATGCTGAGATGGTACAGTATTGATTATTAGTAGGAGTTATAATTTGGCATATACATTTTGTGCACCCTTGTGTGTAATATAATATTCTATTTGATTTTAACCCATGTTAATGTATATATATTATGTAATTAAATAGAGAATACAAGCATGAGTAAATATTTAAATAAATGATGTATGAGGTGTAAGTATCCTATCTAATGTAAGCATGTATAAGTATGGCTTGTAATGAATATGTAGGTTCCATAGTATGTAATGTATGGTGCATATAGTAGTGCAAGAGAATAAATGAATGATGAATGAATGCAAGCATGAATGTAATGTAATAATAGATGTAAAGTATGCAATATACAAGTTAATGAGATGTAATGTTCTATGTTAACACAAATCCTATATTACCTCATGTACCCCTTACACTATGTAGACACTATCACACTTGACACTTTGTTCACTTACACTTTGACACTCTTTGATATGTATACACTATGTATGCCCATTTAACCCTCACTTGCCCCTTTGCCATGTTCACATACACACACATAGCCTCTTAAATAAGTATTTATGAATATAGTTAACTTAGCTATGTATGTATATTATATATATGGTATCATATTGTTTTGTAATATATAAGTTTATATAACCATTTGAAATGCCATGATTATAGACCTAATGTTGAATACCAATATATGCATGTGTATATATGTGTAGACATATATAGTTTAAAGTAATAGATTATCTAGTGTATATCTAATATGAATTCTTGCCTATTTGAGTATTGAATAATTGCATGCTATATAGAGTTGTGTGTATGTTGGCTTGTATAGCCTTGTATTGATGTGTGCTTGCTAGGATAGTCTTGGTTAGGCCTAGTAAGACTTGCTGGGTTAGGACATGACCTAGTTTGACCTAGTTTGACTAGTGCAGTTGACCAGAGTTGACCAAGGGTTGACTTTGGCCTAGTTTGACCTAAATTCATGTAGAATACATTGTAGTGCTTTATATTACCCTTCTAGACATGTTGTGACTTATGCTGTTCTAATTAGGAGCCAGACACCTCTCCTCGGACAGTATCTTTACCTTGGACATTCAGATATCAGGCGAGTACATTCTCTGATCGTTTCATACTTGTCACGACTTATATTCTCGCTCTAGATTACTTTTACTTGATGCTGTCACGTTATCATCACGAATTTGTACTATATGGATCTCTTCTTGGGATGTTATCCCCCTTAGCGGGCGCATCGGATACTTTATGACATGTGTTTCATGTACATCATGTATTCATTGCTTCTGCGTTATTCATGTACACTCATGTTCTCTCATGTTCTTACATGTACGTTCATGTACTCTCATGTTCTTTCATGTACGCTCATGTTTCCTCATGTGTTTCTTGTATAACCAAAACATCATGTCCGTAACGTAACTTGAATAGATCCTTATGTATTGATTGTGGGTAGGGGTGAGTATAAATGGTCATGTGATTTACCCATCATGTACACTCTGTTACTTTTCATGTTCATCATGTACAATCTAAGCCAATTACATGCCATCTCGTACTCTAAATCACTAGTCACTTACAGTTCTTACTTATCATGTATATATATATTTTCAGTTATCAAATATCTCTGTTGTTTTCATGTACATCTTCTTACAGCATTTCATGTATCTTATTCTATTACCTGCTTTATATTTCCTGATATGATATGAACTGCATGAGATGTATTGTGCTCGCTCCTGTCCTGACTGGACCTGTTGATAAATTTTACAGATAGCTTGGGATTGCCTGCTAGCCTAGAGGAGACACAGTAGAGGTTGTTTAGATAGTTATTTCTTTTTGTCGGGAGTTGTATTTACTTTGTGGATTACTGTATTTGAGTTTTGAGATATATTTTTGGGTTTATGTATCTTAGACACTTAGACTTCTATCTCCTGTATCTCTTTTGGATTTCATGTTTTATCTATTTTTATCATGCTCTACCTTAGATGTGATTGGGACTGTATCTGCTATGTCACCCCCATTCGGGGAGTATAAACTGTTTATCCTTATACTGCTAGATGCATGAGACCTAGGACAGCGTTCTACCGCCGACACTGCGGCGTAGGCTGGGCGTTGTTACGTTTTCGTGCCCTTACTCTAGGGTACGGGTCGTGACACATTTTTAGTGGTGGCCCATGCAGGTCGAGTTTATGTAGTGGTATTCGAACTAGAGTACCACTACAGCCTGCAATAGGAATAGGATATATTTTGAAGGTACTCAATCACGGTTAGGATTCCTTGAGAGATTCCTGGGACGACCCTTGAGAATCTTATTTTAACTTCGATTTGAAATCTGTTTTTCCCTGATTTGATTTACCTTTACTTCCTGTTATTGAACTTGATTTTGATGGATTATTGTTGAATTTGAATCTTGATGTTAGTGGTTGAATTTGAGTCTGTATTTTTATGATTTTTGATGGATTATTATTGAATTTTGAATCTTGATGTTAGTTGTTGAATTTGAGTTTGTATTTATATGTATATGTACATTTTTTTGGAATTAAGGTATAACCTGATAACATACTTGATAAGGACGGTGAGAAAGGTAAAAGTCTACTTTATTATGGAATTTAGAATTTATTGCAGTCATATTTGCTAGCATGACAAGGACGTAGAGCCTGATATAGCTATACTTATCTTAGTTATGAAATCTAGATTTTCTTGCAGCCATACCGGGTGGCGTGGTAAGAATTCTAGATAACATGATTATAGGGTGTATGCCTTATTATGGACTCTATCGTTTATTGCAGCTATGCTTATTGGCGTGGCAGAATTCTGAAAACATAATTTCAAGAAGACGCATATGATTATCAGATTGTACCTTAAATATTTTTGAACATGTTTTTTCTACTTTTGTTTCAGTCCTTCAAAAAAAAAAGAAAAAAAAAGAAAGAAAGAGAGAATTGTTATTTGTTTTTTTTGTTTTGTTTCTCATTTATTTAACTTAGGAGTAGATTTAGCTGTTTTTATAAACTTTGTGTAACTTCTTACTATGAAATTCTTCTTAATACAATAAATCGATAATTTTGCTAGACTTTATCTTGGATTTGAAAATTTAGCTCTGGGTTTCAAAATGGGTTTTTCTTTTAAACAGATAAGCAAAAATAGATTTTATCGTTATTTCTTTCTTGCTATTATTCTTGTATTAAATAATAATAATAATACTGTCTTGATTACGTCAATCACCTGCTTGCAACCTTGGTAGGAATCTAATTGTTGGTCTTAACGTAGAATTAAAATTTTATATTGGGACATGAGAATATATATGAATATATATAGTGGACACTTTCCTGACACTTATGCATGCTACACTTGATTTCCACCTATCTGAATACATATTAATATGTCGTTAATGTTTAAATTTTCAAAACCCCAATATTTTCGATTCTCTGCTTTTCCTAGCTTAACTCGTAATTTAAATATAAAATTTTATGATAATAGTTTTATTTATATCACTGCACATGTATGTTATACGTAGGGTTTCAATTCAAAAAAAAAATTTGGTTGAGTTTTGTGTTTAAATTTGTCAAATCTGAGACTGTGTGCATATTAACCCTTAATACGGAATTTTAAATGTTAGTTCAAATTGATTGTTTTAAATGTAATATTTAGAGCTGTGTACATTGTTGTTGTAGGGATATAAATTTAGGTTCCATATTCTTACATGTTAGGTTGTGATAAACATTGAGTTGGTTTTGATGTACAAATTCTCCAAAATCCTGAAAACTGAATACATGTTAACATTTTTACATTGATTTTCATGTTTAGTTCAATTTCAGATTTAACATGTAATATTGAACTGTATGCGTAGATAAATGTATTGATAGTATATTAGGGTTTTATTTCTATCATGTTAGGATGTATTGAGAGCATTGAGATTAGTTGTGATGTTTCAAACTCCTAAATTTTGAAATTGCATTATGTTAATATTGCACTGGTTTAAATGTTAGCTTATTTTCAGATTTTGTATGTAAATGCTGAACTAAAACTGGGTTTAACCTTTCAATACTAAGCTATAACCCTGTACAAGGACACACACACACCCTAACTTAGTATACCCTGTCATGTAACCTAACTCTTCCTCTCTATGTCATGATTATATATCTATATAGATATATATAGAGCTTAGGCATACATGTTATAATGTATATACATACATAACTAAATCTCTACCTCTTTATATATACATATATACATGGTTAGCCATGCATGTTATGAGCAAATGAGTTGTGTATTGTAGATTGTTTAACCAATATGCCATGATTAGTGTAACTTGATAGTTATTGTTTGAAACCCCAAATCCTCCTATGCACTTTCATGTATATTTCACATACACACACGCCTATTATCTAACCATATGAACATGTCCACATACACCCATACACACACGAACTACATAACTTGTACATAATGCTAGCTTTTCCCTCTCTAACGCTATATATATAAATATATTGTGATTGGATTTCCATGCAATTGGCTTTCATTCTTTAACTTTTGATTTTGATTTTCTTGAATAGTACCCCTTATTAGATAAATGGTAGTTAACTTTATTTTATTTTGATAAGTACCAGTTTTCATATAGGATGGTAGACTGCCTTACAGTCTTGGTGATTGTTATTTCTGTATCTTTTCTAGTTTAGCACCCTAGATTGCTTGTGTGTTTTGATACCATATGACCGTTTTGGTTTAGCATGACTAGTATACCTAGATGAGACTTTCACTACCACCGTATGCCATGACCCTGTATGTCATCCTTTTAAATCGTATGATTGTTTAAGTTCTGAGACTTTGATTGTGGGGGGTTTGACCTAGAAGGAGTATGAACATTTTAATTTTGAGGATAAAATTTTTCTAAGGTGGGTAGACTTGTAACACCCAGTTCTTTAAAATGAGGGTAATTTTGAAATTTTGTAATTTTAATCATTTATTGATTTGACATTTAAATCATGATATAATTTTTGGTAATTTTTAAATCATTTTAAAACTATTTAAAATCATGACTTGTAATTTTGATGTTTTGCTAGTGAAATCCTAGAGACTGTTTGACCTAGAGCCTAACCATGTGATTATGATATTTTAATGTCATTTCTGGCCTAAGGATATTTTGCATTTGATCTCTTTAAATTATTTTGATATTTATTGCGTTGGTGATTGTTGATTTTGACCTTTGATAGGTGTGATTTTGTGATGGTTTTGTGTCCGTATCGGACACGTATCAGTTTTTATTTACAAATGTTTGATGTGCCTCAAAGAGATTTTTTTTTATTGTTGATTTTTTTTGAAAAGTATTTGAATGAGATTGTTTTCTGCATGTGTTTCCTGTGATTGCTTTGTTTTAATTTCGAGGACGAAATTTTTTTAAGGTGGATAGATTTGTCATCCCCAGTTTTCAGAAACATGGGTATTTTTGTCATTTTATATTTTTGAATATTTTTAAAATTTATTTTATTATTTATGATATTATTTTGGGGTTGAAATTTATTTTATTATTTATGATATTGTTTTGGGGTTATTTGAGTCGGGTTCGAATTTCAACTCAATCCGACTTGAAACGGGGATCCGGGGGTAGTTTGACTCTAGTGGGACCCACACACTAGTTAGGCATGGCCCACATGATATTAATTTTAGTCCACATGATAGAAATATTTTAGTTAGAGGTTAGACTAATTATTATGGATAAGGTTAGTGTGATTAGAGACTTTAGAATGACTAATTTAGCCCCAACCAATTAGCCCTTTCCTAATACTCATAGAATAGGTTAGTGGGGGCATTTTGGACCTTACCATAATAGGACAAATAGTCCCATATGGCCAGCCACTTTGGGAGAGGATAGGCTCAAGTTCATTTCATTATTCTCATCCACACTCTCTCTCTTGTTCTTCCCCAAATTCCTAGAGAGCAATCCCTAGCAATTTCTCCACCAAATCCTTCTATTTCGCCACCAAATCTTCTTCTTTCCTTCTCCATTCTAGCCAAGGAGGAAGCTACCCAAGTTTGGGAGGATTCGGAGCTCGTTCGTGTCCTTTTGGAATCTCTACGTGTCGGTGTCGCTCCGGAAAGGCTTTTCTTCGATTCGATCTACCGGGAGGTATAAATCCCTTCTCCTTTTCATTTTTTCATGCATATAGGTCTATTTTGAACCCATAGGAATGATCCCCATGGTTGTATCTCCATTTGTGTCCATTTCGTGTCCATTTGGAGGTCATATGAGTGTTCTTTGTGTTGTGGTTGTGTCCATGTGGGAAAACCCCAAATTTGGACACACTCTGTGTTGTTGTTATGTATGAATGATTATTACATGTTTAATCTCATATTTTTGTATTGGAGATGTGTTCTATAGTGTCTCATATATATATTAGTGTAGAGAGTGAGTTCTTGATATATTATGTTATATACTTGTGTTCTTTTGTCTCAAACTACCCAAATCCGTCATAATTTTTATCCACGTTTTTAATTTCAGCCCTAACTTAGAAATGTCATAACTTCTAGCTCAAAGCTCGTTTAATCTCCCGTTTTTTTTAAAAGAAGCGTATTGAAGTTAGCTTTCCAAAAACATATATTAATAGGCCTAATTCCTTCTGTAACTTTCTGGAGAATTATTTGAGTGTCAGCTGTACGAAAGACAAACGCGTTCTCGGTATTTTCGCGATTCCGGGAGTTTTCGAAAACGAAAATGCGATCCGTTTGAAGTTTCGGAAAGCTAACACATAGATCTATATTCATGCTGAGATGGTACAGTATTGATTATTAGTATGAGTTACTATTTGGCATATGTATTTTGTGCACCCTTGTGTGTAATATAATATTCTATTTGATTTTAACCCATGTTAATGTATATACATTATGTAATTAAATAGAGAATGCAAGCATGAGTAAATGTTTAAATAAATGATGTATGAGGTGTAAGTATCCTATCTAATGTAAGCATGTATAAGTATGGCTTATAATGAATATGTAGGTTCCATAGTATGTAATGTATGGTGCATATAGTAGTGCAAGAGAATAAATGAATGATGAATAAATGCAAGCATGAATGTAATATAATAATAGATGTAATGTATGTAATATACAAGTTAATGAGATGTAATGTTCTATGTTAACACAAATCCTATATTACCTCATGTACCCCTTACACTATGTAGACACTATCACACTTGACACTTTGTTCACTTACACTTTGACACTCTTTGATATGTATACACTATGTATGCCCATTTAACCCTCACTTGCCCCTTTGCCATGTTCACATACACACACATAGCCTCTTAAATAAGTATTTATGAATATAGTTAACTTAGCTATGTATGTATATTATATATATGGTAGCATATTGTATTGTAATATATAAGTTTATATAACCATTTGAAATACCATGATTATAGACCTAATGTTGAATACCAATATATGCATGTGTATATATGTGTAGACATATATAGTTTAAAGTAATAGATTACCTAGTGTATATCTAATATGAATTCTTGCCTATTTGAGTATTGAATAATTGCATGCTATATAGAGTTGGGTGTATGTTGGCTTGTATAGCCTTGTATTGATGTGTGCTTGCTAGGATAGTCTTGGTTAGGCCTAGTAAGACTTGCTGGGTTAGGACATGACCTAGTTTGACCTAGTTTGACTAGTGCAGTTGACCAGAGTTGACCAAGGGTTGACTTTGACCTAGTTTGACCTAGATTCATGTAGAATACATTGTAGTGCTTTATATTACCCTTCTGGACATGTTGTGACTTATGCTGTTCTAATTAGGAGCCAGATACCTCTCTTCGGACAGTATCTTTACCTTGGACATTCAGATATCAGGCGAGTACATTCTCTGATCGTTTCATACTTGTCACGACTTATATTCTCGCTCTAGATTACTTTTACTTGATGCTGTCACGTTATCATCACGGATTGGTACTATATGGATCTCTTCTTGGGATGTTATCCCCCTTAGCGGGCGCATCGGATACTTTATGACATGTGTTTCATGTACATCATGTATTCCTTGCTTCTGCGTTATTCATGTACACTCATGTTCTCTCATGTTCTTACATGTACGTTCATGTACTCTCATGTTCTTTCATGTACGCTCATGTTTCCTCATGTGTTTCTTGTATAACCAAAATATCATGTCCGTAACGTAACTTGAATAGATCCTTGTGTATTGATTGTAGGTAGGGGTGAGTATAAATGGTCATGTGATTTACCCATCATGTACACTCTGTTACTTTTCATGTTCATCATGTACAACCTAAGCCAATTACATGTCATCTCGTACTCTAAATCACTAGTCACTTACAGTTCTTACTTATCATGTATATATATATTTCCAGTTATCAAATATCTCTCATGTTTTCATGTACATCTTCTTACAGCGTTTCATGTATCTTATTCTATTGCCTGCTTTATATTTCCTGACATGATATGAACTGCATGAGATGTATTGTGCTCGCTCCTGTCCTGACTGGACCTGTTGATAAATTTTTACTGATAGCCTGGGATTGCCTGCTAGCCTAGAGGAGACACAGTAGAGGTTGTTTAGATAGTTATTTCTTTTTGTCGGGAGTTGTATTTACTTTGTGGATTACTGTATTTGAGTTTTGAGATGTATTTCTGGGTTATGTATCTTAGACACTTAGACTTCTATCTCCTGTATCTCTTTTGGATTTCATGTTTTATCTATCTTTATCATGCTCTACCTTAGATATGATTGGGACTGTATCTGCTATGTCACCCCATTCGGGGAGTATAAACTGTTTATCCTTATACTGCTAGATGCATGAGAACTAGGACAGCGTTCTACCGCTGACACTGCGGCGTAGGCTGGGCGTTGTTACGTTCTCGTGCCCTTACTCTAGGGTACGGGTCGTGACAATAGGAGACCAATGTGGGGTGACAAAATATCTAAACCAACTTTTTAGGGTCTCTATATTAAGGTAGGGTAAGGTCCCAACACTAAAATATTCCAAAAACACACATAACTTCACAAGACATAATTATTTAATTAATAAATCAGACTATACACTGTATTCCAATAATTATTAATATAGCCAAAAAACTCAAATATATATAAAATAAAGTGCCAAAATTATCCTTGTTAATTATAGAAATTGATACTAATTTTTTTGGAATTTACAAATTAGTATAGATATTTATTAAAAATCGGTAAACATAAGTACTTTGAAAATGAGTTTTGTTTTCCTATTTTTATAAAATGGCAAAATTATAAATTAAATTTTGGAAAAATTACATTAAATTAGCTAAATTAAATAGTATTTAAATATAATTTTTTCCAGATTTTTTACAGTACTTAAAGACTATCTATAAATTCAAATACAGCAAAGTACAATTTTTGGAAATAAATAACCAATTATTTAATGTATTTATCCACGTATACGAAATTGAACCGAAGTCCAGATACGGGACCCAAAGTCATGAATCAAGTTCAATATGACTCGTACAGACCTTGAATGTATTTAGACTCATTTAAGTTCACAAAACCCATGCTAGGTCTGGACTCAAATGGTCATAATTAACAGAATACGTAAAAATATGAAATTAAATATATAGATATATGTGCATATTAAAATAATATAATAATATTTTAATGCAGTAAAATATACATAACCCTAATATTTATCGATAAACAAATTAACATGTAAATTAACATGTAATAAAATATAGCACAAATTATACATATACATAGAAGTACAAAAATATACTAAATAGCATATAAATATCTATATATAGATATAATAATAATATACATATAATATATATATATATATATATATATATATATATATATATATATATATATATATATATATATATATACATAAAGAAATACTTATAATATAATATAAATATGTATAAATATAGTATATAACAGTATACATATATATACATATATATATATAAATAGTATATATAAAATATAACAGTATAATATAAAATACTTATATATATATATATATATATATATATATATATATATATATATATATATATATATATATATATATATATATATATATATATATATATATATATATATATATATATATATATATATATATATATATATAGGAAGCGGAACAAAAGCCCTCCTTAGAAAACCCCCTAAAAAACCCCTCACTCTCAGTCCTAATTTAATGTTAATATTAATGTTAATATTAATGTTAATTTTAATATTAATGTTAATATTAACATTAAATACTAAAATTAACATTAAACTTAACATTAAAATTAATATTAACATTAACATTAACATTAATATAAAAATAAAAATAAATATTAGTATTAACATTAACATTAATATTAACATTAATAATAACATTAATATTAACATTAACATTAATATTAACATTAAATGGACGGCTGAGAGTGAGGGGAGTTTTTAGGGGGTTTTCTAAGGGGGGCTTTTGATCCTATGGGAGCGGATCAAAAGTCCCCCTTAGAAAACCCCCTAAAAACCCCCTCACTCTCAGCCGTCCATTTAATGTTAATATTAATGTTAACGTTAATATAAATGTTAATGTTAATATTAATTTTTTTATATTTTTTATATTAATGTTAATGTTAATGTTAACATTAATGTTAATGTTAATATTAATTTTAATGTTAAGTTTAATGTTAATTTTAGTATTTAATGTTAATATTAATATTAATATTAACATTAACATTAATATTAACATTAATATTAACATTAACATTAAATTACAAATTATAGTGAGGGGGGTTTTAGGGGGTTTTCTAAGGGGGGCTTTTGATCCGCTTCCTATATATATATATATATATATATATATATATATATATATATAACTCAGCCCAAAATCCATTGGGCCGAACCCAATACCCGAATGAACAGTAAACCCAATAAGCACAGTAAACCCATTAGTTAAACGAGTTTAACCCACTAACATTTAAAACAAACCTGAAACCCATTAACCTATACCCGTGTCCGGACAGTTAAGGACACGAGCGTATGAATCCGATACGAGTCTTGTGTCCGAGGCAAGAACTCGCGTTCTGACACGAATTAGCTGTGTCCAAGGCCATCACGAGACTTATCGACACACGACGACCCTTCCACGTGTATACGAGACCCAGACACGTAGCAGGGAAGAAATGACATGTACGTGTCCGACAACGGTCGTCGTTCGGGGCTGCTGCACGGCGGAGGAAGCGTCGGGGTGCGTCGAAAAAAATATGGCCGAGTTCGTCTCGTCGAGGCGAACCGATTGGTGGTGGTCGGAGACGTTGACGTCAGCTAGGAAGGTGGCTAGGTTGGATCTAGATTTTCGGCGAGCCGTCGAAGAAGACGAAGCTATGGCGGTGGTTAGGGTGGTCGGGGTGATAAATATGGTTAGGATTTTGGCCGATGGGGTATTTATAGGGAAGAACCGGAGGTCAATTTAGGGTTTTCGTGGATAAATTAGGGTCTAGGGTTAGGGTTTAGGTACGACCGTCGGGGAAGACGACAAGGCGAAGGCGGTGGTCGTCGGTCAGATTTACAGAAAAATCCCTGGCATTTCATAAATTATAAAATATCCCACCGCCTTAACTATATGCAATTCCTAATTTGCAAACTGACCCCCGCAATGTTCTGTGCAAATATTAATTTGCACAGACAAATCTAATATTGCAGTTTGCTTTTAAAACATTTGAATTAATTACAAACTGCTATAAAAATAAATTAATAAATTACAAAATAATATTTGCTTTAAAAACTATTTAAAAATTATTTAAAAATTCTAGAAAATTCCTAATAATCATAATAAATTATTTTAAGGCTAAAAATATTATTTGCACTTAAAAATCCTTAATTTAAAATAATTAAATAACAGGGGCTTATAAGTGGTCATGTTCAATACATACAAAGTATACTAGTGTAAACATATAGTCAAGATAGACTAATACCATATTACACTATAACCTTTCCAATGGATTGTCCAGGTCCTCTAGGTTGTGAACTATTTATATATTCCATAGGGAACTAATAATATGATCTTCTGTGTGACACCACGCACCATATTATCTACAGTATAGAATATCGGACACTTGTATTAACACTTGCAACAAATACAATATGCAAACATTTGTCTATATGATTCTTATTCAAAAATTAAGGAAATAAAGTTAATACAAAAGTGATGCTTTAGTATATAACCCTAACAATCTCCCACTTATACTCAAAGTATTGCTTCTTAGTATACTGTTACAGGAGCAAGAGCAGAGAAGCGGAAGAAAGGAAGAGAGTAGCAGGAGACATGAGGAGAAGAAGAACCATCTATATCAAATAAAGGTAATTTTGAAAAAAAAATTTAGTGAAACTATTATGTATAGCCAATAGCTAAAGTCTCTTCAGTGTAGTTTCGGAGATTCGGAAAAAAAAAAAAAATTACGCCTTAAAGAAGGGCGTAGACTCTACTGTACAATTCATGTATATTTTAAGTCTTTAAATATTGGTAAAATTAATGTATAATAAATTTTTATCAATTTTATAGATGGATGTTCGAAATGACGGTCGAATACCACGTGGACCTACTATGCAGGCTATTATCCAAGAGCGAGGCTCTTACGTTTCGAATCTGATATTCGACGGACATGTATTTTTAGTTAAAGTAAATTATCATTATTATAATTGATAATTATAGACACTAAAAAATTTGAGATATTATTTAGTTGTATGATTATCTGATGGTAAAATTACGTGAGCATGGAGACTGACGTCACGGATGGACCAAAAGGAACTTGTTGAATCTTTTGTAAACAACCACTTAAAAAATCATCCATACATGTCTTAAAACAAATAAATATTCTTTGAAAGACATTATTTTTTATGGTCTTTAAAAAATATTTGCTACCAGGATTTGTTTCCACAATTGTAAAACAATATTTTTCAAGATTACCATATGCATCAATATAACTACCGTTGATTTCAGATAATGCAAGTTCTTTGGCTCTCCAAGCTCTAGAATATGTAATATGTACTTGAAAATCTCTAAGTATATATTTTACAATATGGGATGCACTATAGGAATGGTTATCTCTAATTTTATCCATTATTTTTTTACTAATCCATACAGCAGTAGCGTGTCGATGATGTCATCTTGGTAACACAGCAGTACACGAATGTCGAGATTCAAATGTACGAATCTCAAAGATTGCATCGTTACCAATTGCTTTAGCATACACTCTCCAACTGCAATCTGGAGAGTCACAAATATATACAATTCTTTGAGAATTGTTATGTTTAGCTCTACAACTAAAATTATGAAAATTGTTATATCGCTAATAAAATTTCGAAATACATAAGATAGAGAGAATTTTTTTCCAACAAATAACTCAGGGGTGCTACCATCTAAATTATCATGTCTAAATAATAGTCTAAATCTTCGACTAAGTCGTCACTATCAACGTCATCAACGTTCCCTTCAACTAAATTTATTTGGTTTGAAGTGCTAGGATCAACATGAAAATTTTGGCTATTATAAACATGTTGACTAGTAGAAAATAACATTTATGCTAATATTTGTTAATGTTTGATTAATATAAATCTTTATACAAGATGAACCTAAATTATTCTGAACAACAAAGTTTCTTGCTTCTTCACTATCTATTACTAAAAATATATCAATAAAAATACCTTACTATGAATTCATATGTAATAAAAAAACGTTACACGATAATATTACGTATATTTTCTAAGGAGATATTCTGATAGGTAGAAATTAGATTAGTTGTACCTCATTCATAAGATAGTCCATTAAGTGTACCTCCATGTTAGCAAATCAATGTTAATACTTGATCCATGAATACAAATTTGAAAATTAGAACTTCTTTCCGAGAATTCTTCTTGTAAGCTTCACTAGGAGGTGGAAGAAACTATAGCCGATGAGTAACTTCTCTTCTGGAATTTCTGGAGTTGATGTTTGGATGAATGGAGAAATTCTGTGAATTTTGGAATGAATGGAAGAATTTGAGTAGTGTGGGTAATATATATACATAATCGAAATAATCGTTGTAAAATAGATACGTTGTAAAAATATATACGTTGGATAGCCGTTGTTAAAATTTGTAAGTTGTGGTAAAAAAAATATATAAATAAAATAAACGCCCAAAAAAGGGGTGCCAAAATTTAAAAAAGGTCCTTTTCATGGGCGCCTTTTTTCTTACGTTGTTTATTTCAACCTAAACACAATTAGGCAATAACTTCCCATTCTAAAACAATAAGGGTGCGTTGGATTGCAAGGTAGAAAATACGTGGAAAAGAAATTAATTCCATGAAATTATTTTCCTCGGAAAAAAAAATTCCATGGAAAAGTTAATTTGGGTGTTTGATTGCCATTATTTTCCAGAAAAAAATAGTTATTTTTCATGGAAAATAATATTTTTCTATGGGTTGGTTAAGTTTCATTTTCCACCATTTTAGATGAAATTATGGAAAATGATGGTTTTTTGGAAAATAATTCCATGGAAAATATAAGTTATCAAACACTACAATTGGTGGAAAAGTTGTGATGAAAATATTTTCCATGGAAAAAAAGCCCAATCAAACATAGCCTAACTTCTTTTCTAAACCAATAACTACCCTTTAATGCCCAAAAAAATATAGGGTGTAAAAATTTAAACGGCCTTTTATTTTTTGGACGTACTGATGCTCAATTTGTAATTTTTGAAAATTTAATTTCTTTTACGCAATAAATTAAAATTTTAATGTTTGCCGTACAATTTTTCGATTTGAGAAACAGTGAGATACATGACACCTGTGTTTAAACTTGGCCACAACAACCAAGTCCATTTTCGGATAAGAGAGACAAACATGATGTCATTGCATAGCACATCCCAAGTTATTGGTATACACGACACGACCACACAGATTTAGTTACGTGGATCATATACTAACTTGCAAGGGAATTCACATACTCATTTGAAAGAGAATTTTGAATATAAGTCCCTTAAATTTACCATAATTTTACATAAGTTTCGACCGTAATTCTGAAATACCAGTTATTTACCCCTTTCCGTTAACTAAAATTATTAATTATTATGCACAAATTATCATTCCCCCCTAATATTCCTTCCTTCGTTCGTCTCTTTACTCTTCCAAACTCACCATTCACTATTTTTTTGCCACTACCGAACTCGAATGGGTCTTATGGTTACCGAAGAGAGGTATAAGATTCCGACTGGATGACGGAAGATCAGTGGATCGAACCACGGGGACGTATTATTTCTTTCATTTATTTGGTGGAAGTTAGGGACAGTGAGCCCAACAGACATGCAATGCAGCATGCAATAAGTCCCGTGCGTATCGCCGGACATCTAAAAGAAAAAAATTACTGCCACCTCAAACACACCTTTTAACATATTTTTACACCACTCTTCTCATCAACACCATCTAAACATTTTTCTTTCCTCCTCTCCGCTTACACTATTTTCATCTTAAACCCACGATTACCAACACTATTCCCCCCCCCCCCCCTTCCATTTCTTTTCCTCTAAATTTTCTTTCGTTCTACTCCAATACTTTTCCTTCTCTTACATCATTCTAAAACATCACAAACTTATTCATTCACTTTTTATACCATTACAAACCACTATAATCCATCACCCGCTCAACCAGGAAGATGATTGAAGAAGAGGATTGAAGTAGAGGATTCAAGTGTTAAATAAATATTCTCTGTTTAATTGTACTAAACATCATAGTTTGTAATAAATTAAATTAATCCAAGAACTTGTAAACAAATTAATAATGATTTAAAAACTTGTAAAGCAAATAACAAAATTTAGAGAGCTTATATTAAAAAATATGGTAAAATTAAGAGATTTATATGCAAACAAATCTAGTTTGAAATAATATAAAGCAAATGAGATAAATTGACCCAATGCCTCAAAACCTTTTTGGATCGTGACCAATTAGACCATGAAAACCAATTGCACCATAAACCACAACAATAAATTGGTCCACTTGACATTTGAATTATTTTAGTTGTTCAAAACTTATCAACGAATTTGATCATAATTAGACATAATTTGGGATTGCTTTTGGTTTCCAAAAAATAATAACATATATAGAACCATTTTGCTTTGTAGGCCTCATTGGAATTTTATTTGCCAAACAACTTCCATTTCAGAAATTATTTGAAGTCATCCTCATAGACACTATTTCCAACAATAATGCTAAGTCTACTACCAAATTCTTACAATCCTTTTACAACCACTCACCCATGTGTTGACATGTGGACCATGGTCCACATGTCAGCAATGGGTGAAGGTTGTAAGAGGGTTATAAAAATTTGGTTGTAACTGTAGCATTATTCTATTCCGAAACTGTAGTTTCTCGAAAATGTTCATACTATTATTTTATTTTGGACTAATCAGTGTCTAGATCCTGAATTTTATACCAGTTTAAAATTTAAGTCCTGACAATAAAATTGAAAAGTTTAAATGATGATTTTTTTTAATTTTTGGTTATACATTTTTCATATCCTGTACAAGTACAACAACCAAACAATGTTGGAAGGAGGGAATAATAGAAAACTAAAAACTAAAAATAAAAATGCAGTGTCCAAACTTTTTAATTAGACTAGACATGTTCATGTGCGATGCACCTAAATTTCTCCCATGATATTATTGAATAATTAGATAGAAATTTGAACTATATTAAAACAATATAAACATAGTGTAATATTTTAATTAAAAATTGTTATGATTTATAAATTTTGAATATATATTTCTACTATTATAATAGTACTTAGAAATAACTTAAAAAAATGAGCGGTCTAAGCCGAATGTATATCATCAATTATTAATATAAAAAATAGAAAAATGTAACTAACACTATTTTTTCTTCTCGCATGATTGAGAAAAAAAAACCACCTCAAAATATATCAAAATTTAAAATATATTAACATTTTAAATATAGTTAAGCTAACAAATTTGTATTATCTAATTAAACACATATCTAAAGTTTTAAAAATATATTTATAACAAGTCATAATTAAAAAATTTCAAATCATATTTAAATATTCTAATATAATTTAAATTTATATATAATTTCTTAATAATATCATAATTTTTTTTTATACGTGCATCACACGTGAACTCAACTAGTTTATATAATAACATGTAGTTAGTTTAAATATATTAAAATGAGATTTTAGAGTTCTTCTAGTGAGAGATATACATATGGTGATAGTGAATTTTTATATAAAAAATAAATTTAGTTATGTGAGTATATAGATAGGATTTGGACGTCTCATTTTTGGGTACACGTATTATAGTAATAGAGAGGGTAAATGACAAAACATTCCTCGTTAGATATCCGACTTTTGCAAATTAAGACCTATTATTCATTTTTAGCAATTCGTCCCTCCTTAGATTACAAATCCGCTCAATAAGGTCCCTCCAGTCAAAATTAAAATTTTTAATCCCGAAAATGCACCTGTCATCTCTTCCCCCGGTGGCGAAGGTGACCCCCCAGCCCCGCCTGACCCCCCTGTCCTCCCCCCGCCCGACCCCCCCCCCCCCCCCCCCGCCCGACCCCCGGCGGCGAGCCCCCAGCCCCGTCCGTTCCCCGCGAGCCTCCCCCCGACCTCGCTGGCCCCGCACGACCCTCCCCCGCACTCGCCGGCCCACCGTGGTCCTCCCCTGTCCCCGTCCCGGCCCCACGCAGCCCTCCCCGTGGCATCGCCGGCCACCCAGCCCCTCCCCCAACGGTCGAGGAATGAGGGAGAGGGATAAAATCGTCATTTGAAGATTTTTTGCAACAAAAATAAATAGTAGGTAATTTAAGAGCATGAGGTCTTTTTTCGCAAAAATGACCAATATAGGAAGAATTTTTTTGTCATTTACCCTAATATAGAGATACATATATATCAAAGATTAAATTCTAAAGCTAATATAAAATTAAAGAATATTTAGTAATATAGCCTCACACACACACACACACACACACACACACACACACACACACACAAACATATATATATATATATTCTCAAAATTACTATTCATTAGTTCATTTGGACAGTAAATTCGAGATCCAAACTCTAGCCCGGATCATTTTCGAAATCTAAACCCTAGTATCCTTCTCCATCCCACAAATATATATGAGATCCTATTACTAAAAAATTCTAAAATTAAATATCTAAATATTAATGAGTTCTTTTATTTTTTAATGTAGTGCTGGAAGATTGGACCCTGACCTAAATAATCACAGTCTACATGCCTAGTTTGAGCCCCAAGAAACATAAGAAAAAGGGCAAATTACTTTAACTATCCCTATGTTTTACACTTATTACAGAAACTACCCCTACTATGAAACTAATTACGCGGACCACCCCTATAGTTTCTATTTTCTATAAAAATATAACACTAACTACCCCTATGTTTTATAAAATTTCTAAAGGAGAGGGGTGGTGAGTGTAATTAGTTTCAAATAGGGGTAGTCTCTGTAATACTCATGAAACATAGGGGGGGTTGATGTATTTATTTCTAAGAAAAATAGGGAATTCCACAATTCCAGAAGCATCAATCGCTTTGCGAGCCTCAGCTCTCGCCACGCCCGCCTCCCCTCCTCCGCATACTCACCACCCGCACCAAACACTTCCCCCCCTCCCCCCCCTTCTCCCAGAAATAGCAACACAGCCCGCTCTTCTCGTCCACAAACTTAGGGTTTCCTCTTTCTCCCTTATTATTTTAGGGTGTCGGAGCCTCTCTCTCTCTCTCTCTCTCTAGATCATCGGCGGGTTCTCCAATGAGGAGCGGTGGCTTTCCGTCGTGGATGGGCGCTGCGTCGAGAGTCGACTTCGACGCCAAGATCCCCTCGATGCCCCCGGACCCCCCTTCGCATCGTCCTCCTTCTCCTTCGTCGTCGTCGGACTCGTCGATGGGCTTTCACGAGAGGGCGATGTCGGCCGCCGGGGCCGCGTTCCTCTCCGCGATCCTCGTCAACCCCCTCGATGTTGTGAAGGTACTGACTATACTTATATATTTTTCTTTTTTGTTGGGTGTGGGGACTGATTTGTTGGGCATGTTGCAGACGAGGTTGCAGGCGCAGGCTGCTGGAGTTTTGTACAACGATTCTCCGTATCGATTTGGGAGGATGGCCACGATTGGCCCCGACATGGTAATTTATGTTCTCATACCCCTTCTTTTTGTATGGACACGGACACGAGACGATATAGACTGCGTCTGCTGCGGACACACCTTTCCACTCCGCGTGCTTCCTATTGACCAGAGCAGTTTACAGCTATCTTAAGTTTCCGCTGCTTCATTATGAGATACTAAGCAAGTGCCGCCGGAAGGATGATAGATGGTAGAGAAGGAAGTGGATGAACGCATTGCAAAGTTTTCTTAAGAGCTCGTTTGAAAGTTGTATGTTAGCTAGAGAGGCTTTTTTTTTTTTACGTTCTAGTCCTTGTGTTTGGGGTTAGTGGTGATTTAGCCGGTACATGGGTTTACTTCTGAAGATGAAATTGCCTCTGAACATCTGAAGATGTAAGTTTGAGGCGGAATCTTAGGATCAAATACATTTTGCTAAATCAAACCTAGTGGGAATTGGAGGAAGCCGGAAGCGCTCTTTTTGTTGCTCCCTCTATGCAGAGGTGGTTACTAGGAATGGGAAAGATGAGGAAACTAAAGGAAGATATGATATTGGGAGGAATCTATGGTAGACCGGGTTTACAACAAGTACGGAGAGCGAAAGATAGGATGTACGGGATCATCAAATCTTTAATATGTGGATGTTAGATTGTATTTGAAGGTTGCCTTGGTCTTTTGAAAATCTAGAATTAATTGGTAACTGATTTCTTTTTTGATACCTACGAGGGGGTCGGATGAATGATCTTTCATCTGTTTCTTTTATCAGGTTTCTGTTTATTTTTTTGGTCAACTTTGCAGCAAACTATTTTCAACTTGTTTTCGTATGTTTGCGGTGACTTAAGTTTGCAAGACGTGTTTGTGTGATCTATGGTCCCATAAACCTGTATGAGAACACTTTGAAAATGCTCCATGCAGCTTGAATTAAATCTTTGGCTATTCAACTTGATACCCTGAACTTTGATATGTAATAACTTAATACCCTCTCCCAATTTTCTGCCTACTGGTGTTAAACTAAGATGGGAAATGTCAAAAATACCCCCCCCCCCCCCCCCCCAAATTCTCTCCCCCCTCTTCTCCAGCAGTCCCCCTCCTCCGGCGACGGCGACCCCCCTCCCCCCCTTCTCCTGCGCAGCAGCAACAGTGGCGGCACAGCAGCAACGGTAGCAGCGGTGGCTCAGCGGCAGCGCGCAGAGCAGCAGCGGCGCAGCAGCAACATGCGGGCGCAGCAGTAACATGCGGGCGCAGCAGTGGCAGTGGGGTTGGAGCTGCGGGGTAGGAGGGGGGCCGGGAGGGGTGGGTTGGGGGCTCGGCTGGAGGAGGTGGGACGGCGGTGGGGGGGGGGGGGAGGGTGAGGGACATCAGCAACGGTCGCGTCGGGGCGGGGGATGTGGGGCGCGGCTGCAGTGCAGAGGGAAGGGGTGTCGCTGTGGGGGGTGCAGAGGGCATGGTAGTCAAAGGCGCGTCTCGGAGTAAGGCACAGCATCTGCGCCTCGCACTTCACTAGGCGAGGCGCATTTCAGGCGAGGCGCATTTCTTCGGACGCAACCAAGGCGCAACAAAGAAAAGTCACACCTAGGCGCGCCTTATGTATTTTTTGCTTTTTACCCAAAAAAAAAAGAGACATGGAGATAGCCCTTACCTCATTCAAGTGGTAGGGAAGGTAACCCATTCCATGGTTGCCAAAGTTGGCCACAGTTGAACTTAAAAAACTAAAATTTACTAAAAGCATGGTAGAAAAAATACAAATTTTTGTTAGTTTTGTTGAGTGTTATTGTTGCTATGTTACTTCACTTGGTTATGTTAAAATATTTTTGTTTGTTTTAATATGTTATTTGGTTTTATTTTTTACGTCATTAATTTATTTATGTATATTTTTATTATTTTTTATTTTGCGCCTCACTTCACTCGGACGCGCGCCTTAAGTACGCCTTGCGCCTCGGACGATATTGACCCTTTGCGCTTCGAGTGCGCCTTGCGCCTTTGACTACCTTGGCAGAGGGTGCGCGGCAGGATGCGGGGAGAGGGAGAGGGCAGCAAGGGTCGGGGTTGGGGAAGATGAGGGTAGTTTAGGTATTATATATATTTTTAACGAAAAACTTAACGTTGGACAGACGGAGGGTACCAAATTGAATATATTAGTTGAGAGAGGGTATTAAGTTAGTACCTATCAAAGTTGAGGATATCAAGTTGAAAAACTCAAATAATGTTAGGGTATCAAGTTGTAATTTAGCCTAAATCTTTTAACCGAAATGGTCCTGATATTGATTTCCTTCAGAATATAAAAGATAACAAATGAGAGAGATCAACAACGGATGGTCCTTTCTAGAAAGTAAGGATGTTACATTATGGTTCTTTGGAATTTTGAAAGAGCAGATTTCAAATACTTCTACACTGCTCTCCTTGGAATTAGCAAATATTTCTCCACAAAACTTTAAGCTAATTGTTGGAATCTGTTGATCAGATAAATTGAAGGCGAGTTATCCTTAAGAACCTTGGCACCACTTCTTAAAATCCATCCAGTGTCTTTTTTTTTCAGCCTTGGAGGCAAAATTGCAGTGCTTTTTGTCCAGGGCGCGTACAATTTTTATGTACAGGATCTTATTTGATATTATGTTCTCATGATTTGTTATGCTTGTGCAAACATAGAACAACAGACCAGGGTACGTGATATCTAACCCAGACATTTAATGATTGGCAGTGAACATGCTGCATGATCTTCTACGTTTCCTGTCTACTCAAAAATGGAGATTGTTATATATATATATATATATATATATATATATATATATATATATATATATATATATATTATATCATCTATGTTGATTGACTAAATTATTTTTCTATTTTTTCAGGTATTTTCAGATTTTAGATGCTCCCCGTCATGCACTCGTGGTGGAGTATTTGGCACAGAACCATTTTGTCCTCCTGATTGTTTTCAGTACAAGGGGACAATGGATGTATTTTCCAAAGTCATTAGACAAGTAGGTTCAGTTATTTAGTCCGCATGGGGTGTTGTTTGCTTTTACTCTTGTAGTTGTTTTAACTCTTTATATTTCCCTGGTTATAGTTCGTATATTTTTAATTCAGCATCTCAACTTTAAAATATTTTCTGGGTCCTAATGAAAAAAAATAATAATACAGGAAGGACTTGCTAGATTATGGAGAGGCACAAATGCTGCCTTAGCTCTTTCTGTACCAACTGTAAGTTTTGATTTTCAAGAGTGCTATACTAATTTTCTCCCTGCATGTTAGTTTTTCTGTTTAGTCAATGCGCTCATCTGTCTAAAATAGAGTTCAATCTTATACAGCTAATTGGACGTCCTTGTAAATGGGCCATATTGCTGGCACTTAGAGACTTTTTTTATATTCACCCTATGAAGCAGTTGCCAGAGAAAAAGTTGCCTGCATATGCCTCCGTCTCAAACAGCCAAAATTGCTTCTTTCATTCCTTTTTTGCTTCTAGACTTACTTCCGTTGCTTCCATCCTCTTTCCCATCACTTGCTCTTTTTGTCTTTTGTTATTCTTCTCTTCATGTTTGACACCCCTCTTCTCTTCCCATCCTGTATTCATTAGATTGAGTTAAATTATTAGATTACTGAACTCATGACTATTATGAAATATTCAGTTGATAATTATTATCTTTAATTGTGGTATTGTGATTGTTTTGAGATTTTATTTATTAGGAATTAGTCGTTACTGTTTGAATGAATGTTACAACCTTTATCCCATTTTTTTGGGTTCAGAATATTTTGCTTCCCTTCTGTCCTGTTAAGGATTATTTTCTCTGGCACATCAACAAAAACCATATCCTTCTTTACCACCTCTATCCAAGTTCGTTAGGAGGTATAGTTCTAGCAAGCTCCTCTAACCACTATTTAAAGCTCTTCCCAACGGTTGCATCACTGCATCTATTTGTTTATGTTAGACATGTCTAACAAATAGATACGTTGTTCTTGTATCTTGTAGTCAGTTGGCGTCGCCTTTAATTTTCCACAGTATACTGATTACCTATTTTGTCTTGTAACATATTGTCACTCACATCTTAGCATTCTAAATTTAGCAACGTTCTTTTTCTGGACATATTTGTTAATTACCCAGCACATTGGCTGGCCTTACAATTGTATACTTGATTTTTTTCCCTTTCACCTTCAAGGTTATTTTGCGATCACAAACCACTCTAAAAGCGGTCGGCACTCTAGAGGCGGTCCTCCGTTTCAAAACCTAATGTTTTAATTTCATCAATGGCATTGTTTTCGTTCTCTTTTATCATATGAACAATTGATCCTAGATAATGAAGTTATCGGTCTTGGTCTTATGTATATATTGTTCATCAGTATGGATTCATCCATTTCTGCTTAATAGTTTGTTGCTTGAGATGCTATGAATTTGCTTACTTGTTCAAATTGTTTTCACTTGAGATTGATATGAATTCGACGGATAGGACTTCTGTACGACGGAATTTTATGAAATATGGCCAAAGATATCCATTGATTTAAATGTCCCTTACATGTCCGTTTTGGGAGAAAAATGCCACTGTAATGCATCTTCATCCTTCATTTCCCTTTGTAATATGTCAGTTGTCACATCTCAGTTGAGGCATATCAACCAATATGCGATACAGTAATGTCACCTATTCCATTGCGGCCTTGCAGCCACCCTCCGTTCCTCCCGCCTCCCTCCAACTGCCCACAGCAAGGGGGTGTGGGGTAGGTGGGAGGGGTGTGTGTTCCGAGGGCCGTGAGTGCGGTAATGGAGTGCAGGGAGGTGGCGTGGGGCTGCTAGATCCAGGGTATGGGCAGGGATGTAAATTCATTGATGTCATAATTTAGTCCCACTTTTTGCATGTGATCATTAAGTCAAACAATTGAGTAACAAAAGGTTGCAAAGTGATGGTATGGAAAAGTTCATGGTATCTAGATATAAATTAGCGCAAAATTTTGGTCACTTCTTTCTCTTTTTTACTACTAATGATATTCTTCCTTTATACTCAGTAGATCTCTCAGCTCTCTGCTAAATCTAGTCTTTGTTGAATTTGAAGGTTATCTGATAAAATTCTTAATTCTATTGCTTCAATACCTTTCTACAGTAAGATAGTCCTATCAATACTTATATATTCTATTAGTACAGAAATAAAAATATATAATTATTATAATCAGCTTAATTTTCCATGCTCTATAATGAAAATGAATTTACAAAGATATAATATAACAAAAGTATTTATATGTATAAAATATTTTGATGTATTATCTTTAATTGTTGTGAAATACCATCTTAAAAGTTCTTACGAGAGAGTATCTATTGTAAAAGAAAGTATTTGGAGAAATTAGTTGTTGTTGAGACTACTGGATAGGGTATAATAGGATAGAGTTCAAGATCTGACAGAAAACTAAATTTGGCTAAGTTGCTGAGTCATGTGCGCGTTTTACTGTTTGGTTTTGGTTCGAGTCTTGCCAAAAGCAAATTTTTTAAGAAAATTATTTTGCATGGGGGTTAGTGTGTGGGTGTGTAGTGGCAACAGGTTGACATGGTAAAGCAGGTTTAGGGAGGCGCAACAGATTATAGAAAGATGTGGGGACTTTTGCTAGCATTGAGAAGATACAGGGACCTCCACCAATTTATGGAATATTTTTGAGTAATAAAACTATAAAACCTACTTTTGAAGGAAGCTTTTTTTTCTCAAAAGGCCAAGTGGGTCAAGTTGGTCATCCTACTTCTAAAGTTGTTTCGGTTCCTTGGTTAGGTTCATCTTTGGGTCATTTTGTGTTCAGAATTAAATGTTTCAACCATTTGTAGCTTGGTCTGCATTTGTACTTTTTGGTTTCTACTTAGCATTTGGACCTAACTTGGGAACTCATATCTTTGTTCTAGATGCTTTTAGGCTCAGGTTGGTGGGATTCTGGTTGAGTTTTGGTCAATCCTGTCCATTGCTCCCGTGGTATCTAGTGCAAATCTAATAATTCTGTGCATTTCCATGTGGATTTCTTAAACAAGAGTATCCCACCTAAGTAGTGTTAGGAACTTGTAAAGCTGTGTTTTCTGTATATCAGTGTTGTAGATGCCGACCGACAAAGGTTTTGAGAGGAAAAGGACAAATCAGTAAACAAAATTCTCTACATCGTTTTGTTAAATTCAGCTTGACATAACAGTATACATCGGATTGGACATGTCGGTCCACGCGAGAAAGTGAAATATCAGTAAACCTACTTTTTGCACAAATCCGCTTGATATGTTAATGGAAAGGTTTTCTAAACACCCTACCCGTTAACCCAATAACTCAAATAACACCCAAGCTGACAGCTGTCTCTCTGTGTGCGTTCTTGTTGAGCTCGAGCCCTGACCATTCTCCGTCTTCTCTTTGCCCCAAACCTAGTTCCCACTCCAGAGCCCTTCTCTGCTTTAGAGCTCTGTACGTCAGTTGCTAGGAAGCTAATTATTACGGCATGTTATCAAACTCTAATTTGTTATATCAGACTGATATAAAGTATAATTGTTATTTCCTGTTGGCTTCTATATTTGTATCATATTGGTGCGCACCATATATTAGGGAGTTCAATTATTGATGAATGTTTGCCCTCCTATATGCTGTAGATTGTACCTTGAAGCCTAACCATCACCTAGGTTATACGGGGCTCCAAAGTATAGTGCTGCCTGACTGCTACAACATTCCTGCACAATACCAAAAACAAGAAGCTTTGCTGACCTCAATTGGCTTCTTTTTAGTTACATCTCCCTCAGACTTCCCATAAATTGGTTGAGCTTCAAAAGACTTTTCAACCCTGGTTAAAGTCCCCAGATCTTATTATAAACGATATTTGTTTGTTGATATATTTTGCACATTTAGTATATATATAATACATTACATATTTATTGATATCCGATATTTTAGAATGCCTCCGACATTAAAAAAAGTCCAATCTGGCATGAACCTACAACATGACTATATGTACATGAGAGTGGATGCAATGGAAGAAAAGATTAATGAGAGGCTTCGCAAAAGTATAGTCTTGAGTCCATCTTTAACTTCACAGTTCACTAGTTCAGTTTTTTTTTTTTTTTTGAGATACCTGACGATACGCACGGAAATTTGTGCACGCTACATTGCATGCCTTTTGGGCCTATTGCCCCTAACTCCCACCATTATTATAAATGGAAGGAATAATACGCCTCCGTGTCTCGATCCACTGATCTTCTGCCACCCAGCCAGGGTCTTATACCTCTCCTCGGTAACCACAAGAGCCACTCGTGTTCGGTCACTAGTTCAGTTAGTTTTGACAAAAACAGTACAACCATAACAAGAGTCCTTATCCTGAGCTTTCTTTGCCATAGGTAGTTTTTGCTTTTAAAAATAAGGGACTATAACATCAATCTTGAGTAACATTCATTTTTGGTATGATTGATCTATTTTAGTGTAAGTAGGTTCTTTGGATCTAAATTTAAGCAAAGATAATATTTGGGTCTAGATTAATTGAAGATACACGTGTTGTAACTATATGGTGTATTGTAGTCAACAAGTGACACAACGCTCAGATTCCTTGCATAATTTACCAGGCTGTATGTTAGATCTCATAATTTCTTGAAATTGATCCTTGAGAGTTTAGCTGGTTGCATAAGTACTCATTATCTTTTCTGGTTGGCTAAATTTCAGTGGCTAAACGAATTTATGTTGGCCTGTGTTTAGAATATAACTGCCTCAGCAACTACCAACCATCTATAGTACCCCGTGCACCTGTTTGTTTTTGTAAATAGTTCCTGGGTGCAGGCATGCAAGTAGGGCTGTAAAACGATTCAAACACCTCGCGTTCGGCTCGGTTCAAGTTCGGTTCTAAGTACGTTCGTCGATTGGTCGGTACCGAGTTCGAATTTTTTTTTCCTGTTCGAAGGGGTGCCTACCGAGTTCGACCATAAGATGTTCGACTCGATCTTGTTCACGAACGAGCTCGAACTCGGTTCGGTTTTTCGTATTATAGCTATTCCTAGTATATATATAATGTATGTATATGTTCAAAGCAAATGGCATAGTCCTCCTCTTAGATCAATTAATACTAAATGGTAAGTAAATTCACGTTGGGTCCATAGGAATTTGGGTCCCACCATCATTCTCTTAAGTGAAAAGAGTCCATAGGACCGAGTTCGAGCCAACGTATATCTTAAAAGCCAATGTATATATTAAAAGCAAATGACCAGCCACACATTGGGTCCCACCATCAGTCTATTAAGTGAACTAGGCACAACCACCACACGATGGCTCCATAGGACCATGGTCCATAGCCACACTTTATGTCTCGATTCTGGAGTCTCCTAGTCTTCCATGCCTTCATTGAATGAGGCACTTCTCCATGGGACCATAGATTCATTAAAGCTCGTTGGAGTCACAATTCGTAAAGAGACTTAAGCGGTGGATGCTTTG
This sequence comes from Iris pallida, assembly GCA_029216955.1. Classification (NCBI taxonomy): domain Eukaryota; kingdom Viridiplantae; phylum Streptophyta; class Magnoliopsida; order Asparagales; family Iridaceae; genus Iris; species Iris pallida. The sequence goes on from JANAVB010042014.1 coordinate 7,737,650, forward strand.
AAGACCGGAAGCGGCGGAGCTAAAGGAGGGCGGCTGACACTTTGAAGACCGGAAGCGGCGGACGAAATTTTGGTCTTTTCAATTTTTTTTCTTGATTCTCATCTAAATCTTGGTTTCCAATATGTATATAGCATTAATTTTTTTTCTTCTTGTTTTTCTTTGAAGTTTGAACTATGTGATTGTTTATAAAGTAGGTTTAATGGGACTTTGGCTCGGTCTTGGCTCGAGCTCGGTTTTTGTCCGTCCGAGCTCGCGAACTATCTCAGAATATCCATTCCTTCGATACTCATCTGCTTGAGCTCTTTCGAGTTGCTCAATGGCCCCCCCTACGTAATTCTTCTGAATTTCGAATAGTACTCAAAATCCTTTGTTTTCGATTATTTAATAAATCATTTAATGAAAGTAGATTATCTTACCATTAATTTCACAACTTCCATAATCTCTTCCTAAATCGAGTCGAGCTCGATCCTTCGAGTCTCTAATCGAACCGAGTTCAAACATCATTTTTGGGTTCGACTCGATTCAACTTGTTCAATAGTTTAGTCCAACCGAGTTCAAGCACTTATTGTTCGAGCTCGTTCGTTCGATTTTCAGTCCTACATGCAAGGACATATTGAGAGGGAGTGAGTGAACCATAAGAATATCAAAATGGGACCACTAGGAAAATGACTAAAACTGAAAGTTAAACGAAGTTCTGAAACCTTGGTTCTTAAGCTCCATTCATTTATGTATCTGCATATGCCTCAAACCATCTATAGTATCCCATGTGCCTGTTTGTTTTTGGAAATAGTTCATGGGTGCATGCATCGCACATGCAAGGACCCAATGAGAGGGAGTGGGTGAATCATAAGATATCAAGATGGGACCACTAGAAGAATGGCTAAAACAAAAAGTTAAACTAAGTTCTGAAACCTTGGTTCTTAAGCTCCATTTTCATTTATGTATCTGCATATGCCTCAAACTTGTTAAACAGTGTTATTTGTGTTACCCAGATCGTACTACAGTTAATAACCGTTGCTGTCAGGCCCCAAGCACGGATCCATCAGGACATGACCCGTGCATGGGCCGCGTGCACATTACTTGGCCTGACTTGCCAGAGTGGTTAACCCAGATGTATACACAAGAAAAGCACTCAAATATAAAACCAACCAAACCCTCGTACCATAATTGATGTTGGATGAGATCCTGGGGTTTCACAGTTGCCACTAGTATCTTGTAACCTTTTGTTAACTCAACCATTATCCTATGCTTTGTGCTCAATCTTGAAATGTACCTTCTAATAGGTAACTCTTAACCATTATCCTATGTTTTGTGCTCAATCTTGAAGAATTGCTACAAAAGTACCTTCTAATGGGAAGGCTGCTTTCTGAGTAGACTTCTGTAATTGATTACTGATATGCCTTTTTCATTGTATAGTTTGACACATTTGTACTTGTGCTGTATAAATATATAGGTTAAATAAATTTGATCTACTTGTGTAGTTAAACATGCAGTTTGGCTGTATGGCCTATGATCTAATACTTGTTTATCCCATAACAGGTGGGAATATACTTGCCTTGTTATGACATATTCCGTAATGGGATTGAAGAATTCACAACTCAGAATGCTCCGAGTTTGACACCATATGCCCCCCTAGTCGCAGGCACATTCGCGCGCTCTCTAGCTTGTGTCTCTTGTTATCCTATCGAACTGGCAAGAACACGTATGCAGGTATCCATTTGTGTCTTTGTTTGACCCACTATTCACTTGGAGTATATGCCGACTCTACTAGTCTATTCATAAGATTTCATGTGGTTGCATTGAACGTTTATTCTTAGTCTGGAAGTTCGCTAGATTTTTTTTTTAAAATTCTTATTCTTAAACATCAATCTTTCTGCTACTTATGGTGACTGGTAACTATATATACCTTCAGCCCAGTAGCTAAAATTACCTGTAAGAGCAAATCTTCTGCCCTTGGTTAGAAAAGTGAATATTTTTTGTCAGAAGTATGCGGCAGTCAAGGATTGCTAGACTCTACTTTGCTTAACACATTCTTATTAGAAAAGAGAATACAATTTGATTTTTGAATAAGTTTGACAGGTTCAAGAACAGCAATACTTCTGATTTTTTATGTGAAGGAGATATTCTGACTTCTATTTGTGAGATACACTTTTGCAAGGTACCAACAGGGACACATTGCAAAAATATGAGTTTAGCTTTGTTAGGTCTGACTCCATACTACCATCGACCTCACGTTATTATATCTTCTTTAGGTGTATGTTTATAGCAGATCAATTCTTGACAAGTCTTGTGCTGTATGGCTGGATTGTTGCATTTTCTTGCAGAGTAGAAGCCCAATTTATTTTTCTTGCTGCATTAGATTATTAAGGTTTCCGTTGTGCTTATTTGAATTTGTTGCTCCCATTAGGATAGTAGTGTTAGTGGAATTTGATGTCAGTAGAGGAAGTTTGGTAATCAAAAGGATCCTAGTCTCAGCGGAATTGCTTAGGATACTTTAGGATTGTAACCCCGCTAGCCACAATGTATGACCTCATTCTCTTAGTCTTAAGAAAGGCCTTGGATTTTTTCCATTGAATAAAAGCAAGATTTGTTTTTGTTTTTTTGTTTTCTGCTTCCATTCTTTTGACTTTTTCCTCCTAATTAAACCCCATAATCTTGTTTCTTCTCTTCTCTGCGGCAATTTCCCCCAATATTTGCAGAGAAACCAAACTAAAGGATACCCTTGAATACCGCACTTCATTAGCCACATGACGTAGTAATGTATGTATGCATGTAATTTTGTCTCCGTGTTTGTGCCCAGGCCCAACCACATCTAAAGGTTGTGGTTTGTTCCTTAAGGGTACTTTAGATTACTGTACGTTTTGAACTTAACTGCATGTACGAGTTCATGAGTAAGATGATAGATTTTAATTTTTCTTCAGCTCTCTCTCTTTCTCAATCTTGGGTTTTTTTGGCTGTGCTGATAACAGGCGTTTAAGGAGTTCCGGCCTGGAGAAAAGCCTCCAGGAATGTGGAAAACATTGCTTGGTGTTGTATCACCAGCAAGGAGTTTGAATACCCATCAAAATTGTATGTTGATTTCATCCCATCATGTTAGATTTTGTCAACTCATAACAAATGTTGATAATTCCTACCCAACAAAATGCAACAGCTTTACTTTCATTACTAATACTTACTGAGACTTGAGTACATAAATATTTCGGCACCATGTTACATCAAATCATGATTTGAATGACCTTGTATATAATACTAACAGTGCAGAGTTATCGCATGCTGTGGACCGGCGTGGGAGCTCAACTTGCTCGTGATGTTCCTTTTTCAGCTATCTGCTGGTCAACTCTTGAGCCGGTGAGCTGCTGAGACTCGGGTTTATTGTTTTATCTTCAAAGTGGATAGAACTTTGTGGCTTCACTTAAGAGCAATTATGTTATTCATGGAGCTGCAAGCGAAATATGGTTGAAAGTTCTACCTATCAGTGAACTCATATTCCTTGTTTGCCTGACCATCTATTTCTGCTAATTTAGTGTCGAAGAAGATTGCGTGTACTAGTTGGCGACGAGGAGAATATAGCCAGTATATTAGGGACGAATTTCCCAGCTGCTTTTGTTGCAGGCAGTCTGGCTGCTGCTGCTACATGTCCTCTTGATGTTGCAAAAACACGAAGACAGATTGAGGTTTGTTCTTGGACATACTTTATCTGTAATACAAAACAATACTGCGGCCTATTAACTTCTTATTCTTCGGTTTTATTTGGCATTTACTGATTTACTGATGTTATGTTACAGAAGGATCCAGTAAAAGCTCTCACAATGACCACGAGACAGACATTACTTGTAATTTGGAGGTAAAATATCTCTCTCTGATATCAAACCGTTCTACCAGAAACTTCATCTTCTTGGTTACACAAATGCACACGTTAAAAACCTCTGTGACTGGGCTCTCTCACTTCAGATCTGTTCTACATGGAATGAACTTAAATATTTACGTTCACACGGTTCTTCATGTAACTTTCAAACCAATACACATTATGGACCTACCCAATTGATGTTGTGTAAGCTAGTGATGGTAAATGCCTGGATAGACGGACAGAACTTCAGCATAGGGGTTCTTTGGTTTAACTATAAGAAACTGATACGATTAAATTCTCTCTGCAGGGATGGAGGATTGAAGGGATTATTTATGGGTGTGGGTCCACGTGTTGCGCGTGCAGGCCCCTCAGTTGGGATAGTTCTTTCCTTTTATGAAGTAGTGAAGTATGTTTTACATCAAGGATAAGTAAACTCATAGTGCATGAGGTGTAAAGTCGGATGCCGTGACACATCATTATTTTGGGCAGACTTACTAGGGTTCATGCCTCCACTACACTAGTGATGTAGCGATTTGGCCCAGACGGAACAAGCTATTTTTGCCTTACTTAGCAGCCCAAAGGTGTGGTTCTTGAAACAGATGATGACATTCCCTCGCGTTGTTCATGAAGTATACATATATCTAGGGTTGTGCGGATGGAACAGGTTTCCTGTTGTAGATAGGTGATTTCTGATGTCATCACTAATTTTGAAGTAGAACTTTCAGCATCTTGTTCACAAAGCTATGCTAACATTTATTTTTCCCAGAGGCAAAAAGGTTGAGTTGTACTCAGAAACTTGCAGTTTTGTCTTCATATAAACAACAAGAAAATATATTGCGACATATTAGCTGGGCTGCTTTATATTATTCGACCGATTGCCTATTAAGAAAATGTGCAGCGATTCTCATTCTTCACTCTCTTAACTACTTGTAGGGACGATGAGCGGTAATTTTAATCTAAACATGCACTTATCTAAACATGCACGCTTACATTTCCTAGTAGCCTTTCTGATCAAATTGGAGGTTAATGGGCACATAATGCATTGATCTTTTGAGAAAAGCGTCTTCCAAACAGTGCAGTACATTTTCACTTTTCAGTCGTTTTTCTAGGTCGGTGGTGGCAAATTTGTATGATGTTTCTTTTCAGGTCAGATTGATTTATTTATAATAAGGGTAAAGTGCAAAAAACTCCTCGTTAAATTTGTGTTTTTTGCACTAAAAGATCCCATGCTCTTAAAATTGTCAAAAGTATGAATTAAGCTCATTTTGCCCCCAAATGACAATTTTACCCCTGCCCCCCCCCTCCTTCTTCGGCTGTGTTCGCCGGCGAGGAGGAGGAGGGGGGTGCGCTCGCCGGCGACCGGCGACGGGGCCGGCGAGGGAGCGGGGGGTCGGGGCCGGCGAAGGAGGAGGAGGAGCGGGGGGGGGGGGGGGGGGGGGGGGTGTTCGCCGGCGAGGGAGGGAGGGGGGGGGGGCTGTTCGCCGGCGAGGGAGGAGGGGGGGGGGCGCCGGCGAGGGAGGAGGGGGGGGGGGGGGGGATCTGTTCGCCGGCGAGGGAGGAGGAGGGGGGGGGTGTGGGTCGGGGGGGGGGGGGGATGTTTGCCGGCGAGGGAGGAGGAGGGGGGGGGGGGGGGGGGTTGTTCGCCGGCGAGGGAGGAGGAAGGGGGTGGGGAGGGTCGGGGGGGGGGGGGGGGCTCGCCGGCGCCAGCGCCGCCGAAGGGGGGGGGGGGGGGGGGGGGGGGGAGGTTAGAGGGGAGGGGGAGGGGTAGTTTAGGTATAAATTTTTTAAAATTTGGCGGGGGGGGCCTAACCGAGCGGATGTATAATCTAAGGAGGGGTCAACTGCAAAAAACTCTAAAAAGTCTTTTAGTGCAAAAGGCAGAAATTTAGCGAGAGTTTTTTTGCACTTTTACCCTTTATAATAATACAATCTTTCATGTCTTTACATGGAAGAAGTTAGAATTTGTTATACTATTGGGAATCTGAACATGTACACTTACATTTCCTAGTAGCCTTTCTGATCACAAATTGGAGGTTAATGGGCACATAATGCATTGATCTTTTGAGAAAAGAGTCTTCCAAACAATACTTTTCATTGTCACTTTTCAGTCGTTTTCTTGGTCGGTGGTGGCAAATTTGTATGATGTTTCTTTTCTGGTCAGATTTATTTATTTATGCAACTGAAATAATACAATCTTTCATGTCTTTACATGGAAGAAGTTAGAATTTGTTTTACTAAGCTTCATGATAGCAAACAACAAATTAACTAGGATTTGTTGTAAGAATGAGCTTTTATATACGAGTATAATTCATGATAGCAAGCAACAATTAACTAGAATTTGTTTTTGTAAAAATAACCTTTCTTATTCTAGACGAGTATAATTTGACATTCTTATTAGTATCTTCTGCAATGCCACTGCAAATGTCATACAGTTTCACTATTCGGTTTAATCTGATAGAAAACTGCATCATCTTTCTCTCTTTTTTTAACACAAAATTAAAGAAAACTTGGAGGTTGCTCTTGCTTGTTGTGCTTAAACTGCTGAACTGCATATCAAGGAGGTTTGCTAATTAAACAGCGGAGGACACGTTGAGCAATGGGCCCTCATTGTTTAGCAATGGGCCCCCGTTGGTGAATGTAAGTACTGATATATACATATTTATAGGACCTTATCTTCAGTTTACAGGACAGTAAATCTCAGGCCACACGATAATGCCTGAACCACTGATATATACATATTTATAGGACCCCCGTTGGTGAATGTAAGCACTGATATATACATATTTTATACATATTTATAGGACCTTATCTTCAGTTTACAGGACAGTAAATCTCAGGCCACACGATAATGCCTGAACCATATTAAAGCGGAGCACAGGAGGCACTGAAATGCATAGAAGAAGGTTAGCGCATTTCCATGGAGCATACTGCAGCAGCATCTGGGGAGGGAAGGAGAAGGGGAAGTGATGAGTTGCTGCAATCACAAACACTGCTATGGAGTCACATATTCAACTACATCGACTCCATGGCCCTCAAATGTGCAGTTGAGCTCGGCATCCCAGACGCGATCCACAACCACGGTCCTCACATCACTCTCGCCGAGCTCATGTCCAGCCTCTCTCTCTCGCCCACCAAAACTCCTCATATGCGACGTCTCATGCGCATGCTGACACACTCCCGCATCTTCGCGTGCAGCGGGGAAGAGGTGTACTCTCTCACACCGCTCTCTGAATTGCTCGTTGAAAGGAACAAGAACAAGGATCACACCTGCAGCCTAAATGGATTTGTACTGGCCATGCTCCATCCGGTCTTTCTGAACTCGTTCCAGTCCATGAGCGACTGGTTCAAAGGCAACGAGGACACGCCATGCTCTGTGGCTCATGGTTGTGGCTTATGGGACATGACCGACTGCAACCCCGAGTTCAACATAGTGTTCAACGAGGGGATGGCGAGTGATGCTCAGTTCATGATGAATGTTCTCCTTAAGGACTGCGGCCACGTGTTTCAAGGCCTCGAGTCGCTGATGGACGTGGGTGGAGGGACTGGTTCAGCAGCCGTAGCAGTCTCCAAAGCATTCCCGGAGGTGAAGTGTAGTGTCTTGGAGCTCCAACACGTGGTTGACACAATCCACAACAAGGGGGAAGTAGATTTCATTCCTGGTGATATGTTCGACTATATTCCTCCTGCCAATGCCATCCTTCTCAAGGTGATCATCCATTAAAACATACAAGGATGATTTCTATTACGTGTCAATAATTTGAAACCCCAAAATTTCTATTTTCTATCGACTAGCAGCTTTTGAGAGGGACACATATTACGATTTCACAAATGATTATACATATTTTAAAATCCATTTCTAACACCAATATTTTTCTTGCAGTGGATTTTACATGACTGGGGAGACGAAGATTGCATAAAGATACTACAGAGATGCAAGGAGACAATTCCTTCTAAGGAAAATGGCGGAAAGGTTATTATAATCGACATGGTGGTCGGGAACAACACTTCGCATAAAAAATCAAAGAGGACACAGTTGTACTTTGATGTGTTGATGATGGTAATGTGCGGTGGAGTTGAACGTGGGAAAAAAGAATGGAGGAACATGTTCATGGAGTCTGGATTCACAGACTACAAGATAACGCCGGTGGGTCTACTTTCGGTCATCGAAGTATATCCTTGACTTAGTAGTTGATTCATCTGCTCATGTTCGACCATTCTGAATGGAATTGTTTGATTGGCTCTTATATTAGGTTTTTGTGCCAATTGGAAGTCACAATAAAATGTAATTGTAATTGTATCTCTGTTTACGGTTGCTTTCTTGCTCAAACAAGATTGTATTTCATAAAATAATGTTAGGTTGGAATAAAATAAATATTTAAACCTCTTAAGTCTGAACATTGTTCTATAATTTTTCCTAAAAATTTAGAGTTGTTGATGTGTTCACAATCCTCCACTGTATTCGGAATTCGGAAGTGAATTAGCTTTCTTTCCTAATCCCATTAGTGGCATTAATAATCTGCTTCTTTGGAGTTGGATTTTAGGATTTTATGGATTTGGAGTCAAGTTCATGGAATCCTATATTTGGTTGGAGATTGATTTAGATATGAAAAGTATGACCAAATCAAAATTTGGATTTGGAAGAAAGAAATTTATTAATTAATCTCGTTATTATAATCACAATTATAATAATTTATTAATCATAACTATAATCTTAATTAATATCCAATTATAATCATAATTAGTAATTTATTAGTCTTACAATTTTATTATAATCTTAAACAATAATATTTTATTCACAATTATAACCATATTTAATAATTTATAATTTAATAATTAATATATTATAATAATTTTAGTTAATAATTTATTAATCATCATTATAATCGTCATTATAGTCTTAAATAATAATTTATTAATCATAACTATTATCATATTTCTTAATTCTAACTATAATTATAATATTTAATTAATAACAAATTAATTAATTAATTAATTAATTTTTATTATAATCATAAGTATTAATTTATTAATCATAATTATAATAATTTATTAATCATAACTATAATCTTAATAATAATTTATTAATTAATATCCAATTATAATCATAATTAATAAATTATTAGCCTTATTGTAATCTTAATTAACAATTGGTTAATTACAATTTTATATAATCTTAACTAATAATATTTTAATCACAATTATAATCATAGTTAATAATTTATAATTTAATAATTAATATATTATAATAATTATAATTAATAATTTATTAATCATCATTATAATCTTAATTAATAATTTACTAATCATAATTATGATCATAATTATTTATTTATTAATTCTAACTATAATTATAATATTTAATTAATAATTAATTTATTAGTTTATTAATTATTTTTTATTATAATAATAATTATTAATTTGCTAATTATAATCATAATTATAATTATTAATTTATTTAGTATCACTTTATTATAATCTTGATTAATAATATATTAATTATAATCTTAATTAATTAATATTTTATTTAATTCAATGACAAATTTTCTTTTTTTTTTAATTAAAAAATGGAGGATTTCAACCACATCCATGGACAACCAAACAATGGATTTGGTAAATGAGATTTAGAAATTCAAGATTTGAATTTTGATTTGAATTTTGGATTTTCAAATCCAAATCCAAATCCAAATACTATTTACCAAACAAGCTAGGACATCCTTCATTGTCCCGTTCAACTAATAAGTGATTCATTTCCTACAACCCCTAATTCTTATATAGATTCCTCTGCTCTTATGGACATGTATCTTATCTAATATATGTTTTTTCTCTCTACCCATAATTAATCCTCTCTTCAAAGCCGTGTTGTAAACACTTTTCAAAGATTGGACATCAAAAAGTTAGAATGATCAATGAGCATTGCTACTGATTTCACTACAAACCTCCTTATACTGCTATTGTACGTAGCTTGGTACATTATCTTAATTTAGATTCGGTTACTAAGAATTGTTATTTACTAAGAATTGTCTATATTCGCGTGGCGGCCAGCCATTGTTCCTCCTTCTGCTAGCCATTGTTCCTCCTTCTGCTAGTACGAATCCACTCCGAGCCAGGAGATCAATGATAATGTGTCACGTGGCCGTGAACTGGTGCGGTCAACCGAACATTGGACAAAATATCAGCGTCGATAAAAAAATAAATAAAAAGTCAGTGGTGTTTTATGATTCCATATGTCCCATCTTGGGTCCGCTCCTGAGGACACCATGATAACGATACTACTAACACAGTATATAACCTGCAACTTGGAATTTTTCTGGTGCTTGTAAGTATTGATATCCCAAGAATAATTCATGCCATGCCGCACCAATATGTTCAATACTTTAAAGTTGCCCACAATGAGCAAGTTGTTCAAAAGTTTCTTAATATGCGGTGACAAACAACTGTGGGAAGTCGTGAAGATTTGGTTTAGTTGGTTTCAACCCAATCAAAATAGTCAAAATAAAATAAATTAAAATTCTAAAAAATTAAAATTGAAACCGAATCGAAATGACCTATAATCGAAACCGGACCTAATAACAATTTGGTTTTTCGAGTGGACTATTTTTGTTGTATAATGGATGTGATCCAAAGTTGAACTCGTGGTTAAGTGATATTTAAAATAAAATATTTTGATACATATTTGTTATATTTGCATCCAAAGTTAGACTATTTGTTAAATTACCAAAATTTTGTTTTAAAGCACATAAATAAATTTTTTGTTTTCAAAATATACACATTCTAATTACAACATATGTATAGAATTGGGGGTATTTACATAATTGTACCAGTCTTATTAGATTTTCGGTTTTGAACTGACATAGCAATCTAAAACTGAATTTTCTTTAGTATTTTCAAAACTGAAACTGACCCGAAGTATTTTTAAAGTTTCATATTTTGTAGTCAATTTCTTTAAATGTTATATAGTAGGAACAAATTTTCTATTAATATATGATAACAATTTTATTTTGTTTACGTAATATAGGACCTTATCTTCAGTTTACATGACACTAAATCTCAGGCCACACGATAATGCCTGAACCATATTAAAGAGGAGAGGCAGTGAAATAGAGCATTTCCATGGAGCTTACTGCTGCAGCTTATGGGGAGGGAAAGGGAAGGGGAAGTGATGAGTTGCTGCAATCACAAACACTGCTATGGAGTCAAATATTCAGCTACATTGACTCCATGGCCCTCAAATGTGCAGTCGAGCTCGGCATCCCAGATGCGATCCACAGCCACGGTCCGCACATCACTCTCGCCGAGCTCATGTCCAGCCTCTCCCTCTCGCCCACCAAAACTCCTCATATGCGACGTCTCATGCGCATGCTGACACACTCCCGCATCTTCACGTCCAGCCAAAATTGCAACGGCGGAGAGGGGTACTCTCTAACGCCCCTCTCTGAACTGCTCGTTGATAGGAACAAGAACAAGGGCACCTCGTGCCAAAATGGATTTGTACTCACCGTGCTCCATCCGGTCTTTCTGAACTCGTTCCAGTCCATGAGCGACTGGTTCAGAGGCAACGAGGACACACCATTCTCCGTGGCGCATGGTTGCGGCTTCTGGGACATGACCGACCGCGACCCCGAGTTCAACAGGGTGTTCAACGAGGGGATGGCGTGTGATGCTCAGTTCCTGATGGATGCTCTCCTTAAGGACTGCGGCCACGTGTTTCAAGGCCTCGAGTCCCTTGATGGATGTGGGTGGAGGGACTGGTTCAGCAGCCATAGCAGTCTCCAAAGTATTCCCGGAGGTGAAGTGCAGTGTCTTGGAGCTCCAACAAGTGGTTGACACAATTCACAACAAGGGGGAAATAGATTTTATTCCTGGTGATATGTTCGAATATATTCCTCCTGCCAATGCCATCCTTCTCAAGGTGATCCATTAAAACATACAAGGATCTTTATTACAAATTTTCTATTTTCCGCCCACTAGTAGAGAGGGACGCATGTTAAGGTTGTTGGTATTTTTGCCTTTGGACTAGAAAAGATAGTCCCACATCGGCTACACCAAATGGTGAGTATCTCAATATAATGTATTGCTTGTGTTGAGGTGTGCACATGAGGTGTAGTGGGGCACAAGTTTGTGCCATGTGGGAGTATTTTTCTAGAAGAAAAAAGGATTAATTCCAACAAGGATGCAAGTTGATTTTTGTTGTGCGGACTCGGACACGGACTCCAGGATATCTCGTGCATGCACGGGAGTGTTCGGGGGGTAGGCGTGGACTGGCACACTTCTATGCTGATTGTGGGATGATCTAAAATATCAAACTCTATTTTTGAGTATTGGTATTTTAGTCCCACATCGGATAGAAGAAGATGTGAAGTCTCAACTCCACTCTATAAATAGAGCCCCTTGGCCTCCTTTGAAAGATGCACCAAGAAGAGAGTTAAGGGAGTCTGTAAAGTCCAGGAAGCCCGTTCAAGTCTCAAATATTGACTTACGAGCGTTCCAGAAGTTCTTCGTGAACTTGCTGGTTCCTGGAAGCAGATCGTGGTGGGGCGAATCTTGCTTTAAGCAACGGTGATCTTAATCACCCCAACAAGAACCTTTCCTCTTCTTCTTTCTTCTCCTTCATCTGAGTTGTAACTCAGTTCTGTCCATCAGCAACTGCGATTGCGAGGAAGAACATGAGATTTATTTTCTGAACTCAGTTCTGTCCGTCAGCAACTGCGATTGCGAGGAAGAACGTGAGATTTATTTTCTGATTATTGTTGCTTTTGTAATCAGATTTATATTATAGTGTTCCTATTGGATCTCGAGAATAATCAGAAGGGGAACGTTTGTTTGAACCTCTGATCTCGATATTGAGTCTACCATCTTTGATAAAGCCCCGGGACTAACAATCTCAAAGCAAGATCCTTGTAGATGGAGAACTCTCGTGCTTCTCTCATCGATACCAGCTTTAACAAGTTGGAGAAATTCGACGGAGAACATTTCCAAATCTGGAAGAGAAAGGTCACCCTTAATCTTCAACTCGTGGACGTAGACCATGTGTTGATTGAGGATGAACCGACGATTCCAGAAGGAGGAACTGCCGATGCTATTGCTGCTGCACTCGTCAAGTAGAGCAAATGGAAGAGAGAAAACAGCATCTGTAAACTGCTGATTCTCAATTCTATGGAAGACTCTCTGGCAGAGTCATATTCCAAGAAGGTGAAGGCCAAAGAGATCTGGGATTCTTTGGGTAAGCTATATGAAGATGATGAGAACAGATCCAAAATCTTCATCGTCGAGAAGTACCACAAGTGGCTCTTCGAAGACGAGATGGCGATGCTACCTCAAGTGAAGGAATTTCTGAAGTTGTGCCAGAAGTTAGATGACGAGAAGATGCCCCTCGTCGACAAGTTTGTCGTTGGAGGGATAGTCTCGAAACTTCCTGCTGGTTGGAACAACTTCTATGATAGAATGCATCGGAAGAAGCTGGACATTAGCTTGGAAGATCTTCTACAAGAGATCCACGTTGAGGACGAAATGCGATCTCAACAGAAGATGGACTCTCTGTCCAACCAACTGGCTAAGGCCAACTTGGTGCAGACAAGAGAGTTCAAGGGGAAACAGGTGGCTTCTCATCACAAGAAGAAGGACTCCACTAATCTAAAAGTGAACGGTCCTTCGTTCAAGCAACAGAAGTTCAAGTCCCACGTGACTTGCTTCAACTGTGACAAGAATGACCACTACATGAGTGAATGCAAATCCAAGCCCAAACCAAAATAGCAGGTATAGCTAAACTTGGTTATTTTGATTACTTAACTTGGTTGCTATTGTTGCACAGGTTGAGTTATCTAGCGTGATAGCTGACTAGTGGTCTGACACTAGTGCATCTGACCACGTGTGCTCTCAAAGGAGCTATTCACCAAGGACGAGCCATGTTATGACGAAGGTCTCGATGGCGAACATATATCTAGCAGAAGTTTTGAAGATCGAGACAGTGGTTATTAACCACCGATAAGGACACTGGAATGCGTGTTGCACGTACCAGAGATTTTTTGGCGATCTGATCTCAAAAAGTGTGTTATCTGATACAGACTTGAAAGATGGACATTCGTACTAGCCAGATGGTAATTTTTTGGCGAGGAACATGCTTCGAAAAAATGTTCGGTGCTGAAGGAATGTTCGAACTTCTGCTGATGGCGATAAAGTTACTTCATTGAGTGGACTGAGAGTTGTTCTATGACAGAAGCAGACTCAAACTGTCCTACCGGGACCTTATCTTCGGAATGTGGGGGTAAGGAGGTGGAGGAGTTTAAGGTCTGTGCAGATACAAGACTGTTGGAAAGCTGCTCAGACAATTGAACTAAAGTACTGATCATCTGGAGTTAGTACACTCATATATCTGTGACTTTTATCAATTCTCCACAGAGGCCGGTTCGAAGTGTTTCTCGAAGTGCACGTTCGCATGACTTCTCAAGTAGAAGGATGCAGCATTCGAGTAGTTCAGAGACTTCAGGACTGAAGCTGAACGTTAAACCGATCTACAACTACTCAGAAGTGATCGAGATGTAGAGTATAGGTCTCATGAATTCACATCGTTCTGTAAAGAACATGGAATTATCAATGAGACTACTGCTCCGTATTCTTCTCAATCTAACGGGATAGCAGAGAGGAAGAACAGAACGTTGACAGAAATGATGAACTCAATGCTGCTAACTACGGGTCTTCCTAAATGCTAATGGGGAGAAGCTGCATTGACGACCATTTTTATTCTAAATAGAGTGCCGTATGCAACTTCGGACGTAACTCCTCATGAATACTGGTTCAAAGTCAGACCTAACTTGAATGTCATTCGAGTGTGGGGGTCTCTGGCTTATGTGAAGCTCCCAGATCTGAAGATTCAGAAGCTGGGGACTAGGACTACGAAGATGATCTTCTTGGGGTATGCCGAGAAGAGTGATGCTCGGAGATTTCTTGATATTAAGTCAAATCATATCATCGAATCTCGTGAAGAGAATTTGCAAGGCATAAGAATATTGTTCTTACGGATAAACCGGAGAACAATAAGGGTGCGCAAGAAACTGAAGTTTTCAATAAAGAAGTAGTCCAAGAAGATGTTGTTGTTGAAACAACGGTTGAACTAGAACTCGCTGAGCCGTCGTCGAAGCGAGCGAGGAGGCTGAACAACTTCGGAGATGACTTCATCACCTATCATGTGGAAGCAGATCCGCTTACCTATGATGAGGCGATGAAGACCAGATATGATATTTTCTGGAAGGAGGCGATTGACAATGAAATTGATTCCATCACCTCAAATAACACTTGGGTGTTGGTTGATCTTCCTGAAGGAGCGAAACCCATCGGATGCAAATGGATCTTCAAGAAGAAGATGAAAGCAGATGGAACTATTGACAAGTTCAAGGCCAGGTTAGTGGCCAAGGGGTTTTCTCAGAAGCAGGGGATCGACTACTTTGACACGTATGCTCCAGTAGCCCGGATGACCACCATCAGAATGTTGATTGCTCTCGCAGCGATACATAATATGGTGATACATCAGATGGATATGAAAACGGTATTCCTGAATGGCGAGCTGACCGAAGAGATCTACATACAACAACCAGAAGGGTTTGTCATCAAAGGTCTTGAAGACAAAGTCTGCAAGTTGGTGAAATCTCTGTACGGTTTAAAGCAAGCTCACAAAATGTGACATGATAAGTTTGACAAAGTCATAAGGTCAAATGGCTACAGGGTCAGTGAATCAGACAAGTGTGTCTATACGAAGTTTGCTGACGGAAGAGGAGTCATCGTTTGTCTATACGTGGACATGTTAATCCTAGGTACGGATATAAGCTGTGTCACGGAGACAAAGAAGTTCCTCTCGACGAAGTTCAGTATGAAGGACTTGGGGGATGCTGATGTTATCTTGGGACTCAAGATCATCTGGACAGACACTGGACTAGCGCTATCACAGTCTCATTATGTTGAGAAGATGATCACTCGTTACGGATATCAGGATCTTCCAGGGATCGATATGCCATACAAGTGTGATCTGAAACTGAAGCCTAATTCATGGGAAAGCTTCAGGCAGCTGGAGTATGCAAGCGTAATCGGGAGTTTGATGTATGCTACTACTGACACAAGGCCTGACATAGCTTTCGCTGTGGGAATGCTGAGTCATTTCACGAGCAACCCAGGCATTGAGCACTGGAAAGCTGTAAAACGGGTTATGAGATATCTCAAGAAGACTCAGACATATGCACTACACTACAGCGGAGATCCGCCGATAGTGGAAGGCTTCAGTGATGCCAGTTGGTGCTCAGAAGTGGAGAGCGAGAGGTCCACATGTAGATACATTTTCATAATGGGTGGAGCTTCTATATCGTGGAAATCGAAGAAGCAGACTATGCTCTCGCGGTCATCCATGAAATCTGAGTTCTTTGCACTTGATACCGCAGCAGAGAAAGCAGAATGGCTTCGGGAGCTCATATATGATCTTCCAGTAGTTGGGACGCAAATACTGGGGATACCGATATATTGCGACAACCAGGCGACTGCGGCGGGTGGCATCAAATGACCTCTTCAACGGAAAGAAGAGGACTGTGCGGTTGAAGCACATGACAATATACGATCTCATTAAGAGGGGTGTTATTGCAGTGATTGATGTTCGGAGTCAGGAGAACCTGGCGGATCCGTTCACCAAGGACCTCAAGCGCCAGCTGGTCGATGACACAGCTTGTAAAATAGGCTTGAAGGCATTCTGATATTGTGTTATTACAATCCTACCATAAAGTTTTATGCTATTAGTTCAAAGAGAAATCTACTAGGCATCTAGCTTTTGGTTCAAAGGAGGACTATTAACCAGAAGAATATCAGGAACGGTGGGTACTTGTCCTCTGTGACATGGAAAGGTTACGGACCTACAACTACTGTTGTCTACTGTTGTTTTCTGCGGAAAACGAATCCTGTGGGAAGGTTGGCTTAAATGCCTTAATGAGTTCTCAGGCAGAGTGAATGCCTGGAGTGCTTTACAGGAAGCACGGTAGCGCAGCACTACAAGGAGTGTAACTCCATGCTATAGTGGGGTGACTCCACCATGAGGTTCCCAGGTAGGGGTAATGCCTCGGCTTTGTAAGCCAAGTCACAGCGGAGTAGCACCGCAAATAGGCAGGTAGCCTAATGCTGTATGATAATCGTAATAAAGAGAGGTAGACAGCACTACAAAGAGGACGATGTCCTCATGTTACAGTGGCATGACACCACGAAGAGGTACCAGGTAGGGTAAAGCCTCGGCTTTGTGAGCCATGTCACAGCGGCGTAACACCGCACGGAAGCGCAAGGCTTCATGCTGGGTAGTTTGGCACTACAAAGAGGCCTGTGACCTCATGCTACAGTAGTATGACACTACGATGAGGTACCCAGGTGGGGTAAAGCCTCGGCTTTAAGCCATGTCATAGCGGCGTAGCACCGCAAAGAAGTGCAATGCTTCATGCCATGACTCTTTATAAAGAACTCACCTATAGTGTATGGACAGAGATATCAGGCCGTCCCTTGAGGGTAAACTTGTAGACGCCCAAAATTTATACACTGAAATCAGGCTGGCACAAGGCCTTCAATGTGCAGCCAGAAGCACAGTTGATGTCATTATGTGAGTAGAAAGAATTACAGTTATGGTGCAGAATTCAAGGCTTAGTCCATTCTTGTATCATGTTGTTATTTAACCTATGCGGGAAGATTCAAGTCGTAGCGACATCTCTCCTAATGCAGATGGGCAGTCACTGTAGGGAACGCTCAACCCATATATTGAGATATGTGGAGGATTGTTGGTATTTTTGCCTTTGGACTAGAAAAGATAGTCCCACATCGGCTACACCAAATGGTGAGTATCTCAATATAATGTATTGCTTGTGTTGAGGTATGCACATGAGGTGTAGTGGGGCACAAGTTTGTGCCATGTGGGAGTATTTTTCTAGAAGAAAAAAGGATTAATTCCAACAAGGATGCAAGTTGATTTTTGTTGTGCGGACTCGGACACGGACTCCAGGATATCTCGTGCATGCACGGGAGTGTTCGGGGGGTAGGCGTGGACTGGCACACTTCTATGCTGATTGTGGGATGATCTAAAATATCAAACTCTATTTTTGAGTATTGGTATTTTAGTCCCACATCGGATAGAAGAAGATGTGAAGTCTCAACTCCACTCTATAAATAGAGCCCCTTGGCCTCCTTTGAAAGATGCACCAAGAAGAGAGTTAAGGGAGTCTGTAAAGTCCAGGAAGCCCGTTCAAGTCTCAAATATTGACTTACGAGCGTTCCAGAAGTTCTTCGTGAACTTGCTGGTTCCTGGAAGCAGATCGTGGTGGGGCGAATCTTGCTTTGAGCAACGGTGATCTTAATCACCCCAGCAAAAACCTTTCCTCTTCTTCTTTCTTCTCCTTCATCTGAGTTGTAACTCAGTTCTGTCCATCAGCAACTGCGATTGCGAGGAAGAACATGAGATTTATTTTCTGAACTCAGTTCTGTCCGTCAGCAACTGCGATTGCGAGGAAGAACGTGAGATTTATTTTCTGATTATTGTTGCTTTTGTAATCAGATTTATATTATAGTGTTCCTATTGGATCTCGAGAATAATCAGAAGGGGAACGTTTGTTTGAACCTCTGATCTCGATATTGAGTCTACCATCTTTGATAAAGCCCCGGGACTAACAAAGGTTTCAGAAATTGTCATATATATTTTGAAATCCATTTCTAACACCAATATTCTTATTGCAGTGTGTCTTACATGATTGGGGAGACCGAGATTGCGTGAAAATACTGCAGAGATGCAAGGAGGCAATTCCTTCTAAGGAAAACGGCGGAAAGGTCATTATAATCGATTTGGTGGTCGGGAACGACACTTTGCATCAGAAGTCAATGAGGACTCAACTGTACTTTGATGTGACGATGATGGTAATGTGCGGAGGAGTTGAACGTGGGGAAGAAGAGTGGAAGAACGTGTTTATGGAGGCTGGATTCACAGACTACAATATAACGCCGGTGGGTCTTCGTTCGATCATCGAAGTGTATCCTTGACTTAGTTGATTCATCTGCTCATGTTTGTCCATTCTAAATGGAACCGTTTCGTTGGCTCGCACATTAGGTTTGGGTACCAAATAAATTCCACAATAAAATGTAATTGTGATCGTATCTCTGTTTACTGTTACTTTCTTGCTCAAACAAGATTCTATTTCAGAAAATGATGTTATGTTGGAATAAAATAAATATTTAAATCTCTTAAGTCTGAACATGGTCCTATAAATTTTCCTCAAAAATTAGAGTTGTTGATGAGTTCACAATCATCCACTGTATTTGGAATTCGGAAGTGTCGTAGCTTTCTTTCTAATTCCATTAGTGACATTAATAATCTATAGCTTGTTTCCTTTTTTTTTTTCCCTCCCTTAATTCCATTAGTGACACCAATAATCTAGCATACTCCGATTCACGTGGCATAGGACATCCTTCATCGTCCAGTTCAACTAAAAAGTGATTCGTTTCCTACAACCCCTGATTTTCATATAGATTCCTCCTGCTCTTAAGGACATGTATCTTATCTAATATATGTTTCTTCCCTCTGCCCATCAATCATCTCTTCAAAGCCGTGTTGTAAACATTTTCCAAAGATTGGAAATCAAAAAGTTAGATTGATCAATAAGCATTGCTACTGATTCCACTACGAACTCCCCTATAGTGCTATTTTAGCCCACTGTCCTCCAACTCTCACCATAAATAGAAAAAATAATATGCTCCTGTAGTTCGATACACTGATCTCTGCCACCCAACCAAAACTTTTATGCCTCTTCCCGCTGACCACAAGAGTCCTTGGGTTTGGCTACTAAGAAATGTGATCAGTTCACTACAACAAAAAAGTGTTTTAACGACACTCGAAAAGTGTCGTTAATAACTTTCCATGGCACTTTTTGAGTGCTGTCTAGAGGGGTGTCATAGAAAGTTTCGTTACTTTCAACGACACATCAAAACTGCTGTGTAATAAATTTATGACGTCACTTTCTGAATGTCGTGTAATACTTATTTCACGGCATGGTACTAGTGTCATCTTAACGTGCTTTAATGACATGATAAGTATCGTGATAAAAAAAAATTTGGACTTACCAACGACATGACAAAAATGCCATGCAATAACTTTATGATGACACTTTTTGAATGTCGTTTAATGCTTATTTCACAACAGTCTACTGTTGTCATCTTAATGTTATGGATATTGTTTACAATACTTTTTATGTGCAATCTAAACATGCAAATGTTAAATATCATTGATTTTATTTTGTATATTTATTTTCATAAAATTAACCAAAACCAATTTCACGGATAATCGAATTGTAATGTACAAAAATAATATATATTAAAATATTTCAAATTTATACAAAGTCTCAATGAAAAGTAATATTGAGAACAACAAAGTCTATTACATAACAAAATCTATTACATAACAAATAATATTCCAACTAGTACAACTTAGCGTCCAACTCTTTCAAGCATCAAACTTGAACCTTATCCGAACTCATCAATCGATATGCACACCAAAAAGATGAGAATTAATATTTCGGCTTTCAAAGTGATAATGCAAATGCTACTGCAAAACAAGTATTAAAATTAATATTTCAGCTTTCAAAGGCCATACAAAATGATCTAATAGGCTGAACATTGTATGGTTATACATATACGAACGAGAACAAGGAATAATGCATATATAATTACCAAAAACATAAATAAAAATCAAATTATTTTTATAAGCTATCTTTCCGGTCATCATCACCCCTAATTGGGATAGCAGCAGATAACAATCTAACAATCTATATCCATGATTACATATTTTCTCCAAAGTAAAAAAGAGAGAGGATGATTTAGTAACCTTTTTAAATGAATACACTGGAGAACAACATGGCCAAAGCAGCAGTAGCAAGAGCAAGGCTTATTTTAACTCTAACTGCTTCCAGGTGAGTAGGTTTACACAAATTCTTGATTTGTAGGGAGGATCCTTACCTGTGAGGTATCTCGGGTCCCTATCAGTGAACTATATTAAGCAACATGACCGTCATGCCTTGGTTGAGTATTACAGGGGAAGGCTGGCAAAGTCAGCTACTTTCATTTACTGGGAGGCTGCATTAGTCAAATTTATTATCTCAGCAATTATCTCCTATTGGCTGCAAAATTTTCAATCCAAACTCTGTTTTAAATATTGTGGAGAAGTTATGCACTAGTTTCATTAGTAAGAATGGGAAACCTGCTATAAGATAGGAGCATATTGGCAGAACAAAAGAGAAAGGATGGCTAGGGCCAACCAGACTAACCACTATAAAAAAAGGTTGTGTTATGAAGTTACTATTGAAATTCTTGATAGACTAATAACTTCGGGCCACATGGACGAGAGCAAGATATAAGAGGACAAGGAACTTCTGGGATATAATTGAAGACAATAACTACTCTGTCACCTTTAAGACAATTCTCAGGATAAGAGATTTTGTCTAGCACATTAGCCATGAAAATAGCAAATGTTTAGTAGCATATGGTTTGATCCATGGTTACGGTAGGGAAAGCTTATTGAAAGATTGGGTTGGGACTCCCTCCACATTCTAGGGGGTAATACTACTATGGACTCCCTTGTGAATGGAGGGTGGAGAGCGACCAAATTGGATGCTACCAAATACATACAAGAGGAAATCAATGAGATTCAGATTGAAAAAGACAGCAGAGAAGATTATTGGGTCTGGCAAGGGGCTAAGCAGGTTTGTTTCTCTCTACAAGCTGCAATATAATTTGCAAGCCAAAAATCCATTTGTTGATTAGTGGTAATTGCCTAAAGAAGAGTATTTAGCTATATAAAGCTATCCTAAAGAAACAACCTACAAAGGACACAATGGCCAATTGGGGTACGCACATAAACACACAATGTCCATATGACCCGAGAGTTTCATACTTACTCATCAGATATGCATACACAACCTATATTTTGAAGTTGAGTAAACTGAAACTATGACTCGAGCAAACAAGAAATCTGTATATTGGAGGAGGTAGCAGCATTGATATGGCACATCAAGAAGACAAGTAAGATATTTGTACTGATAAGAGCAGTAATGTCAGTGGTTGTTCGGCTCATATGGAAGGGAAAAAAACAAAAGTGTGTTCCAGAACCAGGAGACTCACAAGTCTATTTTTATCAAGAGAATCCAAGAGGATGTAGTTATTATCATGTTTAAGGTGAATGCTAAGGTTAAGGATAGTTGTATAGTTTTACTCGTTGATGAAATCTAACCCTTCTGTAATATATATATATATATATATATATATATATATATATATATATAATCCAAGACTTTTTCCATCAGAAAGGGTTCAGCTATGAAGCATAAGCTCCAGAAATAAATTGATAAAATTTTAAATCGGCCATCGACCTACCATTAACCCTTGATGTTGGCACGAAGTTGCTAGCAAGGTAGGTATAAACATAAGAGGATCATATGGCATAAAACCTAGACTGCCAGTTGGTTAATAGGTAGAAACGAAGACCACCTTTTTTAGGCAGTTTAAGTAGGATGACATAAACTTACTACTGGGAATTACAATTCCATACATCATTATGATACATCAAGATGAAGAGTGACGGAATGACAACACATAGAGAGAAATATGAACTTGAAATATTTTTAGCAAATAAACTATAAGACAAAGAATCATTAGTACTTAGTAGTGAATTCCTTGAGAATAAGTTTAAACCAGTAAGGTAGACTATATCCAGTAACATGACAAACAAATTCTGCCAACATGATAAAAAAAAAATCCATCTTGCAAAAAATCCACAATAAGTATATTCAACTTCCTAGTGTATTCATTTAAATTTGTGTCATCCATATATTACTATGAGGAGTGATAGAATAATACAGACCTAGTATAGCATACAAATTAAGAAGAGGATTTGAGGGTCTGCTTGGCAATTATAGGGGTAGCGGTTATGAAGTGTTTTTAGAGTACCGGTTATGAGGGGTCCGGTTTTGGATGGTTTTTAAGTAGCGGCTTTTAAACCAGTCCAATCCATGCTTGGTAATTCACTAACGAGCGGTTCTGAAATTTTTTTACACGAATAAATTAAATAGGGAAGGATATCATCAGTAGTTATAATTATATATATTTTTGTGAGGATATAAATGGAATAAAAAATAGTGCCGCTCAAAACCCACCGATTTGGGGTGTGTATAAAGCCACCCAAAAATACATTATACCGGTTTTGGGGTGTTTTTGAGCCGACCAAAACCGGTGCCTCAAAAAAATTAACAAGCATGGGTTTTCATAAACGATCGGTTCAAAAACACCCAAAACCGGTGAAAACACTGTTACCAAGCAGATAAAAACATAACCAATAAAAGAGAATGTTAAGAACAGATAAAAACACTTAAATACACAACGGGGGTGGGGGGGGGTGACGAAATAAAAAGCAATGAAGTCCTATGTCCAAGACTCTTGCTATAGGATAGAATAATATTTTCCTCCGCTGGAGATACTTTTAGCTTCTTCACAATGAAGTTAATACCGATTGCATCTTCTCATACTGCCTGAATTGATTCAATAAGTCGAACCTTGAATTTATGCATCACCAGTATTTCAGTAGAATAATTAAGCAGAGTGTTTGATTGATAATATCAAAAACTCATTCACAAATATTTCCTTCGTAAGTCATACCAAGATTCCTTCAGTTGAACATCCAAATGTTGTGAGTAGGTCAATGTCCCCACGACGGCCTGGATATAAAAAGTACATGCACGGAATGTGTCATAAAAGTGAACAAATGCCAACAACAATCTAAAAGAAAATTAATTATAGAAGTCAAAGAGCATAATTAATGAAAGAGAAAGATAAACTCACTAAAACATGAAAAAAGACCTCATGTTGGTGTAGATGTTTACTAATATGAATAAGAGACTCAACCACAGCAACAAGATTTGTTCCCTTTTTTTGGAACGTGCTGCTTCAAACTCCATCTCTTTATAGTGAAGTGCCTTTGCAAATGCCCGACACTTGTGAATAAGGTAGAAAAATAAAACAAAATGATTTTCTTATTGATAGTATCCTTGGAAAAATTGATTTGATGTATTAGAATTGGCCAAATCCAAATCATGAAATAACCTTTTCAGCAAGAGAACCCAAGCAGTTGAGTATCAATGGGAAACTCTGCCTGATCGGTCTGACAGTAACCAACAGCAGTTCAACAAAGTGTTGTCCTGATAAAAAGACTCTACAGTAAAATAGTGCATCTGCACCTACCAAGTTTAGCAAGGTTGCCAGAATTTCAGGAGGGATTTTTGGGAAGAAAATGTTCGGCTTAAGGTTCCTAACTAACTGTTCTTGTGACGTTTCATTCGTCTGCGCCCAGCAGCTTGCAAATAACTTCCGTCCAACAAAAGGATGCAAGCCATTTTTCTGATTAGTACAGGAAACCATAGCATAGAATAATAAAGTCAGAATGATCATTGCACCTACAATTGTGCAAGTCTCGTACAAGTACGTAAAGCAGGAGATGGAGGCTCCTTGAGCAGTTCGATACTAAAGTGTCTCATCCACTCTGCCCAATCTTTCTTAGTACTCCTTTGTGAAGCCTCACCAGCAGTCCTCAATCTAACCTTATTGACCTACAAGCAACCAAGAGAGCCAAAATCATTAAATTTGGAAAACACTGTCATTTAAC
The DNA here is from genome assembly GCA_029216955.1 of Iris pallida. Classification (NCBI taxonomy): domain Eukaryota; kingdom Viridiplantae; phylum Streptophyta; class Magnoliopsida; order Asparagales; family Iridaceae; genus Iris; species Iris pallida. The sequence goes on from JANAVB010042014.1 coordinate 7,762,195, forward strand.
AGGTATGTTTTCCAAAATTGGCTAGTTAAAAAACCAGATAGAAAAAAGGATTTGAATGGCTCTATATCTGGAATGCTTGAACAAATTTGCTGATTTGCTCAGAATAATTTAGATAAAGCAATTTACATAAACATAGCCTATCAAGAACATCCAGATGTGTCAATGTGATTCTTATAAATTTAATATGAACAGTATTCTAATTAGAAAGAAATGATGCATCCAGTAGGGTATGTCCTCCATGTGACATAAGGCACCAAATAATGTCAGTCCTATACGTAAGGAATGTAGTTCAGTCATGTGTGTGTGTCAACATTATGAGTAGTACAGAGGAGTGTATCAGTGAGTTGTGTGTGGGTGTGGGTTAGTGAAACAACTCTAAAAGTAAGAAAACCCAGTGAGGGTTGTGTGTGTAGTTAGTATCCCTACTTTTCTTAGATTTCTTCTTGCAACTTTCCTTTCATTTTGTAATTCATTTTTTCTTAAATCAATATGAAGAAAGCTCTATTTCTTCTTTCTTCCCCAAATTTAGTTGTACATATATGTTGGCAATGGCAAATTATGATAGATTTCCCCAATCTTGAGCCAATGGGGAAGGAGTTCTAAGAGCATAACAACAATCTAATACTTGTACAGAGTCAAAAAAAAAAAAAAAAAAAACCTAAACAAGAGGGAAGTGCAAGACAATGAGAATGAAGAAGCTAGATTATTAGACCATAAGAAAGATCATTATCTTTGTTGGTGTTTTATATATCTTAAGGCCACTAAAGAAAAGTGATCAAGATAGTAAAACTACAAACTACAAAGGATAATATAGTTGAAAATTGAGAGAATTCATACTCAAAGTATGGTGGAATTGTGAGTCTTCTTTTGTCACCGACCCACTTTAGCAAATATGTGTAGTTTTTCTCATTATCTTTCTTCTTTTGTGTATGCTTATATTAATTACATCAGTTGATTTTGAATGCACAACAAATCTATCTCAAATAATCCGCCATCATAACATGAACATTTAAAATTGCTGATAACATTTGTGGAACTCTTCAAAATAATAGAAAAGTTACCTTACTCCCATCATAAGCACTTTTACCATCAGGCTTGCCCATGGCAAGGACCTCTACAACAAAACCATTGGAAAAAGTGTTAATATTGATCAATATCGATATCGATTGGTAGTGTAAACTATGAAATTTAGCTTCAAATTAAGTTTTCTTACCAAGTCATGCACTCTTAAGGGGTATCCAACTCTAGGAAATTTAGCCAGGTATCTATCTAAAATATATACTCCCAATTAGAAATTTGAAAATTATTCTTTTGAGAAAAGAAAACTACAACAAGACAAATTCGAGTCTTTCTTGCCCACCCCCAGATTGAAGGTTAATTATATACATTAATTTTTGAAGGAACATAGGCTTCAAATCGAATTTCATATATAAATGAATCACAACAACTATATATCAGGAACTAAGGAATTGGTAAGGGGATGTAGCAAAAGATATGTATGCAATAATTCATTTATTCTAGACTACTGACAACTAAAGTCCGAAGTTATGACAAGAACGAAACTACAAAAACATAAGGTGTATGTTCATTTGCTCATGACATTAACATTTATAATCAATGCTATAGGAGATCAAATCGTCAATTTTAATGATGGTAAAAGAGCCTGAACCTTTGCCTGTTGGTTTAAGACTGAATCCTTCACAATGTTCTTTTGTTGGTGTTTTGCCTTAGAGACTAGAAAAAATAGTCTCATATTGCCTAGGCCAAATGAATTGTATCTCTATATAAAGTTTTGTTTGTGTTGAGAGATGCACATGAGGTGTGGAGAGGCACATGGGTGCCATGTGGGAGTATTTTTCTAGTGGAAAGAAGGCAAACTCTACAAAGAAAGCATTTATGTTTTTTGTTATGCTCATGGGATTATTTTCTTGGAGCTAAGCCCCGAAGGAGCTTAGCGACTCGGACTCGGGCTCAATGGCGCAAAGTGGCGCTTTATTGGCGCACTTAGCACGTCAGCATCGGCACATGGCGCTGTTGCAGGCACGCTTGCTGTCGCGGGTGTGGGCGCGCGGGCATAGGTGCGGGCTAGGCGCATCTCTTCATGGCCGCGTGCGCTCGCGCGCCTGTGCGTCTGCGCGCCTGTACTGCTCTTGTCATTGATTGGAAGATTCTGACGGTTATGGAAAGATCGAGTCAAATTACAGATCCAATTTTTGTGGGATTTGAATTTGATTCAGTTAAATCTTTCCTTAATTCGTTCCTATCTTTTCGCAGTCAGTGTACGGTCAGGATTAGAGTTAGGGTTTCAGCCCAACTCTATAAATATCCTCTTCGTGTCTCCTTTAACAACTTACTTAGAAAATCAGAGACGAAGAGAGTTGAGAGGCCGCTGCCATTGGAGTCCAAGGAGATCTGCGAGTTCAGTCAGGAGGTGACATCGAGCGTTCCAGAAGTTCTCATTCGAACTTGCTGGTTCATGGGAGTAGGTCGCAGTAAGGCGAATCTTGCTTTGAGCAATGGTGATCTTCATCACCCAGCAAAGTTGTATCTACTTCTTCCTCCGTCTTTGAGACAGAGATTTCAGGACCTTTAGAGTTGCGAATTCTTTGCTATAAAACATCTGAATTCCTCTCATACAGAGTATGTGACTAAATTCGTTTGGAGGATCACTATGTCCACTTTCGTTCTTCCATCTAAGATCTGTTCGTGAATAACAATCTCAAAATAAGATTCAGATCTGATGGAGAACAATCGTGCAAACCTTCTCGACACAAAGTTTGACGGGGAGTATTATAAGTTATTTACAACATCTGGAAGAGGAAGGTCAGCCTTAATCTTTATCTCGTTAGCGTCGACTACGTGTTGACGATCCTGAGGCTCTGATTCCAGAAGAAGAAAATGTTCGAAGGATTGCTGAAGCCACTGCTTTGAAATCAAAGTGAAGGAGAGATAACAACCTCTGCAAGTTGTTGATCTTGAACTCTATGGAGGACTCTCTAGTGGAGTCATACAGCAAGACGACCAATGCAAAGGACGTCTGGGAGTCTGTAGAGAATCTCTACAAGACAGATGAAAACAGAAACAAGATCCACGTAACTGAAAAGGTCTGGAGGATGCGATTTGAGGACGACAAGACCATATTGCCTCAAGTCAAAAGAATTCCTCAAGTTACGTCAAGAACTTGAGGACGACGACATGCCCTTAGTCGATGCTTTCGTCATCGAGGGTATTGTCGCCAAGCTCCCACCTAGGTGGAGCAACTTCATCACGGACATGCACCGCAAGATGATGGAGCTGGATCTTGAGCGCCGCTTGCACTGGATACATGTTGAAGACAAGTTAAGGGCTCAACTCAAAGTGGACACCTTGTCCAAGCAGATGGCCAAAACGAACATGGTACAAGGAGAAAATTCTAAAGGAAAGCAGAAGGCTCCCTACAATAAGAAGAAGGACGTTCACCATCTGAAGGTTAAGTCGGCTCAGTTCAAGCCCAAGTCCAAGGAACCTGAGACTTATTTCAACTGTGACAAGAAAGGTAATTGGAAGATGGGCTGCAAAGTAAAAACCTAAACTTAAAGAGCAAGGTGAGGCTAACTTTGTTGCTATGATTGTGTAGGGTTGACTCAACTTGTGTTAACACAGACTGGTGGATTGACATTGGGGCATCGTGGCACGTTTGCTCGAAGAAGGAGTGGTTCGCCACATACAAACCTGTTGCGGAGAAGGTTATGATGGCCAACCAGACACAAGCTGAACTACTGGGGATCGGGACGGTGGTACTGAAACTGACTTCGGGTAAGTCGTTGACGTTTCAGGAGGTGAAGCATGTATTGTCTATAGCCAAGAACCTTGTCTCAAGAAGTCTTCTCTGCAACGTAGGCTTGAGGATGGACTAACTCTGATCAAGGGGTTATGTCTTATAAAGGAACATACTTCGAAAATGCTTACTATACCGAAGGGATGTTCAAACTTCAGCTTATAACTCATATTGAGAAAATTAATGCAGTCTCTAGTTCTGATTATTCTCTTGAGTTGTGGCATAATAGACTAGGACATATTCATTGTAAAGAATAAACAAAATGTCTAGTCTAGGACTTATGTCCAAATGTGGAGGTAAGAAGTTGGAGAAGTGTGAGGTCTGTGCGCAGACGAAGATCACAAGAAAACTATTCAAACGGGTAAACCGAAGTACAGATCTTCTGGAGTTGGTTCACTCAGATATCTGTGACTTCAAACAGTTCTCCACTAAGCCGGGATGAAGTATTTCATTACATTCTTCGACGATTTCTCAAAGTACGCATTTGTTTATCTGCTCAAGTCTAAAGACGAAGCGTTTGAGAAATTTAAGAACTTCAAAGCTGAAGTCGAGCGTCAAACCGGACAACTCCTCAAAAGACTCAGAAGTGATCGAAGGAAAGAGTATAGGTCTCATGATTCGTATCCTTCTGCAGAGAACATGGAATTGTCAACGAGACGACTACTCCGTACTCACCTCAATCAAACAGTGTTGCAGAAAGAAAGAACAGAACGTTGACAGAGATGATGAACACGATGTTGTTGACTGCGGGTCTTCCAAATTGTTTTTGAGGTGAAGCAACGCTTATGGCTACATTTATACTGAACAGAGTGTCGTATGCAACTTCGGAAGTCACTCCTCATGAACTCTAGTTCAAGGTCAGACCCAACTTGAATGTCATTCGAGTGTGGGGATGTCTGGCATATGTGAAGCTTCCGGGTTTGAAAATTCAGAAGCTGGAAACGAGGACTACGAAGTCTATATTCCTGGGTTATGTCGATAAAAGTGATGCTCGGAGGTTCCTCGATATCGAATCAAATCATATCATTGAATCTTGCGATGTAGAATTCTTTGAAGATAGATTTGCAAGGCATAAGAATATTGTTCTCGCGGATATTCCGGAGAATAGTGTGAGTGTGTCACGCCCCAGTACCGGAATACTGAGACGGACTAGGCCAGCTACCACTACTAAAATCTGTCAAATCAGCGACGCAACAAGACGTCGCTAAATCGGGAAAAGACGTCGCTAATATTTATTAGCGACGTATTTAGCGACGTTTTCACGTAGTCGCAATTAACCTAGTCGCTAAACATGAAAACGTCGCAATACGTCGCTATTGCGACGATACTTAGCGACGCGGTCACGTCGCTAATTCAGCGACCACCAGCGACGGAAAACGTCATCATTTACCGACGTAACCTAGCGACGTTGAGCGACTTGACTTGCATCGATGCTGACCTGGCTTGAGAGCCAAATGGCAACATTCTGCAACTTTTTGACGTCGTTATAGTACCGACATATAGCGACGTTTTGCGACGTCCTACTTAGCGACGTTTAGTGACGATCAGCGACGGTATTCATCACAGTTAGCGACGTGCCTTATATTTACTTAGCGACGTTTTTTTCGTCGCTGGACGTCACTGAACGTCGCTGAACGTCGCTAATATTGAAAAAAATTAAAAAAAATTATAGCATTTGCAGCATCCCCTGTAGCATTTGCAGCATTTGCAGCATCCCCTACACCATTTGTTACAACAACGACGGTGTATCACGAACAGAGTATCAAACAACACATATACACACAATCACGAACACGTTTGAAACACAATCTCATCAATCAACACAAATATATGAAAATTTGTAACAACAATATCAAACATAATAGTCCACATAAGAATAATGTATGTATAACCACATAAAAGACCCAACAATGGGCCATCACACAATAATATATATGTCGACTACGGCTGATCAGGAGGAGCATCACCGCTCCTGGAAAGAAGGTAAGCATACTTCTCCGGTGTAAGAACCACCGACGACGATAAAGGAGGAGGCAATACAACCGCTGGAGAAGGAGACAGTGTAACCGCTGGAGATGGGTACGTCCGCGTCTCCTCTAGGGCTTGCAGTCTAGCGCTGCATTGCTCCATGCAAGCCGCTATCCTAGTAACGGTGTCGTGAATGGACTCCTGTGTCCCTTGTACTTGCTGCACAGTGCGCTCGAGCTCGTCAAAGCGTGCGGTGACCGACGCAGCGTCCTCCTGCGCCTGAGGCCCTTGCTGCTCAGCAATCCTCCTCAGCATATCGTCGCGCAGCTCAGCAATCTGGCGGACAATGGTCTCCTCGACTCGGGACGACTCGGCCTGTGACGGCTGTGAATGCGCACTGGAAGAGGGAGCCCTGGATGCCTGCGTCGCAACAAATGCGTCGTAGGACCCCGTACCGTAGTACATACCCCTCTGAAGACCACCAACAGCGGTCTTCCAGAGCTCGTCCTTCGACTGAGGCGGAGAGGGTTGCGATGTACCAACCCCTTCCTCTGCCTGTGCACTAGCACTCGCACGCTCATCACGTAGCCTAACATACTCTTTCTAGAAATCATTGTGCATCTTTATACATCAGTACTTACCTAAATAAGCCTAATAAACGTCTAAAATATTTAATTATTATTAAGTATATGGTTATCTGTATATTCTTCAAGTTGTGTTAAAAATTAACGAAATCAAAATTAGTACTTACATAGCTCTGAGTAGCCCGGTCGTCGATGAGCTTCCCGTCCTTCCGATGGGTGGCCAGAAAGACGGTCAACATGTTTGCGTCCTCACCCCTCTTCACCTGCGTGTTTGTTATATTTTATTCTTTAGTAAAATAGAAAATTATATACTCCTACTATCAATAAAATCTTATATTTTACAATAAATTACATACCAGACGACGGAAATGCTCCGTCATAGGAATCGATCCACCACACCACTTTTCGGCCATCGTCCTAGCCGCCTTCGCCTTCTCCGAACGCTCTCTGTACCCGAGCTCCTCAAATCGAGCCCTCATCGTGGTCCACTGGTCAGGTGTGATCCAACCAGCAATCGGCTTTCCGGAGCGGTGACGAGCTTTCTGATCGTCAATTGCATCACGGATCAACTTGGCGGCGACGGCATGAAATTGCCTCTCAATCTGCTCGGCCCGGTGTGGTGGATAAAAATAAGTCCTCTACAAGAATTACAAATTAAAATAATAAGTTGTAAAAAATGCTTAAAATTATATTAATCATACTAAATTAACTATCTTTAGTTACCTTGAAGTGGGCAAACCAGAATGCCTTCCTCTCTTCCGAGGCATCCGAGTAGTTGATCCACGGACCCCCATAGTTGGACCTTAGAAAGGAGCCCAACGCTCTCTGTACCGACGAGGGACGATATCTGTATACAACGATAACCGACGTATTAATGAATATATATAGATATACAGCATAAAATATTGATTTAACTTACTTCGTAGGACCGTCGGCCCAAATCTCCATCCTCGTCTCGTCCTGAGGTGCGCATGGAGGGTCGCTCTGGTATGGATCCGTCCGGGCGGGAGTAGGGACTACCTCCTCCACCTGCTCCTCACCCACCATGCTACTGTCAGCGGTAGGAAGGCTAGGGGAAGTAGTATGATCAGCAAGCCTGGAACTGCTCGTCGCAGGTGCACTGCTACCCGGACCTGAGACCGTATGGTACAATGGAGTGCTCGGGTCAGACGATGGTCCAGAGCCATCCTCTAGTAACGGAGATCTCTGCCCACCTAAGGACACGGATCGTCCTGGCCTATCTCTGCGTCGTCCTGAGGTGCCTCCGTGTCGTCCTGCCATGCTGATAATAACATTGGAGTTCATAATTTAAGACTACAGAAATATGAATACATCAAAATCACAGTTTATGATTGAAAATATAAATAAATACAATGACAGTTTAGAAATATCTGCATACATTGGAATCCATAATTTAAGTTTTCAAAAATGATCATAGTTCATAATTTAAGATTACAGAAATATGAATACATCAAAATCACAGTTTCTCAATCATCCTCTGAAAATTCATCTTCTTCGTTTGCCTCCTCCTCCTCCTCCTCCTCTTCCTCTTCCTCCTCATCGTCACTAACATCTCCTTCGTCTTCCCCTTCGGATACTTGTACCTCTTCTACACAAGTAGATATTGAATGGGAAACTTCTGCTGAGTCGACATCAACTGTATTAGGTACAAGAGGCAGCTCGTCCTCCTGATAAGCCACTTCGTCGACGTCGTAGGTATTTCTGGCTTTAGTCTTGTATACTGCCCACCAGTCGTACCTCATTGTTCCCCGTCTAGGATATGTTGTAAAATATACGAGTTGAGCTTGACTTGCTAGGATAAATGGTTCGTATCCTTGGTATCGACGACGGTAGTTAATATCCACAAGACCATGCTTGTCAATTTTCCATCCTTGATCTTGTATGGGATCGAACCAATCAACTTTGAACAACACGATCTTGGCAGGCTCTATGCCATAGTTGTACGTCAATTCCACGATCTCCCGTAAGACGCCATAGAAATTATTGTCTGGAATGACATCTTTGTAGTTTGTAGATTTGATACACAAGCAACTATTTTTTGTGGAATCAAGATCCAGGAAGCTATCTCTGATGAGAGCATTTGTTGACTTGAACTTAAACCCATTCACGCAATAACTTGGCCATACTTTGACGGCATAAATTGGTCCCTTGGCAAGAGTTCTAATAGATTCATTCTCAAGGATGACGTCCAGATGATCGACCTAAATACGAAAAGATACAAAATTAAGTTTAATGTTAAGTTATTTCTTGTGCAGTTGTACCGTAGATTAATACAAATTCCTTATAGCAAATGTCATACATAGATTTCTGTCCGCCAGTTGAATGGCAGATAATTATACAAATCAAACTAGTCAAAGGGTACTGAACAGAAAGTCTAATTAAGACTTTTAACTAAGCAATCAAAGGGTACTGAACAGAAAGTCTAATTAAGACTTTCAACTAAGCAGCGCTGTAGGATTTAAAATATGGTATTCAGGTCAACTTAATTCAGTCAAAGGGTACTGAACAGAAACTCTAATTAAGACTTTCAACTAAGCAGGCAGCCTGGACTGCTGTTCAGGACTTGGCAGGCAAAATCCCATACCATCTGATGACAAACCTATACACACCCTTGCCCAAACCATTTGTTTTAGTAGGTAAAACATTCCAGGTTACTCAAGTAACCTGTCGTGCAACATTTTGTGTCAACTGCATTCTTTGTTAATTGTAACATGCATACTATCATATCCCAACTCTGCCAAAACCTGACCAACATATCCTACACTAATCATTCCATATTTCAGTAATGTCAGTGAGCTAAATCATACTCAACTGTCGAGAATACTTAGGAGAAAACTCATTCACAGGATTAGTATCCATCCTTCGTGACATAGCTAAAATTTTATAGAGCTCGATAATAATTATTGGTCAATTTATTCATCATTTCAAAACCTTAAAAATGCCCAAAAAACTTCCAGTATCAGTAAATAGGGCTCGAACCCTAAATTAGAATTCGAATCCAAGCAAAATATCAAATTGACAGTTGATATGCCCAAAAAACTTCCAGTATCAGTATATAGGTGTCACACTGTGAGTCTCGTGTCCACACAGTGGGACATGACATGTCCAAACCAACAAAATAGGTGTCACACGAACTAGAAGCGAGTCCACGCTCTCGTGTCCCCCGCAGCGAGTCCACTGTGAGTCTCGTGTCCCCGGCAGCGAGTCCACGCTCTCGTGGACACGAACTAGAAGCGAGAGAGAGAGCTAGAAGACGAGGAGAAACTGGAAAGCGGGGGGGAGGGGGAGAGTTACCTGAGGAGGAGCTACCTGAGGAAGGAGGAGGAGGAGGAGGAGGAGGAGAAGGAGGAGGGAGATCGCCGGAGGAGCGCCGCGGAGGAGGAGGCCGGAGGAGGGAAATCGCCGGAGGAGCGTCGCGGAGGAGGAGCGCACGAAAAATTGGGGGGAGGGGAATTTGTGAAAGATCGAAAAGGAAACCCTCGCCGGCTATATGAAACGATTAGAAGGACGTCGCTAAACGTCGCTGATATTTAAGAAACGACGACGCTGCTTAAACTGCGTCGCTACACGTCGCTATATCAGCGACGTGTACCGACGAACTTGCGACGCAGATTCCCATTTAACAAATTGCAGCCGCTAGACGTCGCTATTAGTCGCCGTTAGCGACAAATAGCGACGCCTTAGTTAAACGTCGCTAAACCCCCAAAAAATAGCGACGTTCTATCTTGGAGTCGCTAAATACGTCGCTGATATGACTTATTTTGGTAGTGTACTCCATATGAGGTATATAAACGTCATACGACGATCGTGGCTGTCAAGAGACAAGGGGGTGCATGCTACAATCAAGTCTCCTATGGTCTCACAAAGCATCTATATCTCAATCAATCAAAACAAGAAGCAGTAAATAATGATCATATAAGACAAAGCAGTAAGGCGTCCCCGACGCTTCATCAAAATAATTCATAAACCTAGCTATACAAAATGATATGCTAGTACCGAGAGTCAATAGTACATAACTATAGTCAGCTGCAGTCTGATTTAATTACAATTATGTAAAAGAAAACTAATGTCCAGAACAGCCGGCTAAACAGGTACCAGTGGCTAAAGGTCAAGTACAAAATAGAAGATATCTGAGCAGTGAAAATAAAATCCACTCATGGTCCCTGGCGCCCATACTCCTGGTATGAACCATTGTTCGGGTAGAAGGCTGGATCCTCTGGCACTGCTACGAGATCTGGCCAAACAAAATCAGCGGGGTTAGGCCCCGAATAGCAAGTACCACAAGGGAGCACAAAAGAGTGAGATAAAACCCAAGCGTAATAATAAGACCTGATTCAAGAGTTATAGGCTTATACCATATCATCGAGACAATACGACATCCTTACAACCAAACAAGGACAAACGGTGCCAATATCATGCCGGGATAAGATATATCCTATAACCATGGGCAGGTGAAGGGCTTCTGATCGCAACTTCGGTCCATAGCCTATCGCAGCACAATAGCCAAATCCAACCACCAAACTAGGACATGGATTGGACCACGCACCACGATAGTCCATGTTCCTCAGTTGCTAACAGAAGAAAATATATCACAAACAAGTTGTCTTACAAGCGGCCAATCAATCCTACGGCTTTATATGATTTGTCTGGATTATCCCAGTAATACAAATTATAGGAATCCTCGTATCATGTCAACCCAGTAGGGCTAGCCAAACCATTATATATATATATATATATATATATATATATATATATATATATATATATATACAAGTAGCACTTTGATTATGCACCGGTCCCCCGTAAGGCCACCGTGCTAAAACATATAACACATAGCACATAGGAGTCGGTTATAGTCATCCACTATAGGCGGATGAAATTGTATCTGTGGCGGCCAACCCGACACGTCAGGACTAGACCTGAGGTGGCTAGTATAGCACGTTCTCGGAATTCTGTTCCCTCCCAATGCTTCTACTGATTTAAGTTGCTTAGATTAACCCAATCTTGATATTTGAATTACATATCGTGGTCACATGGTCATCCTCCTATATGTCGTACCATAGTACGTGTACCCTAAGTATGGATCCACTTCGGCTCAAGGAGTCTCAAATCTAGATCCATGCTTAGTGTAATGCATCAAACAACAATCATATACCACGATACTATTACTGACCCATTACCATGACTGTGCTGGAAGGTACACATGTATTGACATATAACACGAATGATCACTTAGCATGTAGAGTCACACCTCAGTGCACTCATTAAATAGCACCGCAGTGCATACTAATATTGTATCTCAATACACACTTAGAACAGGTACCAGCACGCATACAGATAATCAGGTCAGAAACACGGTCAAGTCAGGAAGTCACACGGACCCATTGTGACATAAAAGTCACATATGAATTCTGGTTAAAATAAGATATGAGGATCCTTGAACCCAAGATAAAGATCTATAACTTTCATGTTAGGAGTTGGAAAAAATTCTGGCCACAAATCAGCCAAATAGGACATAAAATAGCCAAAAACATCCAAATAGGCACTGTGCGGCACTACGCAAGCCATGCGACACTATTCATCCATGCGTCACTATGCAAGCCTGCGGCACTATTCATGTCTGCGGTACTATTCATCTTGTGGTACTATTCATCCATACGACACTATGCAAGCCTGTAGCACTATTCATGCCTGTGGCACTATTCATTCCATACGACACTATGCAAGCCATGCGGCACTATGCAAGCTATGCGATACTATTCATCCTACGGTACTATGCAAGCCTGCGGCACTATTCATCCATGCGGCACTATTCATCGTCCCTGCCAGAACCAGGACAGATGAACAAAAAAATGTCCAAATATTGCTTTGGCTATAACTTCCTCAAAACAAGTTGAAATCTAACTTTTCAAGGTCAAAATTGGGTAGAATGAGATTTCCTACAACATAGGACCATTAATTTTCTAAAACAACCAAGTTTGATAGATCAAAAATATAAAAATCCATAAAATTCTAGTTTTAGAAACTTAGATCTACACAAAACTAGCCATTAAAATAAAAAATTCCAAGAACTAAACTTGTAGAGAATGAAGAGAAGAACAATATAGATAAATAAAATCAAAGAAAAAAAATCAAAAAATGAGAATGCAAGAATTTCTCTATTTGGTGCAAGGTGTACTTGCCTAAATGTTGATCGTGATGTTCCTTTTCAGCTATCTGCTGGTAGGGGTGAGCAACGGTTCGGTTCGGTTCAAACCGAACCGTTTAGACAAAAACCGAATTAACCGAAAACCGGTTTTATTAAAACCGAAAACCGAACCGATTTATAAAAAATCGAACAAAATCGAACCGAATTAAACCGGTTCGGTTTTCGGTCGGTTCGGTTTAATGGGCCGGGCTTGCACTTAAATAAATTTAATGGGTTATTGGGCCAGTGGGCCTGCAATTGCATAAATAAATAAATATTTTGCATGCAGTAAAACAAAGTAACGGTTATGTGGCCAGTGGGCCTGCATTTACACACACACACACACACACACACACACACACACATATATATATATTTGTATATATGTATATATATATATGTATTAGCACTTTTTCACATACAATAGCCTTATAACAAGTGGGCCGTAAAACTTGCTCATTCCAAAAATTATTTAAAAAAACAAAATTTTACCCAAAAAAAAAAAACTTAATCTGCATCCATTATGCTGATTTGTAAGGTTACACAGGAGTTACAGCACCAGTAAATTAATTACAATAAAATTCAAAAAACTCATCTGCAATGCAGATCTAGTCTATTATACAAGGTTACACAAGAGATACATTTTTACAATGAAGAAGAAGTGAAAATTGCAACAGTAGCTCCAAGAGTTACTCCATTAATCCCTGCAAGAAAGAGAACCACTAACATTAATATGTGAAAATTGAACATGCAGGAACTTAATGATGCCTTTCTAGTTTGGCTCATTGAAAACAAAAATCAGGATTCAGTCCCCGACATGCAGTACAGGAAGAAGAAAAAAAAGGAAAAAAGAAGAAGAAGAAATACGATTTATCAAAATAAGAAGAAATAAGAAGATCCAGTAAGAGAATAACCAACTTATGATTTATCAAAATCACAAAACAAATAAGAAGAAAAAAAAAGAGGAAGAAAAAAATATTACATAAAATTTAGATCTGGTTGAAGTAGAAGTAGAAAAAAAAGGTATCAAAATTACAAAACAAATAAGAAGGAAAAAAACGAAGAAAAAAAAATATTACATAAAATTTAGATCTGATTGAAGTAGAAGAAGAAAAAATAAAGGAGAAAGAAAAAAAATGTTACATAAATTTAGATCTGGTTGTATTCAAAGATTTGGTTGCATGAGTAGATTTAGATCTAATTCTTGAAGTATAGATCTAGATCTTGGAGAAATGAGAGAATAGATCCAGATCTTCGAGAAAGAAGGAGAGGGAGGTTTGGAGAGACGAGAGAGAGAGAGGGAGGCTCCGGCTCGGGACTGCTCGGGACGAAGAGACAAGGGAGAGGGAGAGGCTCGGCAAGGGACTGCAGAAGCAAGAGCCGCCACAGGTAAAATGAAAGGAGAGAGAAGTGAATTGGTTAGGGTTAGAAATTTTTTTGGTTTATATATATGAGGGAAGGGTAAACTTGTAATATATGAGTTCGGTTTTTGGTTCGGGTTGGTAACCGAAACCCAAATCCGAAAACCGACCCGAAAATCCGAAATTCTCTAACATGCAAACCGAGAACCGAACCGATTAGGAAAAAACCGAACCGAAACCTTATTTCGGTCCGGTTCAGTTCGATTTCGGTTTTAAACCGTAAAATGCTCACCCCTATCTGCTGGTCAACTCTTGAGCCGGTGAGCTGCTGAGACTCGGGTTTATTGTTTTATCTTCAAAGTGGATAGAACTTTGTGGCTTCGCTTAGGAGCAATTATGTTATTCATGGAGCTGCAAGCGAAATATGGTTGAAAGTTCTACCTATCAGTGAACTCATTTTCCTTGTTAGCCTGACCATCTATTTCTGCTAATTTAGTGTCGAAGAAGATTGCGTGTACTAGTTGGCGACGAGGAGAATATAGCCAGTATATTAGGGACGAATTTCCCAGCTGCTTTCGTTGCAGGCAGTCTGGCTGCTGCTGCTACATGTCCTCTTGATGTTGCAAAAACACGAAGACAGATTGAGGTTTGTTCTTGGACATACTTTATCTGTAATACAAAACAATACTGAGGCCTATTAACTTCTTATTCTTCGGTTTTATTTGGCATTTACTGATTTACTGATGTTATGTTACAGAAGGATCCTGTAAAAGCTCTCACAATGACCACGAGACAGACACTACTTGTAATTTGGAGGTAAATATCTCACTCTGATATCAAACCGTTCTACCAGAAACTTCATCTTCTTGGTTACACAAATGCACACATTAAAAACCTCTGTGACTGGGCTCTCTCACTTCAGATCTGTTCTACATGGAATGAACTTAAATATTTACGTTCACACGGTTCTTCATGTAACTTTCAAACCAATACACATTATGGACCTACCCAATTGATGTTGTGTAAGCTAGTGATGGTAAATGCCTGGATAGATGGACAGAACTTCAGCATAGGTGTTCTTTGGTTTAACTATAAGAAACTGATACGATTAAATTCTCTCTGCAGGGATGGAGGATTGAAGGGATTATTTATGGGTGTGGGTCCACGTGTTGCGCGTGCAGGCCCCTCAGTTGGGATAGTTCTTTCCTTTTATGAAGTAGTGAAGTATGTTTTACATCAAGGATAAGTAAACTCAGTGCATGAGGTGTAAAGTCGGATGCCGTGACACATCATTATTTTGGGCAAACTTAGACTAGGGTTCATGCCTCCACTACACTAGTGATGTAGCGATTTGGCCCAGACGGAACAAGCTATTTTTGAATTACTTAGCAGCCCAAAGGTGTGGTTCTTGAAGCAGATGATGACATTCCCTCGCGTCGTTCACGAAGTATACATATATCTAGGGTTGTGCGGATGGAACAGGTTTCCTGTTGTAGATAGGTGATTTCTGATGTCATCACTAATTTTGATGTAGAACTTTCAGCATCTTGTTCACAAAACTATGATGTTAACATTTATTTTTCCCAGACTCAAAAGGTTGAGTTGTACTCAGAAACTTACAGTTTTGTCTTCATATAAACAAGAAGAAAATATATTGCGACATATTAGCTGGGCTGCTTTATATTATTCGACCGATTGCCTATTAAGAAAATGTGCAGCGATTCTCATTCTTCACTCTCTTAACTACTTGTAGGGACGATGAGCGGTAATTTTAATCTAAACATGCACGCTTACATTTCCTAGTAGCCTTTCTGATCAAAATGGAGGTTAATGGGCACATAATGCATTGATCTTTTGAGAAAAGTGTCTTCCAAACAGTGCAGTTCATTTTCACTTTTCAGTCGTTTTTCTTGGTCGGTGGTGGCAAATTTGTATGATGTTTCTTTTCAGGTCAGATTGATTTATTTATGCAACTGAAATAATACAATCTTCATGTCTTTACATGGAAGAAGTTAGAATTTGTTTTACTATTGGGAATCTGACTTTTTCTGTTATCAAACTGTTATTGACACCATAATCTTGGCTCAGAAGGTGTATATACTACATTGACCTAGCTTCATGATAGCAAACAACAAATTAACTAGAATTTGTTTTTGTAAGAATAAGCTTTTCTATAACGAGTATAATTCATGATAGCAAGCAACAAATTAACTAGAATTTGTTTTTGTAAAAATAACCTTTCTTATTCTATACAAGTATAATTTGACATTCTTATTAGTATCTTCCGCAATGCCACTGCACATGTCGTACCGTTTCACTATTCGGTTTAATTTGATAGAAAACTGCATCATCTTTCTCTCTCTTTTTAAACAAAGGTTGCTCTTGCTTGTTAAGCTTAAACTGCATAACAAGGAGGTTTGCTAATTAAACAGCGGAGGACACGTTGAGCAATGGGCCCTCATTGTTGAGCAATGTGTCCCCGTTGGTGAATGAAAGCACTGATATATATAGAGGACCTTATCTTCAGTTTACAGGACACTAAATCTCAGGCCACACTAAAGCGGAGCTTGCGAGCATTTCCATGGAGCTTACTGCAGCAGCATCTGGGGAGGGAAAGGGAAGGGGAAGTGACGAGTTGCTGCAATCACAAACACTGCTATGGAGTCGCACATTCAACTACATCGACTCCATGGCCCTCAAATGTGCAGTCGAGCTCGGCATCCCAGATGCGATCCACAGCCACGGTCCGCACATCACTCTCGCCGAGCTCATGTCCAGCCTCTCCCTCTCGCCCACCAAAACTCCTCATATGCGACGTCTCATGCGCATGCTGACACACTCCCGCATCTTCACGTGCAGCCAAAACTGCAACGGCGGAGAGGGGTACTCTCTAACGCCCCTCTCTGAACTGCTCGTTGATAGGAACAAGAACAAGGGCACCTCGTGCCAAAACGGATTTGTACTCACTGTGCTCCATCCGGTCTTTCTGAACTCGTTCCAGTCCATGAGCGACTGGTTCAGAGGCAACGAGGACACGCCATTCTCCGTGGCGCATGGTTGCGGCTTCTGGGACATGACCGACCGCGACCCCGAGTTCAACAGGGTGTTCAACGAGGGGATGGCGTGTGATGCTCAGTTCCTGATGGATGCTCTCCTTAAGGATTGCGGCCATGTGTTTCAAGGCCTCGAGTCCTTGATGGATGTGGGTGGAGGGACTGGTTCAGCAGCCATAGCAGTCTCCAAAGCATTTCCGGAGGTGAAGTGCAGTGTCTTGGAGCTCCAACAAGGGAGAAATAGATTTTATTCCTGGTGATATGTTCGAATATATTCCTCCTGCCAATGCCATCCTTCTCAAGGTGATCCATTAAAACATACAAGAATCTTTATTACAAATTTTCTATTTTCCGCCCACTAGTAGAGAGGGACACATGTTAAGGTTTCAGAAATTATCATATATATTTTGAAATACATTTCTAACACCAATATTCTTATTGCAGTGTGTCTCACATGATTGGGGAGACCGAGATTGCGTGAAAATACTGCAGAGATGCAAGGAGGCAATTCCTTCTAAGGAAAACGGCGGAAAGGTCATTATAATCGATTTGGTGAAAGATACCAATGTCAATCTCTCTTCTTTGAAGCAATGTCAATCTCTCTTCTTTGAAGCAAACCTTATATGAATCCTCTAGTAACATTGGGCTCCAAAGCAGCAGTAGCAAGAGCAAGGCTTATTTTAACTCTAACTGCTTCCAGGTGAGTAGGTTTACACAAATTCTTGATTTGTAGGGAGGATCCTTACCTGTGAGGTATCTCGGGTCCCTATCAGTGAACTATATTAAGCAACATGACCGTCATGCCTTGGTTGAGTATTACAGGGGAAAAAACCGGAAGGCTGGCAAAGTCAGCTACTTTCATTTACTGGGAGGCTGCATTAGTCAAATTTATTATCTCAGCAATTATCTCCTATTGGCTGCAAAATTTTCAATCCAAACTCTGTTTTAAATATTGTGGAGAAGTTATGCACTAGTTTCATTAGTAAGAATGGGAAACCTGCTATAAGCTAGGAGCATATTGGCAGAACAAAAGAGAAAGGATGGCTAGGGCCAACCAGACTAACCACTATAAAAAAAAGGTTGTGTTATGAAGTTACTATTGAAATTCTTGATAGACTAATAACTTCGGGCAACATGGATGAGAGCAATATATAAGAGGACAAGGAACTTCTGGGATATAATTGAAGACAATAACTACTCTGTCACCTTTAAGACAATTCTCAGGATAGGAGATTTTGTCTAGCACATAAGCCATGAAAATAGCAAATGTTTAGTAGCATATGGTTTGATCCATGGTTACGGTAGGGAAAGCTTATTGAATGATTGGGTTGGGACTCCCTTCACATTCTAGGGGGTAATACTACAATGGACTCCCTTGTGAATGGAGGGTGGAGAGCGACCAAATTGGATGCTGCCAAATACATACAAGAGGAAATCAATGAGATTCAGATTGAAAAAGACAGCAGAGAAGATTATTGGGTCTGGCAAGGGGCTAAGCAGGTTTGTTTCTCTCTACATGCTGCAATATAATTTGCAAGCCAAAAATCCATTTGTCGATTAGTGGTAATTGCCTAAAGAAGTGTATTTAGCTATATAAAGCTATCCTAAAGAAACAACCTACAAAGGACACAATGGCCAATTGGGGTACGCACATAAACACACAATGTCCATATGACCCGAGAGTTTCATACTTACTCATCAGATATGCATACGTCACAACCTATATTTGGAAGTTGAGTAAACTGAAACTATGACTCGAGCAAACAAGAAATCTGTATATTGGAGGAGGTAGCAGCATTGATATGGCACATCAAGAAGACAAGTAGACAAGTAAGATATTTGTACTGATAAGAGCAGTAGTAATGTCAGTGGTTGTTTGGCTCATATGGAAGGAAAAAAACAAAAGTGTGTTCCAGAACCAGGAGACTCACATGTCTATTTTTATCAAGAGAATCCAAGAGGATGTAGTTATTATCATGTTTAAGGTTAATGCTAAGGTTAAGGATAGTTGTATAGTTTTACTCGTTAATGAAATCTAACCCTTCTGTAATATATATATAATCCAAGACTTTTCCCATCAGAAAGGGTTCAGCTATGAAGCATAAGCTCCAGAAATAAATTGATAAAGTTTTAAATCGGCCATCGACCTACCATTAACCCTTGATGTTGGCACAAAGTTGCTAGCACGGTAGGTATAAACATGAGAGGATCATATGGCATCAAACCTAGACTGCCAGTTGGTTAATAGGTAGAAACGAAGACCGCCTTTTTTTAGGAAGTTTAAGTAGGATGACATAAACTTACTACTGGGAATTACAATTCCATACATCATTATGATACATCAAGATGAAGAGTGACGGAATGACAACACAGAGAGAGAAATATGAACTTGAAATATTTTTAGCAAATAAACTATAAGACAGAGAATCATTAGTACTTAGTAGTGAATTCCTTGAGAATAAGTTTGAACCAGTAAGGTAGACTATATCCAGTAACATGACAAACAAATTCTGCGAACATGATAAAAAAAAAATCCATCTTGCAAAAAATCCACCATGAGTATATTCAACTTCCTAGTGTATTCATTTAAATTTGTGCCATCCATATATTACTATGAGGAGTGATAGAATAATACAGACCTAGTATAGCATACAAATTAAGAAGAGGATTTGAGGGTCTGCTTGGCAATTATAGGGGTAGCAGTTATGAAGTGTTTTTAGAGTACCGGTTATGAGGGGTCCGGTTTTGGATGGTTTTTAAGTAGCGGCTTTTAAACCAGTCCAATCCATGCTTGGTAATTCACTAACGAGCGGTTCTGAAATTTTTTTACACGAATAAATTAAATAGGGAAGGATATCAGTAGTTATAATTATATATATTTTTGTGAGGATATAAATGGAATAAAAAAATAGTGCCGCTCAAAACCCACCGATTTGGGGTGTGTATAAAGCCACCCAAAAATACATTATACCGGTTTTGGGGTGTTTTTGAGCCGACCAAAACCGGTGCCTCAAAAAAATTAACAAGCATGGGTTTTCATAAACGATCGGTTCAAAAACACCCAAAACCGGTGAAAACACTGTTACCAAGCAGATAAAAACATAACCAATAAAAGAGAATGTTAAGAACAGATAAAAACACTTAAATACACAACGGAGGTGGGGGGGTGACGAAATAAAAAGCAATGAAGTCCTATGTCCAAGACTCTTGCTGTAGGATAGAATAATATTTTCCTCCACTGGAGATACTTTTAGCTTGTTCACAATGAAGTTAATACCGATTGCATCTTCTCATACTGCCTGAATTGATTCAATAAGTCGAACCTTGAATTTATGCATCACCAGTATTTCAGTAGAATAATTAAGCAGAGTGTTTGATTGATAATATCAAAAACTCATTCACAAATATTTCCTTCGTAAGTCATACCAAGATTCCTTCAGTTGAACATCCAAATGTTGTGAGTAGGTCAATGTCCCCAGACTCCCCACGACGGCCTGGACATAAAAAGTACATGCACGGAATGTGTCATAAAAGTGAACAAATGCCAACATCAATCTAAAAGGAAATTAATTATAGAAGTCAAAGAGCATAATTAATGAAAGAGAAAGATAAACTCATTAAAACATGAAAAAAGACCTCATGTTGGTGTAGATGTTTACTAATATGAATAAGAGACTCAACCACAGCAACAAGATTTGTTCCCTTTTTTTGGAACGTGCTGCTTCAAACTCCATCTCTTTATAGTGAAGTGCCTTTGCAAATGCCCGACACTTGTGAATAAGGTAGAAAAATAAAACAAAATGATTTTCTTATTGATAGTATCCTTGGAAAAATTGATTTGATGTATTAGAATTGGCCAAATCCAAATCATGAAATAACCTTTTTAGCAAGAGAACCCAAGCAGTTGAGTATCAATGGGAAACTCTGCCTGATCGGTCTGACAGTAACAACAGCAGTTCAACAAAGTGTTGTCCTGATAAAAAGACTCTAAAGTAAGATAGTGCATCTGCACCTACCAAGTTTAGCAAGGTTGCCAGAATTTCAGGAGGGATTTTTGGGAAGAAAATGTTCGGCTTAAGGTTCCTAACTAACTGTTCTTGTGACGTTTCATTCGTCTGCGCCCAGCAGCTTGCAAATAACTTCCGTCCATCAAAAGGATGCAAGCCATTTTTCTGATTAGTACAGGAAACCATAGCATAGAATAATAGTCAGAATGATCATTGCACCTACAATTGTGCAAGTCTCGTACAAGTTCGTAAAGCAGGAGATGGAGACTCCTTGAGCAGTTCGATACTAAAGTGTCTCATCCACTCTGCCCAATCTTTCCTAGTACTCCTTTGTGAAGCCTCACCAGCAGTCCTCAATCTAACCTTATTGACCTACAAGCAACCAAGAGAGCCAAAATCATTAAATTTGGAAAACACTGTCATTTAACAGGTATGTTTTCCAAAATTGGCTAGTTAAAAAACTAGATAGAAAAAAGGATTTGAATGGCTCTATATCTGGAATGCTTGAACAAATTTGCTGATTTGCTCAGAATAATTTAGATAAAGCAATTTACATAAACATAGCCTATCAAGAACATCCAGATGTGTCAATGTGATTCTTATAAATTTAATATGAACAGTATTCTAATTAGAAAGAAATGATGCATCCAGTAGGGTATGTCCTCCATGTGACATAAGGCCATCTCCAACCCATCCTCAAAACTTTCCTCAATTTGAGGACTCAAAAAGGAATATTCCTCAAATATGCTATCCTCAAAAGATTTCATCTCCAACCCATCAATCCTCAAATAATAAACAACCATTATTTCTTTCTACAAAAATTTATTTTTTAACAACTATTTAATATGATCGTATACATTAACGTTATATTATTAATATTATTTACCGATATAATATTTTATTATTTAATATTATTTAATATTATTTAATATTATTTAATATTTATACAACTCCAACCCACTCTTTTGGCCTATAAAAAGGATGCATACCACCTCTCATTTCATCATCCACTTCCTCATCCAATTTTCATACCATCTTTCTTCAACAATGAACTTTGGAGCCGGTCCATCCCATGTACTATCTTCATCTAGCTCATCCGATGAAGATAAGGAGTTCGATTACATTGCAAATGAACTTGCAACTATCAAGCACCAAGAGGATATGGTATTTCACTTAGCTGCTAGTAACAACCTCTTAATTGCTCAATATCTTAATTGTAGTGATGACGATGAGCCAACTCAATGTTGTTGTATTTCTTTAAGCATTTTTAACTTCAATGTTGTTGTAACGTGTAGACTTTTAATTTGAATGTTGTTTTGGTTAGTTTCGATATTTTAATTTTCGATGCAGTTGTTTATGTTTTTTAAGTACATCTATTTTAATTTTAAAAACTTTGATTTTATTCCATTAATTTCTGCCAAATTATTCAAATATTATTTTATTAATCAAATAAATCTAATAAAAAAATACTAATAACAAATATATTCAATATTAGATTCTATTTGAAGATCTCAACAAGAATATTTTAATAGTATTATTATTATATTATTTATAATTATAACTTAAAAAATATGTTAAGTTAATTAGGTTTAGTGTTTAACATATGTAGGATATAATAGTAATTACATACAAGTTGGAGGGCAAAATAGTCATGAATAGTGGATCCTCAAATTTGAGGATTTCCATCCTCTCTCCTCAAATTTGAAGAGAGAGACTCCTATCCTCAAAAATTTTGAGGATTCATCCTCAAAATGGGGACCGGTTGGAGCAATTTTTTGAGGATGAATCCTCAATTAGGTGTTTGAGGACACCGGTTGGAGATGGCCTAAGGCACCAAATAATGTCAGTCCTATACGTAAGGAATGTAGTTCAGTCATGTGTGTGTGTCAACATTATGAGTAGTACAGAGGAGTGTATCCGTGAGTTGTGTGTGGGTGTGGGTTAGTGAAACAACTCTAAAAGTAAGAAAACCCAGTGAGGGTTGTGTGTGTAGTTAGTATCCCTACTTTTCTTAGATTTCTACTTGCAACTTTCCTTTCATTTTGTAATTCATTTTTTCTTAAGCATTATTGATACCGTGTTTTCATATAGTTGCAATAGCCCATTTTATTTTATTTTACAGATCGCTGATACCATGCTTTCACTATTGTTTTTCTTAGGAAAACACAAATGCACCTGATGGCTTTAAAGCTATCTGTTTTACAAAAATGGGAATTTCATGGAAGGCCTTCAAGCACCGTGTGAAGAAGGACTTTTATAAAAAAATTGAGACCGATGCGGAGCGTCTAGCAAATGTACCACCCCGTGTGGAGCCCAGCCAATGGCTAACGCTAGTGGCGTATTGGAATTTGGGTGACATAAAGGTATGATTCGGTTAACAAATAACTTGATCCATATTTATATTAGTGGTGAACAATTGATTTCAATTTAGTATATAATGTTCAACTAATTTTTAGAAAGTTTCGGAGATAAACCAAGTTAATCGAGGAAATCTTTGTGCCCTCCCTAGAACTGGAAGAAGATCATTTCCAGAGATAAAGCAAAAGGTTTGTATAATAATTTTTATAATAAAATAATTCTCACATCATTCTAGTCGATAGTGTATAATTTTTATTGTTATGTTTGGAACATGCACAAACACATCAGAGGAGGTTGGAAAACAAGCCCGTCGACCTTGTAAACATGTGGAGAGCCACTCGAGGAAAAGGTGGCTGTGAAACCCGTAATATAGGTATTATTGGATTTTTGGAATTAATCGAATTTTAGTTGATTATTAGATTTTGGTTGCCTTAGAGTATCCCTAGTTAATTGGTTAACTAGTTAGGTTTATTAATATTATTATTGTTATTATTATTATTATTATTATTATTATTATTATTATTATTATATTAGTCGGATCAGGAAAATATTATTTTTTTAAAAATTAATTTTTGGATTTTTGATTGTGGCCCAGTTCTGATCTCGTGTCCAGGGTCCGACCCCGAGTCCGTACCCAGATCCCGTCTTCCGACCCCGAACCCGACTTGGGTTCCGTCCCGAAGTCTTATGAAATCCATTAATGAATTTCTTATATATATATATATATATATATATATATACCCTTTTGTTAATAAAAATATAATATAATACTCACTCACCCCCACCCCATCCCACGTACAGCCCGTACCCCCTCTTTCCCTCTCCTCCACACAATTTTCCTCCTTGTTCTCTACTTCTCCTCCTCCTTTCCTTAACAAAACCCCACATCAGGAGCTCCCACTCACCATCATCCCCATTCCTTTCCACTCTCCTCTTCCCCATCTCCTCCCAAGCTCCTCCAGAACCACCTCCCGCCGTGCCCTAGTCCCGGCCAACTCCGGTCGACCCCCTGACCAGCGCCCCTCCGTGCGACCACGTCCTCCCTGGCGGCCCCGTCCAGTCCGAGCCCGCTTGGCCGCCGTGCCCTAGCCGGCGCCTCCGACCCGAGCCTCCTTGGCTGACCGCCCAAGCCCGCGCCCGCCTCCGTCGAGTTTAGCCCGCGCCAGATCCCTCCGCCCGTGGTCGCGCCCAACTCCCGGCCAGCTTCGGCCAACCCGGTGCCTCCGCCCGCCTCCACCCGAGCCTCCCAGCAGCCCCGTGCACCCGCGTGCCTGCCTCTCGAGGCCGCAGCACCCTGGCGCCTCCGGCCGCCGGCTAGCACTCCCGGCGACTCTCCCGGCCGCGCCCAGCCCTGCCTCGTCCAGCACCCCGGCGGCCTCCGCCCCATCCAGCCAGCGCAGCGCCTCCCGTGCGCCGGATCCCAGCACTCCGGCGACTCCGTGCCCGTCCGGCCAGCACTGTCCGCTGTTCGGACGCTGTCCAGCGCGTTCCTTGCGGTCCGGCCCGCTGTTCGCACCTCCTGTGCGCTTTTCGGCACTTTTTCCTTTGTCCGCGGATTTTTTTCTTTTAACATTTTACATCTGAGAGCTCTAGCCGAGCATCCGAGGTATATTTTCGTGTCCTCGTGTCCCTTTGGGTTTTTGTGTCGATGATGACGCGGTCCCGATCCCGTTTCGGGGATCGGAAATGGAGTCCGTTGCGTTTAGGGGATACGCACGACGTTTTACGTCGCGACGTTTTTTTTTCTGTGGTTCGGATTATTTACGCGGGACGCGTATGTTTTTCAATTCGTTATTTTTGGTTTGTGGTTCGGCTATATCTATATGTTGACTTTTTATCCATATGAATTGGTTGTGGATTATTACTCTGGGTTGGAATATTATTGTGGATTGGTTTGGTGTATTTCCTAGTTTGGGACTTTCTTTTGGTGCAGGAATTTGTATCGCCTATGTGGCTGGATTGTCCAGTTACAAAGGAGGTGCTGCCCAAATTTTCAGTGGAAACACTGGTATTTAAATTAATTTCATAAAACAAAATCTACTTTCGAACTCGGTCTTTGTAAAAGGATTTCCAAATTAGTTGTTGTTTGGTTTGTGGCTTTTTGAGATTTTACGTATCCCCGGTTAGGCGACGACCGCATCGGTCGAATGAGCCTCGGCGAAACGCAAACGCTACAGGACCTTTCTGTACGTTGAGGAGTTAGCCAACAACGTTATACTTAATGACCAAGTCTGAGACTTACCTATATTTTATATTCTATAAATTTATTTAGAACTCGTTACTGGGTATTTTTCATATTTCGAGTGCAGGGCCTCGGCCTCCTGAATAGACCGCTTCCCGGCATTCAGAGCTCGCCAACAATTTTTAATATTTAATTAATTTATGTGAATAAGTTGTAAGGGCATAAACCCAGTTTTCTATTTATTTGCTGTGATCCTGTATTGTGTAGTGTAGATTTTACTTTCTTTCTGAGTTGGTATCGCGTACCTAGACGAGTAACTATAAATCATATATTAATCATTTTTGTATAAAATTAATAAGTTTTCTCATAATAAATAATCTAGTAATTTAGCAAATCACATGTTTTCTCATTTAAAAGAAAAAAAGCCTAGTTATATATATATATATATATATATATATATATATATATATATATATATATATATATATATATATATATATATTTGAAATACAAAGTTTTGCCAAATTAACCGGTAATTGCTATTTTTTTCAATTAATCAGTAACCGACATATTCAATTAAAATGATAACGAACGTAGAATTGCGACGCTAGATTTTCTGATAGATTAATTAATAACTTAAAATCTGACTAGGGTCTGCTTCTAGAGATTGTAACTAGCACACCTAGAATGGTTTCATTGTGGTTCTAAGTCAAGGTTCTCAACTGTAGGATCTTGGAGACGTACTTGACTTTCTCCTCGGTACCGACATTCCCGATCCAGTCAATTAACAGGGACAAGTTACGGTTATGTTTTCTTGTATTTTATTTAGTAGTTGTCAAGTTGCATGTTAAACCACATTGCTACACGGAACCCTCTCCTAGGGTTCAAATATTGATTGATATTGATTGTGGGAATTGGGGGAATAGTGTAGCGTTTATGACCAACACCCCTCATATTGTATGATTGTGTGAGCTTACCCCTCTTACACACGGGAATAAGCCGTATCGCGTCGCTAGGACGCTATTGTACAACCCAAGCCGGTCATAGACGTTTACACATTCAAATTACATTGTTTTAAATTGTCAAATTACTGGAAAATATTGTTTCAACTGTTTAGCCTGCACTTTTCCATTATTACTTGAAATATGAGATACATATTCGTACTTGCTCCCTCCTGACTGGAGACCAACATTTTTAGGTGACATTGAGGACGCTGAGCTATTGTACAATAGCTGCTATGACCCAGTTTTGTATCCTGTGGTATTGCCAGAGTCCCCCTTGGAGGACGCAGGACCTGAGGCCGACGAGCCGACCGCCTAGCTAGTTGTTTCCAGTTTTTCTAGTTTTATTGTATTGAAGTTTGATAATTTTGAATTCAGCACTTTATTTCAGTTCTTTCTTTTCCAGTTGTACTTTTCAATTGTTGAATAAATGTTTCAAAATTTTCCTATATTCAAAGTTGTGACAAATGTATAGATGTTGTTGTGAATACCTGCATACAGAACAGCTTACTGACGCCGTCTCACAACGGTGCAGGCTGGGCATGATCCGATTCGACCCAATAATATGGGATCGGGTCGTGACAGTGGCAATTATAATGAAGAAGACGGGGCGGTCGGTATTGAGGTATATAAATATATTATATCATGCATATTAAATAAATGTAAATTATAAATTAGAAAAAACTAAAACAAGTCTCATTGCATGTTATAGAAAATGTTAGAAAGACGAATTGAAGAACTACCTATGGAAGAAAGAGATAACGAAGAGCAACTGAATAAGGTGTACAAGGAAGTGGTTGGACAGGATGGACACGGTCGAGTATTAGGCCGAGGAGTAGGTATAATGTCCCATATTAAATGTACATCTTCAACATCGACAGAATCCGAAAAAATGAATGCTGAAATTGGACAAATTCGAAAAGATGCGGATAAATTACGAGAAGAGACTGATGCATTAAGAAGAGAGCGAGATGTGCAAGAAGCTCGACATAAGCAAGAGCTTGCGACAGTGAAGAATGATCTAAAAACTGAGCGTGATGAACAAGAGGCTCGACATAGGCAAGAGCTTGAGATGGTGAAGAACAATCTTAAAACTGAGCGTGATGCGCAAGAGGCTCGACATAAGAAGGAGCTTGATAATATGAAGAATGAGTTTAGCGGTCAGCTGAAGGAGCAAATTGCAGCCATGTTCACGAATGCTTTAATCCTTCCTCGAACAGCCGATACATCAGCCTCAAATATTTTCAGGTAATTTGCCAACTCTTTAACTTATCACTCTACTGTTCTTTTTGGCTTGGTTATTTCTTCTATTGGTTTTTCTTCTGTTACTGGTTTTTTTTCCTTCTGCTACTAAGTTTCTTCTTCTGTTACTTGGTTTTTTTTACTTTCTGTGATATGGTTAGTGTTTCACTTTCTGTGATATGGTTTTTCTTCTGTTATTGTTTCATTCTCTATTCCTTGATGTTTTTAGCACTCACCATCCTCGATGACACATTGATGAACTCAATACCGACATTATGAACGCTGTAACCTTTTTTTTTCCATTTTAATTATTTTATACGGTCAATTGGTTTCTTGATTTACTACATTTTGTTTTATGTCAATATGATCCTTTGTTATAACATCACTTTGAATATTGATTGGTTTTTTCTTCTGTTACATTCTTTTTTCTTCTTCTGCTACAAAGTTTCTTCTTTTGTTACTTGGTTCTCTTTTGTTATAACATCACTTTGAATTTCGTCCTTCTGGCTTATTCGGTTTTTCTTCTATTCTGTTGGTTTCTTCTCCTGCTGCTAAATTTTTTCTTCTGTTTTTCTCTTTGTTTTACAGGTCCTTCAAATGAATGGGTGGAATTATATGTTTGAATGGGTGAAAAATCATTTTGGGATCACTTTGGGTTCATTTTGGTAGATAACTCTTACTGATGTGAAGAGTTTTGGACTGTGTTTTTGTAAATGATGGAGATTACAGTTGAGATATGGCATGTAAACAATGATCATTTTGTAAGACAATGTGTGTGATATGCCCTGTAAACAATGTGATAGCCTGTAAACAATGTGATGGCCTGTAAGTGATATGGCCTATTGATATTGCTCATTTTGTAAGACACTTTGTGTGACAATGTGTTATGGCCTTATATATGACAACTGGTACTGTTATCATTTTATTTTGAGTGTGTGTTTTGTATGCATAGCAGGAATAGCTTTATGAGAACTGGATCAATTGTTATAATTTTTTGAATATATATTTTGTATGCATAACTGGAACAACAGAACTGAAACAACTGGTCTATTTTTTGGGACCAATATGTTGTACTGTAGTAAAAGTGAACTATATCTTTTGGGACATTTACCTAAACTATTAGGACGGACTACATCCGTTACAAATACCTAATTTTTGGGACGATAAAAGCAACCGTCACACAAAAATAGAGTTTCACAACCTTTTGAGACAGTTATATTTTTTGTCCTTTAATATTAATTAGGACGGCAAAATCCGTCCCTTAAGTTTTTGCCACGCCACCCTAATAGCACTGTTTGATTCCGTCCCAAATGTCGTCCCAAATAATATTTAGGACGGTAAAAGCTCTTTTTAGAACGGTTTTTGGTTGTCCCAAAAGGCCACTTTTTTTGTAGTGTAGACTCTACTTTGCTTAACACATTCTTATTAGAAAGAGAATACAATTTGATTTTTGAATAAGTTTGACAGGTTCAAGAACAGCAATACTTTTGATTTTTTATGTGAAGGAGATATTCTGACTTCTATTTGTGAGATACACTTTTGCAAGGTACCAACATGGATGAACTTAGAGGCACATTGCAAAAATATGAGTTTAGCTTTGTTGGGTCTGACTCCATACTACCATCGACCTCACATTATTATATCTTCTTTAGGTGTATGTTCATAGCAGATCAATTCTTGACAAGTCTTGTGCTGTATGGCTGGATTGTTGCATTTTCTTGCAAGTAGAAGCCCAATTTATTTTTCTTGCTGCATTGGATTATTAAGGTTTCCGTTGTGCTTATTTGAATTTGTTGCTCCCATTAGGGGATAGTAGTGTTAGTGGAATTTGATGTCAGTAGAGGAAGTTTGGTAATCTAAAGGATCCTAGTCTCAGCGGAATTGCTTAGGATACTTTAGGATTGTAACCCCGCTAGCCACAATGTATGACCTCATTCTCTTAGTCTTAAGAAAGGCCTTGGATTTTTTTCCATTGAATAAAAGCAAGATTTGTTTTTTGTTTTTTTGTTTTCTGCTTCCATTCTTTTGACTTTTTCCTCCTAATTAAACCCTATAATCTTGTTTCTTCTCTTCTTGCGGCAATTTCCCCCAATATTTGCAGAGAAACCAAACTAAAGGATACCCTTGAATACCGCACTTCATTAGCCACATGACGTAGTAATGTATGTATGCATGTAATTTTGTCTCCGTGTTTGTGCCCAGGCCCAACCACATCTAAAGGTTGTGGTTTGTTCCTTAAGGGTACTTTAGATTACTGTACGTTTTGAACTTAACTGCATGTACGAGTTCATGAGTAAGATGATAGATTTTAATTTTTCTTCACCTCTCTCTCTTTCTCTATCTATATGTGTGTGTGTGGGGGCAAGTATAATATCTTGTATCCTTGTGTTCACCCACGTTTATTGGTAGTTTCTGAATGATTGGAATTCTCCATTTTGAATGTTCTTAGATGTTTTGTTAATTTCCCTATTTACTATTCTCAATCTTAGTTTTTTTGGCTGTGCTGATAACAGGCGTTTAAGGAGTTCCGGCTGTTGGGAAAGAAGCGCGGAAACCTTTCCCCAAACCGGAGAGTACCTGCGGGAGGACCGAGCAATACAACGCACGAACCCAAAAACAAATACACAAAACAATCCACGCAGACACAGAGAATTTTTGACGTGGAAAACCCTTGCGGGAAAAAACCACGGGACGATCGGAGTCCAACCCTGAGAAGCCTCCACTAATGGAATAGAAGAATTACACCCTCTACAAACTCCTCCCGATCCAAATCGGATCCCCACAACACTCAGAGATAAGAACAATGATTACAAGGCTACGAAGAACGAGAACGACGAGTAGAGATTACCCGAACACGATCTCCTTCGAATAGCGACCTTCAATCCTCCGTCTTCTTCTCCGAAGTTGTAATGGCACTCTTGCCTCCTTCCTCTCTCAAAGTTGTGTTGCCTTTGCGATATGTTGCACTCATGAATTAGGGTTGGGAAATCCCAATATAACTCCCTAATCCCGCAGCAAACCTGAACCGTTAGATTAGATCCAGTGGTAAAAAGTCACCCTAAAATCCGCTTCAGCCCCGACGACACAGAGTTCGGCCAGAACTCTGTGTCGAGCAA
Organism: Iris pallida; assembly: GCA_029216955.1. Classification (NCBI taxonomy): domain Eukaryota; kingdom Viridiplantae; phylum Streptophyta; class Magnoliopsida; order Asparagales; family Iridaceae; genus Iris; species Iris pallida. The sequence goes on from JANAVB010042014.1 coordinate 7,793,092, forward strand.
ACAGCACCTAACGCCAACATTCTGGAACGGCCAGACCGAGTTCGGCCAGAACTCGGCCTGGGACCGAGTTCGGGCCGAACTCGGCAGGTCCAGGCCAGAATCTCCCTTAGGAGCAGCAGCAGCAGTAGCGACTCCGCGTCGCCTACTTCCCGAGCTTCTTCGACATACGAACGGCGCTCGTCGCACTCCGGGGTCTTCTCCACATAGGTTGGGAACCCCACCCACTCCAACAAATCTCCCCCTTCACAACTATGGGGAGGATGTCGTCATGCCGACGACCTGCCTGCAGTACTCAAACTTCCCCCTTGGTAGAATCTTCGTGAACATATCAGCTCCGTTGTCATCTGTATGAACCTTCTCAAGCTCCGCGTCCTTCTTCTCAACCACATCCCGTATCCAATGATACCGGGTCTCGATGTGCTTGGACCGGCTATGAAACGTCTGATTCTTCATAAGGTGGATAGCACTCTGACTGTCGCAAAGCAAAGTATACTGCTCTTGCTTCAGTCCCATTTCCTGCAACAGCTTCTTCATCTACAACAGCTCCTTGCAAGCCTCCGTCGCTGCAATGTATTCCGCCTCCGTCGTCGACAAGGCAACACACTTCTGCAACCGCGACTGCCACGACACTGCTCCTCCCGCAAACATCATCACGTAGCCCGAAGTCGATCGCCTCGTGTCTACATCTCCAGCCATATCAGCGTCGGTATACCCAACCAGCTTCGGCTCGTCACCACCAAAGGAAAGTCTCCAACCGGCAGTGCCCTGAAGGTATCGTAGAATCCACTTGACCGCACTCCAATGTACCCTTCCAGGATTTGAAAGATACCTGCTAACCGTACTAACTGCATGAGCAATATCTGGCCTCGTACACACCATGGCATACATCAGGCTTCCCACAGCTGAGGCATATGGAACCCGCTCCATATCTTCCTTTTCGTCCTCGGTAGACGGACACTGCTCCTCAGTGAGCTTAAAGTGAGCCGCAAGAGGGGAACTCACTTTCTTCGACCCGTCCATCCCGAAACGCTGAAGTACCCGGTGAATGTACTTCGTTTGGGACAAGTGTAGCAGCTTGGACTCTCTCTCGGCTGATCTCCATCTCAAGAATAGTCTTCGCTGCGCCCAAATCCTTCATAGAGAAGGCCGCGCCCAGTTGGCGCTTCAGCTCCGCTATCCTAGTGGCATTCCGACCCACTAATAGCATATCATCTACATAGAGCAATAAAATAATGAAATCATCATCGGCAAAATGCCTCACAAATGCACAATGGTCTGACGTCGTCCGTGCATAACCATGCTCTCCCATAAACGACTCGAACTTCTTGTACCACTGCCTCGGAGCCTGCTTCAGACCATACAAGCTCTTCCTCAACCGGCAGACCAAATGTGACTTGCCCTTCTCACAGAATCCCTCTGGCTGCTCCATGTACAACTCCTCCTCAAGATCACCATGGAGGAATGCCGTCTTCACATCCATCTGCTCGACCTCCAAGTCGAGACTGGCTGCTAATGCTAGCACCACCCGAATAGACGAATGCTTGACGACAGGCGAAAAGATCTCATCATAATCCACGCCTTTTCGCTGACGGTAGCCTTTGACTACCAGCCTCGCTTTGTATCGAGGGCGAGTAGCATCATCTGTCTGCTTCACTCTAAACATCCATCGATTCTTCAAAGCCTTCTTGCCCTTTGGCAACCGCACCAGATCATAAGTAGAATTGGTGTGCAAGGAACTCATCTCCTCCTGCATAGCCACCATCTACTCCTGCCTGTGTTCGTCTTCCATAGCCTCTGTAAAACTTTCGGGCTCTCCCCCGTCAGTCAATAGCACATACTCATCTGGTGAGTATCTCGTAGATGGTCGACGATCCCTGTCACTCCTCCTCAAAGGAACCACTGGTGCTGGCTGTATACCGACAGCCTCCTCCCCTTCAGGAACTACCTCTCCGGCATGCTCATCCTCCTGAGGGACACCCTGACCACCATCAGCAGGCTGATGATCAAGGTTGGGAGCAACTCCATGTACTGGCTCCCCCATAATTGGATCCTCTGCGATGTCATCTGGAAACTGCTCGAAGCGAAATGACTCTAACTCAGGCAAGTCCTCAGCCTCAGAAGGCATCTCGGAATCCTGAGTGTTGGTCATGGTCTGATCCTCGACGAACACCACGTCCCTGCTTCTGTAGAGCTTTTTTTCCACTGGGTCGTAGAGTCTATAGCCAAACTCATCCCGACCGTAGCCGACAAAGACGCATCGCCTCGTCTTCGGCTCAAGTTTGGTCCTCTCGTCCTTCGGTACATGCACGAAGGCCTTACAACCAAACGCCCGCAGGTGATTGTATGACGGCTCTTTGTCGTACCATACTTTATCAGGCACATCACCCTGCAAAGGAGCACTAGGAGACAAATTAATAACATAAGCAGCTGTGAGAAAAGCCTCACCCCAATAACTGCCCGGCAAGTTTGCTTCTGACAGCAAACACCGCACCCTCTCCATCAGTGTCCTGTTCATGCGCTCCGCTACACCATTGAGCTGAGGTGTCTTTGGTGGAGTCTTCTGGTGTCGTATCCCTTGCTCTCTGCAATACGCATCAAAGGGACCGATGTATTCGCCGCCATTGTCGGATCGAACACACAACAACTTCTTGCCCGTCTCCCTTTCAACAGAGGCCTGAAACTCCTTGAAAGTAGGCAGCACCTGATCATTGGTCTTTAAGGCATAGACCCAAACCTTCCTGGAACAGTCATCAATAAAAGTCACAAAGTAAGAAGCACCACCAAGAGATTTTACCTTCATAGGACCACAGACATCCGAGTGAATCAACTCGAGCAACGCCGGCTTCCTCGAACTTGGGTGACTTTGGAAAGACACCCTATTTTGCTTCCCAGCTAAACAGTACGTGCATTTCTCCAACTTTGTAGACTTGAGCCCCGGAATCACCTTCCTGTTCACCAAGTAGCTCATCCCCTTCTCGCTGATATGGCCGAGCCGCCTGTGCCACAACTCGGTAGACGCATCACTGACTGCGTTCACCTCCTGTGCCCCCTGTGCGCTCCCCTCTATATAGTAGAGACCGGACTTCTTGCTTCCTCTGGCAATCACCAACGAACCCCTGGAAAGCTTCCACTGACTGTTCCCGAAGAGACTGAAGAATCCCTCGTCATCCAACCTTCCAACCGACACCAGGTTGAAACGGATATCAGGGACATGACGAACATCCTTGAGAACAAGAACCGCACCCGTCTTTGTTCTCAAATGCACATCTCCAACAGCAACCGCCTTCGACACATCTTCGTTGCCCATCTTCAACACGCCACAGTCGCCTGTCGTGTAAGTGGCAAATAGTGCCCTGTTGTGAGATACATGTGCTGAAGCCCCCGAGTCCACCAGCCAAGAATTGTCATCGCAGGCGAGGTTAGTAATGACCTCATCACCTACGATGATCACATCGCCTCCATGCATCGAGGCCGCCGCTGCAGTGTTCTCTTCTTGCTTCCCCTTGTCGCCCTTCTTCTCTCTCTTCCAAGCGAAATAATTCCGCTTGATGTGGCCCTTCTTACCACAATGGTAACACTCTGAGTCCTCGTACCGACCTTTGGACTTCCCCCTGCTCTTGTCTCTGCCACCACCTGGACCCCTGCTTTTGCCCCTTTCGCGGCTCTCTGAAACAAGTGCCTCTGAGTGGTAGGATGTGGATGAAGTGCCCTGAGAACGTCTCCGCATCTCTTCATTCAACACCCCACTCTTGGCAAACTCCAGACTGACCATGCCCTCTAGAGCAGAAGCGATCATAGATACTCGTACGGTCTCCCACGAGTCTGGCAATGTACACAGCAGCCACAGTCCCTGAACTTCATCGTCGAACTTGACTTCCATAGAAGATAGCTGGTCAACTACACCCTGGAACTCACTCAAGTGATCCAAAATAGACGCCCCATCCTTGTATCGCAGACCCATCATCGTCCGGATCAGGAACAACTTGTTTACCCCGTCTTCTTCGCATACAAGGATTCCAGCTTATCCCACAACGTTTTCGCGTGCTCAATATTGGCAACGTGATTGTACACGTTCTCATCAACAAACTGCCGTATGTACCCACACACCTGTATGTGCTCGAATGTCCAGTCCTCCTCGGATTTATCACTGGGCTTCTCGGATGCAAACACTGGTAGATGCAGCTTCTTGACAAACAGCAAATCCTTCATCTTGCTCCGCCAATAATGATAGTTTGTGCCATTAAGATTCACCATGCGCACCGGCTTCGCGTCCATCTCTCCTCTCTGGTTTCTCTGTCAACTACTGACACTCCTTCTGAATTCCAGAACCTGGCTCTGATACCACTCTGTTGGGAAAGAAGCACGAAAATCTTTCCCCAAATGAGAGAGTACCTGTGGGAGGACCGAGCAATACAACGCACGAACCCAAAAACAAACACACAAAACAATCCACGCAGACACAGAGAATTTTTGACGTGGAAAATCCTTGCGGGAAAAAACCACGGGACGATCGGAGTCCAACCCTGAGAAGCCTCCACTAATGGAATAGAAGAATTACACCCTCTACAAACTCCTCCCGATCCAAATCGGATCCCCACAACACTCAGAGATAAGAACAATGATTACAAGGCTACGAAGAGCGAGAACGACGAGTAGAGATTACCCGAACACGATCTCCTTCGAATAGCGACCTTCAATCCTCCGTCTTCTTCTCCGAAGTTGTAATGGCACTCTTGCCTCCTTCCTCTCTCAAAGTTGTGTTGCCTTTGCGATATGTTGCACTCATGAATTAGGGTTGGGAAATCCCAATATAACTCCCTAATCCCGCAGCAAACCTGAACCGTTAGATTAGATCCAGTGGTGAAAAGTCACCCTAAAATCCGCTTCAGCCCCGACGACACAGAGTTCGGCCAGAACTCTGTGTCGAACAAACAGCACCTAATGCCAACATTCTGGAACGGCCATACCGAGTTCGGCCAGAACTCGGCCTGGGACCGAGTTCGGGCCGAACTCGACAGGTCCAGGCTAGAATCTCCCTTAGGAGCAGCAGCAGCAGTAGCGACTCCGCGTCGCCTACTTCCCGAGCTTCTTCGACATACGAACGGCGCTCGTCGCACTCCGGGGTCTTCTCCACATAGATTGGGAACCCCACCCACTCCAACACCGGCCTGGAGAAAAGCCTCCAGGAATGTGGAAAATATTGCTTCTTGTTGTATCACCAGCAAGGAGTTTGAATACCCATCAAAATTGTATGTTGATTTCATCCCATCGTGTTAGATTTTGTCAACTCATAACAAATGTTGATAAATCGTATCCAACAAAATGCAACAGCTTTACTTTCATTACTAATACTTACTGAGACTTGAGTACATAAATATTTCGGCACCATGTTACATCAAATCATGATTTGAATGACCTTGTATATAATATTAATAGTGCAGAGTTATCGCATGCTGTGGACGGGCGTGGGAGCTCAACTTGCTCGTGATGTTCCTTTTTCAGCTATCTGCTGGTCAACTCCTGAGCCGGTGAGCTGCTGAGACTCGGGTTTATTGTTTTATCTTCAAAGTGGATAGAATTTTTGTAGGATACAAAGATGATGATATCACAAAAGAAGAATATTTGATTTAGTGAACTGAATAAACAACTTTGTTTTCTTGCTTGATTTTTTCACACATCAACCATTTGCTTACATAGCTATTTATAGGACTCAACAGACATCAAGATGCATTAACAACAATGAACATGACTCTTAGGTTTTCTAGATTCATTTATGCATGCAACAATGAACTTTGACTCTTCCTAATGAATTTGACATTCTAGATACATCCATGCATGACAAATTTGGTTTACATCTCCAACAATGCCTCCCGTAAACCAAATTTGCTTTTGACTCCTAAAGCATCGATATTTTTCTTGAAGGCTTGTCCTCCTAGAGATTTTGTAAACACATTTGCAAGTTGTTCTTCAGTTCTGCAATATTCGATGTTAATTTCTCCTTCATGAACAAGCTCCCTTAGGAAGTGAAATCTACGAATGTGTTTTGTCCTTCCATGTAGTACTGGATCCTTTAAGACAGAGATAGCAGATTTGTTGTCACAACAAATTGTTGTTGGTCCTTCTTGCTTGAACTTCATGCTTTCTAGAACACCTTTTAGCCAAATACTTTGGCAAACTGTAGAAGATGCAGCAATATACTCCGCTTCTGTGGTAGAAAGTGCCACAATTGGCTGCTTCTTTGAACTCCATGAAATTGCTCCGCTGCCAAGGTTGAAGACATAACCAGAAGTACTCCGAGAATCATTGATACTTCCTCCCAAATCACTGTCAGTATAACCGACAAGTTTGACAGGAACATTAGCTTGATAGAAAATGCCATAGTCAACAGTTCCTTTGACGTACCGTAATATTCTTTTGGCCGTTTTCCAATGATTAGAATAAAGCTTCTCTATGAATCGACTTACCAGACTTACTGCATACACAATTCTGGTCTTGTGGCAGTCAAGTACATCAAATTTCCAACTAAACTTCGAAATATAGTGGAATTAACAAGCTTGCCTTTACCATCTTGACTTAATTTTATTCCTGCTAGGCATAGAGAGGATACTGGATTTGCATTCTCCATCTTAAACTTCTTCAAGATTTCTTTTTCATAACTTTCTTGTGAAATGAAGATACCTTTCTTGTATTGATGAGCCTAAATACCAAGAAAATGGTGTAGTTCTTCCAAATAAGTCATTTCAAATTCTTTCATCATGGAAAGCTTGAATTTCTTCAGCATTTCCATATTATTTCCTGTGAAGATAAGACCATCAACATAAAGACTTACTATAATAAAGCTTCCATTTGATCTTTCTTTTGTGTAAAAAGTGTGCTCATATGGACACTTCTGAAATCTATGCTTCTCAAAGTATAAGTTGATACGATTGTACCAAGCCCTTGGAGATTGTTTAAGGCCATATAATGCTTTTTTCAATTTATAGACTTTGTCTTCTTCTCCTTTCTTCTCAAATCAAGAGGTTGCTCAAGATAAACCTCTTCTTCAAGGATGCCATTTAAGAATGCCGACTTCACATCCATTTGGAATATTTTCTAACTGTTTGAGCTGTAAGAGAAATAATTAGTCTAACAGTTTCAATTCTTGAAACAGGTGCAAAGACTTCTGTGTAGTCTTCTCCTTCCTTCTGCTTGTATCCTTTTGCTACAAGCCTTGCTTTGTACTTGTTGTTGAGCCATCGGGATTCTTCTTGAGTTTGTACACCCATTTCACACCAATGGGTATCTTGTGTGGTGGAAGATCTGTGAGCTCCCACGTATCATTCTTCTTAATAGACTTTATCTCCTCCTTCATTGCTTGCCTCCAAGTTTCTTCCTTATTTGCATCTTCAAATGAAATTAGATCTTCTCCTGCAAATAAAGCAAAATAGACAATATCATTTGGTTCTACTTGCTCAGTTGAGTCATAAAGTTCTTGTATACTTCTCATTTTTTAGGAGGTCTTTGATGCACATCTTCTCTTGGTGGAGTTGGAGATGCACTTTCGATTTGAGAGTCAACTTCTTTGTCAAATCGAACATCTCGACTGATTACAATATTCTTTGTTGCTGGATTGTATAACTTGTAGGCTTTGCTTCTTTCATTATAGCCAACAAATATACACTTTTCTGCTTTGTCATCGAGCTTGGACCTTATAGCATCAGGAATGTGTGCATAGGCAATGCTCCTAAATATTCTTAAGTGTTGAACACTTAGCTTTACTCCGTACCATGCTTCATGAGGTGTGATGTTCTGTAAACTCTTCGTAAGTGATCTATTTATTAAGTAAACAGCACACGAAACAGCTTCTGCCCATAGAGCTTTGTCCACCTTTTTTCTACTGATCATGCATCTCACCATGTCCATAATGGTGCGATTCTTTCTTTCACAAACACCATTTTGTTGTGGTGTATATCTGGCAGTTAGTTGATGCTTTATTCCATGATCTCTACAGAACTTTTCAAATTTATTTGAAATATATTCACCACCACGATTAGTTCTCAAAGTTTGTATATGAAGGCCAGAAAAATTTTCAACTTCAACTTTGAAATCTTTAAAGGCTTGAAAAGCATCAGATTTTTCTTTGAGAAAATAAGTCCATACTTTTCTTGAGTAATCATCAATGAAAGAGATGAAATATCAATTACCTCCATGAGATGTAACTTGCATTGGTCCACATAAGTCTGAGTGAACAAGTTGAAGTGGTTTCTTAGCTCAACAAGTGGATTCAACGAAAATATAGATCTATGAAGCTTCCCGATTTGACAATCTTCACAAACATCATCCGAGGAATAGATTTAAGGCAGCCCTTTGACCATCTTCTTTACCACTAACTGCTTCAAGCTTCCATAATTCAAATGACCAAACCTGTCATGCCATAGTTTGGAGCTTCTACCATCAATGCTACTGAAACATGACAAGTTAGTGGTCTGTAGTGTTTGTAATGTCCCGCTCCGCGCGAGGTATTTGGTTGGCTTGTTGGACGAAGATCAGAATGTTGGACCGTGACTTGTGTTGAAGATCAAGAGAGTTGAGACTGATGCAGTCTCTCTTAGCTGGCTAGACGGATTGAGTGTTGGAACGTGGCTCCTCGGTGGAGCTATGTCCATTGGAAGATAAGTGGGATCGGAATAGGAAGACCGTATGCAAGGCAAGTGGAACTGTCCTCCTTCCTCCTTGTTCCTGCATGCTTAATAAATGGAATAACGTGATGCTATGAATATGTCCCTAATGTCTCTTACCTTGAAGAATAATTGTGATGCGATGCTTTAGTTGCTAAATCGATAGAGATGCATATGCGGGAAATCGTTGGAATGAATAAGACATGAATATTGAACTGCTGAACGAATAATACTCGAACTGCGAATGTAACTTGATGCCTGAGAATAAATTGATAATGTCCCTTATGCTTAATATTGATGAAATGAATGAATCACTTGAATAATGAGATTCTGCGTGAATGATACATGAGAAATGAATTGAATATGCTATTGTTCCTATAAAATGAATGAAATGCTACAGGTCCCTTTGAAATGAATGAATGCTGTTTGTTCCTCCTTAGAAGGAACGTAATGAGAAATGTTACAATGAATGAGAAATGATGAGGCTTGGGATCGTCGAGATCACCAAGTAAAATGACAGAAATATTGGAAATGATGAGTCGTTGAAAACGACATGGATGAGTTGAATGATATACTGTTGTCTTTATTCAATATTTCACCATGTGTTTTATGATCACGATCGAGTCAGACACGCATTCGCATGGTCAGGGACAACTTGTATACAGGGGGTCACTACTTCCTCGGACGGTACCCCAGAACGTTAGGGGACCGATCCGACCATGGGGGAAGTGTAAACGTACTTTAAGGGTACGTGGTATCGGGACATTCCATTCGGGCTCGCAACCTGGTGGAATGGCGTGCCGATTACCTTTCGAAGTCCTATATGGCAACGTCTGAAAGTGGTGCACTAACACCAATAATCATATTGTAAGGATGCACGCTAATGAATGTTTTGTGCATGCAGAGTAAGTGTAACAGTTATCCTATATTTGATGCAGGTACGATGGAGTTGGCTATCGGTAAGAAATCACTTAAATGTGATATACTCTATAATTGTGTTGGGTTAACTTGCGTGCTTAACGTGCTAAATAAATGATGCTGTGTTGTAGCCTTTCAATATGAGAACCTGCTTAACATGTTAAGTTCAGTATGCTAGAAAGATGCCTTGCTATGAAACAATGCTCAAACATAACATACATGTTAAGTGATGCTTGAAGTGAGAAGTGTCATAAAATTATTAAGTTGTTCATGTTAACGATGCCTCAATGATGTCTTTGCATGATAACACCAAAAATGCTTTAATGATACGTCCACATGATTATTGCTAAGATTAAGTTTACATGTTTCACTATGAATATTGCCCATGAACTGTAAACCGATGCTAGGTCCCAAATAGAAAGATCATTCAAATTAATGCTGCTTAAATGGTTACATAAATGTTGGTTTAGGCGAGTGGGTTGGATTCTGCTTGCCAGTACATAGATGATGTGCTGACCCATGTTTTGTGGACAGGTGCTCGTGCTTGGGATGTTCTGCACACGATGATTGGCTTGATTGGTCCCGTGGCATCGAAGATTTGTTGGGTATACAGAAGCTCTCCTTGTACAAGATGACGTCTTCTGTTATAAAAGGGCATAATTTATGGAACATTATAATCAGTTGTACCAGTGAGTTGTAAGCCAAGTCGGTATATCAAGTTGTAATCCAGTGTATCCAAGTATCAAATATAAGCTTTGTAGCATTGTTCAGTTGGCTTTCAATGTAACGTGAGAATTAATGTAAGCATTGTACTTCAATACAAGTCTTGTACTCTTCTTCAATTATCAATAAAGAGAATAAAGTTCTATATATCTCTGTGCGACTTCAAGTTATCCTTTTTATCTCCGCTGCTATAAAGAAGTGATGTATTTCTATTCGATAAGAAAGATTGTCCTCATTAATTTTAATTTATCTGCTTCCGCCGCTGCAATGTGTTTCTATTTGAAGATAATCAATTACGTACCATCTTTGCCTTGTACAAGTGCAATACCAGACTTGTACGATATCACGCCTAAGCGAGGACGATCGATTCCAAGAGATAAAATATGCGAATAAATGACTCTACGAATCGGGACGTGACACTGTTAGAGGAAACATATTATTTTCTGCAATAGCAATCTTTGCAACAAGTTGATTGTTCTTCGACAAGAAACAAGCATTGTTTCTGAAGTGAATATCAAACCCTTTTCTTAAGAGATGTCCTGCACTTAGAAGATTGCTTTTTAGTCATGGGATGTAGTATACATCTCCCATCTTTTCGATACTTCCAGATCTTTTTTTGAAAGCATTTCACCAATGCCTTCTATTTTGTATGCTCTGTCATCACCAATCTTTACTTGGCCACGGTCAACTTTTGTTAAGCTTGTAAATAAAATCTTATTTTTGCCATATGCTTGCTAGCACCGCTATCAAGATACCACAAATTTTTCAGGTTATCTGTAACTGCCTATTTTCAAAAATGAGGATAATTTTGAACTTTTGTAAAATTGATTATTTAATAATAGGTTTAAATCATGTTATTGATTTATTGGTAATTTTGATTATTTTAATTTAATTAAATTAGTATTTTGTGATTTTGTTCTTTGGCTAGTGTAACCTTAGAGCTGCTTAGCCTAGAGACTAACCATGACCATGGAGGCATAACCCATGTGATTAGATTAGCTAATTATCACTTTTTAGGCTAAGAATATTTTGGTCATTTTGTGACTTTTGAATTATTTAGGATTTTGATTAATTGGTAAATTTTATATTATTTTAATAATATTTAAATTGATGTATTATAATTTTGGTCATTTTTTATATTTTAATACTTTGAGAATTTTTATATTTTAATATTGTATTTTCGGGTTTAGTTTGATCGGGTTTGAGTTTTGGCTCATTTCGACCTGTGTTAGTGACCCGGATAGCTTAGACTCTAGTTGGGACCCAGAGTTTAGCTAGACATGGCCCATAAATCCCATTAATTAGTATAGTGCATTTAGACTAATCCCACATGAATTAATTGGTCCATTTGGTTATTTAAATTTGACCCTTTTAGCCCCAAACTTCCACATAAGACAAAATTGACTCAAAGGAGCCTTGGAGGGCATTTTGGACATTTGCCAAATGCCCCCAAACCCCAAAAATCTGGTCGGCAGCAAGGAGACCCCTCTCCACTCCATTTTTTCACATCTTGCTCTTCTTCTTCTTCTTCTCTTTTGAGAGCTCCTTCCCAAACCAAGCCAAAACCCTTTGATTTCAAGCCCAAAGTAAGTCAAATCTCTTCCATTTCTCTAGATCTCTCTCTAATCTTGGTGCTAACCCTTGTTTATCTCTTATTTGTAATTTTTATCTAGGTAGAAACTAGCATGGAGGGGTTGGAAGCATAGAATTGGCTTTTAACTCAAAAAGAACCAATTTTGGGGCTTTTCCTTGGGACTCCAACTCCCAAGAGATAAACCCCAACTCTAACTCTTGTAATTACTCCTAATTAGTGTCATTTACATATTCGAGGGTACCCGAGGCGTAGGACAACCCATTAGAAGAGGTTTGGAACCCATTGGACTCAATTCGGGACTTTCGGGCTAGGTTTAGTGCCAATTTTGGGAAAAACCCTAAATTGACATGTTTGGGTGTTATCCCTAGCCTAATCAGACCTAATTAGGTTAGTTTGGGTGAGATGAGGCTGGGTACGTGTCCATATTTGGATACGTGGGGTCGTTTCGCGAGAAATCATAAAAATAGGCTTTTTCGGAGTTTTCGGGTTCCAACACACGGGTGAATTTTTGCACCGACACTAGAATCGACAAGTTAGTACTTAGAATAGGTTCTAATCATTATTTAGAACTCGTAGGTAGAGTTTGGGTCGAATCCGGATAGGTTTGGTGTCCGTATCACGCGGTATCGCGAATCGGACACCCCGGAGTCGCCAAAATGGCCATTTGGCCATTCAGACCTCGTTTCTCGTTTCTGCTCACGTGCGTGAGTTAGATTTCTTGTGTGGGGCACGTGTCTAGGCCCTAGAGGGTAGAATTGCAAGGATTGGGTATTCGGATAAGGTTTTGGGTCGTTTAGGAGTATATGCATATGTGTATGTGTATGTGTGTATATTTATATGGGAAGTGTGTTAGTGTGTGGTAGTAGTGGTGGTGTTGGTAGTGTGTGTGTGTGGGTGTTCATGGATAGATAGATAGATATATAGATAGATAGATAGATAGATAGATAGATAAATAGATAGAGGGATGAATGAATTAGTGAATGGATGAATGGATGGATGGATGAATGAATGAATGATTGAAGGAATGAATGAATAGAGGGATAGAGGAGTAGAGAGTGGGGAAGAGGGGGCTGCTGTCCCCCAAAAAACAGCAGCAACAGCGGCATAAAACAGCAGCAACAGCAACATAAAACAGCATCAAACCTCCCACTTTGAGCCCCATTTGACCCCCCTATACATCCTCCAATAAACCCCCAAGTATACTCCCTATATCCACCATATGTTCTACTATGTAACCACCTAATTTGTGCGTGTTAGAGTGGTGTAGGTTGGTTAGAAAACTAGTGGTTAGAGTGGTAGAAAATAATCTAAGTCACATGTTAGATATGTTATTTGTTAGTAGGGTAATAGGTAAGGTAAGTTATCATGTATTATGTTAGTGTTAGATGTTTAGTTAGATTGTATAGATATAGTTGGTTAGATATAGATAAGCTAGTCTATATATATTAGAGTTAGATTTGAGTGGTATCGTAGGATACCAAGTTGGTATCGTAGGGTAAATAGGATTTACCCTATTTAAGGTATTAAGATACCTTCAAGATACGAGGGTAAGGTATCAAGATACCAAAGTATGGTATCGAGATACAAGGGTAAGAGTTAGAATACCTTGGTAGGGTATTGGAGGATACGTAGAGTGAGGGTAAAGTAGGCACGAGTATTGGTTAGAGGCTAAGGTATGGGTTTTACCCTATGTGAAGGGTAAGGTATCGAGATACTTCAAGATACCAAGTTTGAGTGTCAAGATACCATGGTGTGGTATCGAGATACGAGGGTAGAGTGTTAGAACACCTTAATGGAGTATTGGAGGATGAGTAGAGTATGGGTTGGAGGCTAAGGTAATGAGATTACCTTGGAAAGATAAGAAAGGGTAATTTAAGGTAATGTCTATTTCCTAACATATGAGTTTAATACCTTAAGATATAGTTGTAATTAGGATATTATGGTTAGGAATAGTGGACTTAGACTAGTTTTGACCTCGGTTGACCACAGTTGACTATTTTGACCAAAAGTCAACCGAAAGTCAACCGTAGCCTAGAAATGACTAGAACTTGGCCAGAGTTGACCAGCTGACCCAAAGTCAACTGTTAGTCAACGTTAGTCAAGTTTGACCTAGAGTTGACCAAGGGTTGACCAGTTGACCAAAAGTCAACTGTAAGTCAACCTTTGACTTAAATCGACCTAGTTTGACTTTGTTTGACTTAGATTGACCTAATTTGACTTTGTTAGGCCTAGTATGACTTAGATTGACTTTGTATAATCTAGATTGACTTAGATTGACTTAGTTTGACCATGTTTGACCTTGTTTGACTTAGATTGACCTAGTGTGACTTAGTTTGGCTTGGTGTGACTTAGTATGACTGAGTTTGACCTAGATTGCATAACATATACTAGAAATTATGCCATACACTGTTAAACCCTAATTAAACTCATGTATATCTCATCTATAGGTCTCTGATTTCACTCTGAGCTAGATTACACTGTTGACATATTCCTATCGGATCTCAGGCGAGTACATTCTCTGATAGTATTTCTGTTTTATGATATCGTCTATGTTTCTTGTATTTAGAGTAGATATCCTTGTTCTCTTGTCACATTGTTCACACGGATTGGTATTTGTCTGGATCCCATCATGAGATGTTATTCTTTGTATTCTTTGGTATATCCTGTGCAAGTCTTTCCTTGTTCCTTGTGCATTGTATAGACATGATTCCTGCGAAGGCTCGTTACCTCCTCGGAGAATCATGTGCCATGACATGTCATTACTGGATCCACTTTACTGGTCGGGGATGGGGGTACTTAGCGTAGATATGTGATCATTTTTCCTCCTGTGATTCATGTTCTCTGAGAGTGTTAGCCAAACTCTTCACGTATGACTAGCCAGGCCCTTTTCTCCTGTGCAACCCAGGCCGATAACATGTTGAAACTAATACTAAACTCACATAGATATAGTTCCAGATTTTCGTACATGATACATACTGTTTTCTTGTTCTTACATTCAGTTACAGTTTTGATATACCTTACCATGATTCATGTACACCTTATTTTACCTTTTATATTCTCTCTATTTATTGCTACATTTTCAATATCGTCTAACTAGAACTGTTATTTGAGATTTGTGCTCGTTCCATCCTGACTGGATATGTTGATAAAATTTTACAGATTATGGCGAGGACAAGTGTCCTACCTACTACGGTCCTCATGACGTAGTTAGCCTAGACTTGGAGACCCTAGTTCAGCAAGGGTTAGCGCCAGCCGATGGGACTTTAGAGTAGCTTAGCTGGTTTAGTTTGGTTCTGGACTTTGTCTCCAGATTATATTTTGGCTTGTTATTATTTTAGTATTGTAATGAGATTGTTGACTCTGTGACTATGGACTTCTATTATTATGTGTTGGATTTTCAGGATGATATTTCATATCTTGTTGTCTTTATTTTTCGGTATCATCTATATTTCTTAGAGTTTGTGATTGAGTATATTATATTGTCATTGCTTGTCCTCCATTCGGAGTTGACCTTCTCGACAGGTTTTGATATTATAACTGTTGTTAGATAGTAGACCTAGATAGCGTTCTACGCCGTTTTTGCGATGTAGGCTGGGACGCTGTCACGTACTCGTGCCCTTACTCCGGGTGCGGGTCGTGACATTATCACCATGACAAGCAAGCAACAAAGTGTCTTGATGGTTACCTTGTGCTTCATGAACGTAGCCTGCTTCTTTTTTTTCCAACATTCATTGATAGTGTGGCCTGGTTTGTGGCAATGATAGCATTCAAAGTAGCTAGCCACGACCTCTTCCTCTTTGATGACCACGACCTCGTCCTCTTTGTGAGCCTCTTTGTAAGTATCTGGAGTTAAAGTTTTCTTCTTCTTCATTTTGGTTATTATTGGAATAACCTCTTCCTTTGCCATGAAAATTTGTACTTCGTCCTTGGAAATTATTGCCTCTTCCGCGTCCACGGTTCTGAGAAGAACCACGGCCTCCCGTAGACGCAACATTGGACTTGAGAGCTTGATCGGGCTGAGAAGAAACACTTTGCGGACATCTTTTGTTAATCCAAAATTCATGAGCTTCTAATTTTTCTTGTAAACTTTCCAAAGACAGAGATGCAAGATCTTTTCTTCAATAGCAACTACAACATGATCATATTTACTTGGTAGACTTCGAAGAACTTTTTCAACAACTTTTTGAGTTTCTAAAATTTCTCCATTTGAACTAATTTGATTCATAATAGAGTTCACTTTTGTAAAATAGTCTTCAATCTTTTCATTATCTTTCATTTCTAGCTTCTCAAATTCAGCCCTTAGAGCTTGCAAGCGTACCTTTTTTACTTGATCTTGGCCAGAATATGCTGTCTCAAGAATTGTCCACGCCTCATGGGAGCTTTTTGCCTTAGATATTCTCTCGTAAACTGGAATTTTAATTGCTTGATAGATTTGGAAGAGCACCTTCTTGTCCTTTTGTCTCTTATCCTTCAACACCTTTTTTTGTGCTTCGGATAGTTGGCCTTCATTTGCTAGTTGCTCCACTCCTTCTTCAACGACACTCCATAGATCTTGAGATTCAAGGCATAGCTTCATGAGATTGCTCCAATAGTCATAATTTTCTCCATTGAAGCGAGGCACAAGAGAGACAAGGTTGTTATTTGAGGTGGACATTTTTTCTTGGCTCTGATACCACTTTGTAGGATACAATGAGGATGATATCACAAAAGAAGGATATTTGATTTAGTGGACTGAATAAACAACTTTGTTTTCTTGCCTGATTATTTTCACATATCAACCATTTGCTTACATAGCTATTTATGGGACTCAAGATACATCGAGATGCATTAACAACAATGAACAACATGACTCTTAGGTTTTCTAGATTCATTTATGCATGCAACAATGAACTTTGAGTACTCTTCCTAATGAATTTGACATTCTAGATACATCCATGCATGACAAATTTGGTTTACATCTCCAACAACTTTGTGGCTTCACTTAGGAGCAATTATGTTATTCATGGAGCTGCAAGCGAAATATGGTTGAAAGTTCTACCTATCAGTGAACTCATATTCCTTGTTAGCCTGACCATCTATTTCTGCTAATTTAGTGTCGAAGAAGATTGCGTGTACTAGTTGGCGACGAGGAGAATATAGCCAGTATATTAGGGACAAATTTCCCAGCTGCTTTTGTTGCAGGCAGTCTGGCTGCTGCTGCTACATGTCCTCTTGATGTTGCAAAAACACGAAGACAGATTGCGGTTTGTTCTTGGACATACTTTATCTGTAATACAAAACAATACTAGGGCCTATTAACTTCTTATTCTTCAGTTTTATTTGGCATTTACTGATTTACTGATGTTATGTTACAGAAGGATCCAGTAAAAGATCTCACAATGACCACGAGACAGACACTACTTGTAATTTGGAGGTAAATATCTCACTCTGATATCAAACCGTTCTACCAGAAACTTCATCTTCTTGGTTACACAAATGCATGAGGTGTAAAGTCTGTTGTAAACAGCCCAAAAGTGAAAGAACAGAACACAAGTTTTGTGGTAAACTTAATAGACTTGGTTGATTCTTATTGAAGGAAATGACAGCTATATATATAGCTAACCATGTAACAAAAGATAAAAACAAATCCATAGTTGTTTTAACAACCAACTTAACCATCTACCAAAACAACCTAAACAACTTAACCAATTAACATACAATCTAAACAACCTAACCAATTAACAGAATAAATAAAAACAAGATTAACTCTAACAATCACTCCCTTAATCTTGTTGCACCCGGATCTTCTCGCGCATCTTTTGCTTCTGTGACACCCATCTAATGATGTTGTCTTGATGCTTGTTCTCGACTGAGGATGGAACTGCCACATTACCAACTTCACCCATATATGTTGTAGACCTATGCTCACTACTAGAGTCATACTTCTTCCCGTCAGTCTCGCTCTCGGAGGACACAGCCATGACGTACTTCTCCTTATCAATCCTCAGAGCATTCCTCCCGCATCCGGATGGGAAGTGTCGGACTGCCGACACTCTTCTCCTTTTTGGAGGGGCGTACGCCCTCGAACCTTTCTTCGGTAGGCCCAGACTCTCCGTCGGAGAAGCAAAATATTTCTCCGATTTCGCAAACTGCTCATCAACCCCGTTCTCCCCATTCTCTTCGGATCCTTTTTCGATCTCCATTAATTGTGACCCACTCCTCCTAGGCGAAGAAAGGTCATCTTCGGGCTCCACCTTCACTTCTCGCAACAGAGATGGTTCAGAAGTCGCGTCTTTCACCCAGCTTCCCCCGTCGTCGTTGATGAAGTGGTAGAACTTCCGAGACCGTATTGCCTCGAGCCTCCTCATCCGCTTCTGGTCGTCCAGCCACTCCAGGACATCCTTGATGACGGCCTCCACCATCTCCAGCTTGTCCTTGTCGATCTTGTCCTCGTCGACCTGTGGAACATCCTCATCGTCGGAGTTTCGACGTGGACGAGCTTCTGCCAGGGGTCCTCGTTGACGATGACGACGCCGGTGCCGACGGGATTGCCATTTTCTTCATCTCCTGTGTTGCCATCCTCCTCAAGTAGTGTAATGGCTTATAATTCTCAAATAATTAATTAATTTTTTTTATTTATTATCAATTAATTATAACTATAGTAATAATGGTTATAATTTTTTTTTTATATACATTAAAGTTTTGCATAGAAACCCTTAGAAAAATTTAAAATTTCATTTTTTGGGTTGGACACCTCACTAAGGCTAGGTGTCAACCTATGGGTTGTGTGGCACATGCATGAGCCACATGGCTCATGGCATGTAAAGGAAAGACCTTTGAATGCCACATAAACACTCTCTCTCCATTCTTCATTTATTTCTTCCCTCTACTCCTTATACACACACACATACATCAGCCTCTTCCCTCTCCCCAAGTCCCTACTGCTGCTACTGGACGCCGCCACCACCCGCGCCCGGACTCGCCACCACCCCCGCGCCCGGACCCGCCACCACCACCTGCGCACGGACCCGCCGCCGCCACCCGCGCACGGAACCGCCGCCACCACCCGCGCCCGACGCCGCCACCGCATGCCACCGACGCCGCCGCCGTCGTCAGCCCCACCACCACCATCT
Source organism: Iris pallida (assembly GCA_029216955.1). Lineage (NCBI taxonomy): Eukaryota > Viridiplantae > Streptophyta > Magnoliopsida > Asparagales > Iridaceae > Iris > Iris pallida. The sequence goes on from JANAVB010042014.1 coordinate 7,812,096, forward strand.
TCTCCTCCTCTTCCTAAACCTAGGTATTATCTCTTCTTTTCCCCAATCTCTCTAAATTAAAACCCTAGGTCAGATTCTAAAATTCCAAATTTCTGGAATAGGGAGGAATATAGGAGGAAAGCAGGGTTTCACTTGGAATTAGGGAAGAAATTTCTGAGTTTTGCTCAAGACCAAGGCAAGTTCTCTTCAATTTTCTCTTCCTCTTGAATATTTGTTCAAGAATTAAATTCCCAAAATTTTCCTTGAATTAGTATGAGATAATCACATTCTGAAATTTAATTAAATTCATGACAAATCCATTTTTGTGAGAATATAATGTGGAAATAGGCTTTGAATTGGATAAGGAATCATTTATGGATACAACAATATGTGGACACACATACATGGACACAAGTATCGAATATTTATATCATGAAATAAATATTTCGAAATAAATTTTTATTTACATACACATATATGATCCTTGTCATACATAAATGCATGAATAGGCATAAATATGTGTAACATACTAGCATGAAAAATATTCACCTATATTACGATAAAATTTATTGTCATGAACACAACACGAATAATTACTTGATCAAACAAATATACGGACACATGAATGTTAGCATACTTATTAAAATTTAGATGAATCTAATAGTCATATTTATGCTTACGTGTTTATGGTTACTTACATATGAAATTTTAGAAGTATGGAAAACCATTTCATTAGATATTACATACTTAGGAATGCTTGGCATAATCATATACATATTCCAATAAAGCAAATATTTTGGCCTTTGTCATTTTCGAGATCACGATAGGTGAAAATATAAATTCTCAAACACCTTACAAACAATGCCATTATACTACTTCTTATAAGCATGGTATTGACATTTCTTGTAGATAAAAATTGCTATATAATAGTTCTATTGTTAGTTTGAATAAAAGTCAGGAACTATATAGCTAGAGTATGCGTTAAATTGACTAGTGGTAGGTGTAATTGTAGGTTGAATTATCATAATGTTCAATTCTGTCCGCATCATAAAAATATGCTAAATTGACATATTTGACACCATTATTTAGTCAAAAATGGCCATTAAGGGTATATATATATTAGGATGACCTTACGTCTACTTAACCCCAATTTTAACACTCCTCTGGGACCCTAAGAGGCAAATGAGGATTGTAGAAATTATAAAATCAGAATTGAACTCTTAGATAAATATTTTAATTTTACTATTAGCGCAAGTAAACAAATTACTTAGTTTATGTTAACAATGAGACATTTACATTTGATATCCTCGCATTACTAATAAGTGTATTTCTTGAGATTTGATTGCATTTTAGGTAATGCACATTGCCATAATCAAAACAATAAGTTGCTTGCTTGCTTGCTAAAGGTAAGAAAGCTTGAAATTTGATTATATATTATAAATGCGTGGTCCGGTGTTGAGAGTTGCTCCACCGAAGGGGTCGGCGTACCCGGATATTAACTGCGTGGTCCGGTGTTGAGAGTTGCTCCACCGAAGGGGTCGGCGTACCCAATTATTGTATTTTATCTATTGTAAAAATTGTTCCGAGTCAACCAATACAAAGGAGACTCTGCCGAAATTTTCAATAATTTTGGGAGTTAGTCAAATTTTAGAAACTTTAGGTTTTGGAAAACCTAAAATAGAAATCAAAAATTTTATCTAGTTTCTAGTCCGGTTGATCCTACCATATGGCGTGTTGTTTTAATACACGAGATGGTACGATAAGTAAAGGAGCGTTTCTTGCCAACGACTTACCATATAACGTGTCACACACGGATGGTAATAGGTTGGATAAATACTTCCTCCAACAAAGGGTTACCGTATGGCGTATTATCTATATATACGGGACGGTAATCAAGTTGAGGATAATATTAGACTTTAGAATTTATAGACCTTGTCCATATTTATAGCTACATCATGGGGCGGGAGAGAACAACTGGATCACAACCATCGAAATCCCTGCAATATAATTACACCCGTAAAAGCTGATCAGTAGTCCCGCATCTGTAGGGCCTTACGATGTCGGGGGGTGAGGCCTAGCTCACCAACAGAGAACAGTCCAGTAAATTCCGAAAATAAAACGGAATTTAAAAAGGTTAATGCATACAAATTTTTCCACAAGTTGTGGAGGGGTCGGAATCTAAGGTGCCGTACCCAATACAGACACCACCTGGTCCCGGGTAAATGGGATTATTGTCGGGAAAATAGAGGGTGATCGTGATCCACATGTGTTCTCTACAAAAGTGCATAATTTTGAGGCATAGAGTTATGTCTAGTATGATAAATTGACGAATTCGAAGTATCTAATACTTCCATTTGTTCCATAAGATAGTCATTTATTTGAATTTCCTAAAATCTTCTAAAGTTTTGTTTTATTTATTATCGCCTTTGATCGAGAACTTGCTTGTCGTTTCTAAACGACCTAGTATTTGTTCACTAGGAGAAGACGACGAGCCTGCGGACCTGCTTCCACTTTATGACGAGAACAATGGCGAGGAGTAGGCCATTCAAGGAATCATGATCAACACTGTTTTGTAATTGCATATGTAAATTATTGTTTTGTAATATGGAACTGTATATATGGTAATCTTAGAAAAACAATTATTGTATGATAGCTATAATCGATGTAATTAAATGTAGTAGTTGTACTTGTACTTTTCCATTCAAGCCTTTACAAGCGACAATCGCAATACGGGTGCGAAAGTACTCGTAGGGTGCGTAGCCTGGAGATGTGTTGCCTGCCCAATTTATTATAATTGAGAAGCGGGGCGTGACACGTCTTTAAGTGGTGGCCCATGCAGGTCCGCACAGAATGGAAAAGCTAGGATAAGTGAATAGGTTAAAAAGAATTAGGAAATTATATAAGTTATAATTAAAGTAAGTTAAAAAAAACCTGATTTCAATTACACCCTAGAAGTTTTCTAAGGATAGGTTGTACCGAAGCATTTAGGAAATACCAATGACACTACTTAGATTTTTATATTTCTTCTGCTATCTGACCTATCTATTTTATTTTGGGGTACTTGTTGGAGGGTACTAATTTAGAGCTTCATGGGTGTAGATCATGCCTCGCTTCCTGCCTTGTGCTAGGTTGGGGAATAGCATTCACAGTTTAGATGGATATTACCGATTTGTAAAAAGGAAATGGCGACTCGCACCTAAACAGATGATAAGGGTATATGGAGTGCATTATGAGCTCGAATATCCTGTGATATCAGAAGTCGCTGATGAAAATGTGAAGTTTTTCAATAAGATGAATTATTTCGTGCTTATCAAAATGCAAACACATGGAGATCCGGGTGTAAATGACTACAATGGAACTTTCGAGGAATGGTTGGAATTTCACCCAGACGCAACTGTTATCGGAAAGAAGGAAATGCTGATATAATATATGTTATGGGAAGAAATGTAAATATGTAATATAATTTTTGTCTGCTGTTAGCCTCTTTTTGTAAAACAGCAGATGTATATAAGGACCTGAAGGAAGACTGTGATCATGTATATGTACATATGTTGAATATATATATAAAAAGGGGGTACTTTGCAAATATTACTTGGTTAAAAGTAGACTTTAAAATTTTAACATTATCTTATTTTCTATGTTATTTTCGGGGATTTTATATACATTGTTGGCATTTATTATTATTAATTTCATTTGAGGATTATGATGAATGTAGGTTATGGATCTGTTCCTACCAAGCTTACTCTGGGATGGAAGTGATTACACCCTTTATTTATATCAACAAATGGTAAGGGAACGATGGGGGTTACCGGATTGGTATAACATGCCAGTATATGAGATAAAATATGGTATTCAGCGGCCTGTTATAAGAGACATAGAGGATGGGGCAGAAGTATATCATGTAAGGGAGATCCATTTCATATATGTTCGGGATCCAAACTACATATACTCTTACCCCAAGGTAGAAGGCTATGAAGGGACATACGACGACTGGGAAGAACACTATCCAGAAGCTACAGTTCTTCAAAGTGGACGTGTGTTTCTGTGTGCTGGGAGCTCTTCTATATAGACCAAGAGCAGTGTAGCCCTATGTATTGTAAATATGAGGGCGTGTTTTGTCTGTTGTATCTCATTTTGTAAAAACAACAGATGTATATAGAGGCCACGAGTAGGAGGGATACTTATATGGGTAGTCTGTATATGTAAATATCTAGTAAAGCTAACAGCATGTTGTACCATTTTGATGAATAGTAAATGAATATGCTGTTTCTTACTCTTTTGGAAATACATGTGTTCTTTGATATTGAATTTCTTGAATCTTTGAGATATAAGATACTTTGATATCTTGTATATCTCAAATCAAATTTTGATATAGCTACTTTATCAGGGAATACAAGACCAGTTCCTGAAAATTTCCATCTTTGAATTATTCAGGGAATGGACAATTTAAATAATCCTTCTTCATCTACTCCTGCCGTCCAAGTTGAACAGAACACTCTCGATGTATGTCATTTGCTACGGCAGATTTTAGAAAGTCATAGCCAGCAGGCTAATGCAGCACAAGCTACGACGGCTGCACTAATAGAACAGCTACGGACTCTATCTAAACCTAAGAAGAAGTCGGTGGCTGACTATAGGGATCTGAATCCACCCAAGTTTCGTGGGACCGAAAGTCCTATGGAAGCTGGGCAGTGGATGAGGACTACAGAGGGACTGATGAGGGCAGCAAATATTAGTCCCGAAGACATGGTAGCAGTCATCCGGATCCAACTTTTAGATGTTGCAGATAGCTGGTGGAGCGCTGAACATCCTGAGGAATCTAATGAAGTAGTTCCTTGGGAAGAATTCAAAAGAAAATTTGAAGAACGATTCTTTCCAAGATCAGCAAGACTGGAGCTAGAGCGAAGGTTTATCCAACTGAAGCAAGGAAATTTAACTGTGGATGGATATGCCGCAGAATTCACCAGATTGAGTAAGTTCGCATCTTATATGGTGACAACTGAGGAAGCAAAAGTGGACCTCTTCCAAGAAGGACTGAATCCTGAACTGAAACACAAGGTAGCACCATATCGATGCAAGACTTACTCGGAGATAACGGAGGCCGCCCGAGATCAAGAAAGAATGTTGAAGGAAAGACAAGCTCAAAGATCGGGAGGTTCAAAGAGACAATGGAATACGGGATCTTCATCTCAGAAGAATTCATGGCAAGGTCCACCTAAGCGTCCTCAGACAGGACAGACAAGAGAAGTAACAACTTGCAATTTCTGTGGAAAAGTAGGACACATCAAGAACAACTGTAGATTACTCAATGGTCTGTGTTTGAAGTGTGGACTCCCAGGGCACCAGGCTTACCAGTGTACTATGAACAAATTCGGACCAAAGAATCATCAGCATGGTCCAAGACCAATGATACAAGGGAATCATCCCAGACCTATGAACCAAGCAACGACGAATCCCCGAGCAATTGTACCATCCGGATACCAGCATAGGCCCCCGTTGGCTCCACAGGCACATCAGTTTCAACAGGCTCAAAAGGCAAAGCAGCCACACTTGGGGAATAAGAAGAAAAAACATGGTCAAGCCTTCATGATGGATTCAGAAGAGGCTGAAATCGCGGGTGAAGTAGTGACAGGTACTATACTAGTTTCATCGTATCCCGCATCAGTTTTATTTGATTCAGAAGCCACACACTCTTTCATATCTGCTAACTTTTTATCACAACGGAAAATTGAATCACAACCCTTGATTAAGAAGCTGAATATTCTCACGGGTAATGGAGTAGTAAAGGTTAATCGTGTCTGTAAAGCATGTCCAGTTAAACTAGGCGGGGGAGCATTTCGGGTAAGATTATTAGTTTTCCCAATGAATAACTATGATGTAGTATTGGGGATGGACTGGTTGACAAAAACATCAGCCAATATAGACTGTGGCCAAGGTAGGATTTCATTTCAACTTCCCAATAAGAAGACATATGAATTTAACCGGAATCAAAAAGAATTTGATGCTAGAGAATTGGAAAAGCTTGAATTACCAATTCGAGGAAGATTTCAAGAATTGGAGGAAGAACAATTTCCAAGGGTTGTAGAAGAATTCAAAGATGTATTTCCACAAGAATTATCCGGATTACCGCCAGATAGGGCAGTAGAATTTTCTATTAATCTGATACCCGGAGCAGCTCCTATAGCCAAGAAAATTTATCCAATGAACAAAGAAGAATTAGCAGAGCTGAATAAGCAGATTAAGGAATTATTGTCCAAAGGATTTATCCAACCAAGTGCCTCACCCTGGGGTGCGCCAGTTTTATTTGTAAAGAAGAAGGATGGAACCCTACGATTAGTCATTGACTATAGGGCATTAAATGAAGTCACCATCAAAAACAAATACCCCTTGCCAAGAATTGATGAATTGTTTGACCAACTAGGAGAAGCAAATGTATTCTCGAAGATTGATTTAAGATCGGGGTATCATCAAGTAAAGGTGAAAAAGGAAGATGTTCAGAAGACAGCATTTAGAACTCGCTATGGACATTACGAATTCTTAGTTATGCTATTCGGGTTAACTAATGCTCCTGCCATATTTATGGATCTGATGAACAGAATATTTTATCAATACTTGGATAAATTTGTGATTGTGTTTATTGATGATATATTGATATACTCGAGGAATGAAAAAGAACATGAAGAACATTTAAGAATAGTACTCCAAACCTTACGGCAAGAAAAGTTGTATGGAAAATTAAGCAAATGTGAATTCTAGTTAGACAAAATTTCCTTCCTGGGTCATATAGTGAGTGGAGAAGGGATATCGATAGATCCCAAGAAAATAGAAGCTGTCAAATCTTGGCCTACTCCTAAGAATGTAGCAGAAATACGAAGCTTTCTTGGTCTAGCCGGATATTATAGAAGATTTGTAGAAAATTTCTCAAGAATTGCGGAGCCACTTACTCGATTAACCCGAAAAGATGAAAAATTTAATTGGACTGATAAGTGTCAAGCTGCTTTTGAGGAACTGAAGGAAAAACTTATCACGGCTCCAGTACTGGCTCTACCATCTGGATCAGGAGGGTATGAGATTTATAGTGATGCCTCAGGAAAAGGATTAGGCTGTGTATTAATGCAACATGGAAGAGTTATTGCTTATGCTTCTCGCCAACTGAAGACACATGAAAGAAATTATCCAACTCATGATCTGGAATTGGCAGCTGTGGTTTTTGCATTAAAGTTATGGAGACATTACCTATATGGTGAACAAGTCAAGGTATATACAGATCATAAAAGTTTGAAATATGTATTTACTCAAAAGGAGTTGAACATGAGGCAACGAAGGTGGCTAGAGTTGCTTAAGGACTTTGACATGGAGTTGGAATATCATCCGGGAAAAGCTAACAAAGTGGCCGATGCCTTAAGTAGAAGACCATCAGCTTTCTTTATGAATACATCTAAAGAAATACTGGAAGATTTGAGAAAGATGGGGATTGAAGTAATAGGTCCAGTAACAGATGGAATATGGGAAAACTTACAGATACAATCACCCATAATAGAAAGAATAAAAGAGGCACAAAAGGATGATAGGAAATTGCAAGAATTATGGATCAAGACTGAGGCTGGAACACAAACAGGATTGATTAAACATCCCGATGGATCTTTGAGGTTTGGAAACCGATTATGTGTGCCATATGGAGAACTCAGGACAGAGATAATGTCAGAAGCACATAGCTCACAATATTCTATTCATCCTGGGAGTACGAAGATGTATAAAGATTTGAAGCAAAATTTTTAGTGGCATGGAATAAAACAAGAGATAGCCAAATTTGTGTCAAAATGCTTGGTATGTCAACAAGTAAAGGCCGAACATCAACGGACCGCCGGGCTTTTGCAATCTCTGCCTGTACCTGAATGGAAATGGGAACATATTACAATGGATTTTGTATCCGGACTCCCAAAGACCAGAAAGGGTAATAATGCCATCTGGGTAATGGTAGACAGGCTTACAAAGTTAGCAAGATTTCTACCATTCCGGGTCGGTCAGCCTACCGAGCTATTGGCTGACATGTACATGAAGAATATTGTTAGTCAATATGGGGTACCGGTGAGTATCGTCTCAGACAGAGATACTCGATTTACTTCTAAATTTTGGAGAAGCCTGCAAGATAGCCTCGGTACTCATCTGAAATTCAGTACATCATGCCATCCACAAATCGACGGTCAGTCAGAAAGGGTAATCCAAATCCTCGAAGATATGTTAAGAGCTTGTACCTTAGACTTCGGGGGATCCTGGGATGACCATTTACATTTAATAGAGTTCTCCTATAATAACAGCTATCAGGCTAGCATCAAAATGACACCATTTAAAGCCTTGTACGGAAGGAAGTGTCGGTCACCAATATGCTAGAGTGATGTAGGAGAACGTCAGCTTTTGGGCCCAGAGCTAGTCACTCAAACTGTAGACAATGTCAAGGCAATTCGGAGTCATCTCCAAGCAGCACAAGACCGACATAAAATGTGGGCCGACAAGCACAGAAGGAACTTGGATTTCAAGGCCGGTGATCATGTATTTTTAAAGATTTCACCAACTCGAGGAACTATCAGATTTGGGACAAGAGGAAAGCTAAGTCCAAGATACATTGGGCCATTTGATATACTGGAGAAAATTGGGAATGTATCTTACAAACTGGCTCTAACACCGTCCCTCGAAGGAGTCCATAACGTCTTCCATGTATCTCAACTTCGAAGATATGTGCCAGACCCCAGTCACATACTCGATCATTCAGAAATCACAGTGGGTCCCACTCTACGCCTAGAACAGAAGCCGGTGAAAATTTTGGATCGTAGGGAGAAGGTACTCCGAAATCGGATCATTCCACTTGTTCGAGTAGCATGGAGCAAAGATTCTCCAGGAGAATCAACTTGGGAGAAAGAAGAGGACATGCGGAACCAGTATCCGTACCTGTTTACCGAACAAGGTTAGATATTTCCACAATTTATATTGATTTGTTATTTCAAATTCCGAGGACGGAATTTTCTTTTAAGGAGGGTAGAATGTAATGGCTTATAATTCTCAAATAATTAATTAATTTTTTTATTTATTATCAATTAATTATAACTATAGTAATAATGGTTATAATTTTTTTTTATATACATTAAAGTTTTGCATAGAAACCCTTAGAAAAATTTAAAATTTCATTTTTTGGGTTGGACACCTCACTAAGGCTAGGTGTCAACCTATGGGTTGTGTGGCACATGCATGAGCCACATGGCTCATGGCATGTAAAGGAAAGACCTTTGAATGCCACATAAACACTCTCTCTCCATTCTTCATTTATTTCTTCCCTCTACTCCTTATACACACACACATACATCAGCCTCTTCCCTCTCCCCAAGTCCCTACTGCTGCTACTGGACGCCGCCACCACCCGCGCCCGGACTCGCCACCACCCCCGCGCCCGGACCCGCCACCACCACCTGCGCACGGACCCGCCGCCGCCACCCGCGCACGGAACCGCCGCCACCACCCGCGCCCGACGCCGCCACCGCACGCCACCGACGCCGCCGCCGTCGTCAGCCCCACCACCACCATCTTCTCCTCCTCTTCCTAAACCTAGGTATTATCTCTTCTTTTCCCCAATCTCTCTAAATTAAAACCCTAGGTCAGATTCTAAAATTCCAAATTTCTGGAATAGGGAGGAATATAGGAGGAAAGCAGGGTTTCACTTGGAATTAGGGAAGAAATTTCTGAGTTTTGCTCAAGACCAAGGCAAGTTCTCTTCAATTTTCTCTTCCTCTTGAATATTTGTTCAAGAATTAAATTCCCAAAATTTTCCTTGAATTAGTATGAGATAATCACATTCTGAAATTTAATTAAATTCATGACAAATCCATTTTTGTGAGAATATAATGTGGAAATAGGCTTTGAATTGGATAAGGAATCATTTATGGATACAACAATATGTGGACACACATACATGGACACAAGTATCGAATATTTATATCATGAAATAAATATTTCGAAATAAATTTTTATTTACATACACATATATGATCCTTGTCATACATAAATGCATGAATAGGCATAAATATGTGTAACATACTAGCATGAAAAATATTCACCTATATTACGATAAAATTTATTGTCATGAACACAACACGAATAATTACTTGATCAAACAAATATACGGACACATGAATGTTAGCATACTTATTAAAATTTAGATGAATCTAATAGTCATATTTATGCTTACGTGTTTATGGTTACTTACATATGAAATTTTAGAAGTATGGAAAACCATTTCATTAGGTATTACATACTTAGGAATGCTTGGCATAATCATATACATATTCCAATAAAGCAAATATTTTGGCCTTTGTCATTTTCGAGATCACGATAGGTGAAAATATAAATTCTCAAACACCTTACAAACAATGCCATTATACTACTTCTTATAAGCATGGTATTGACATTTCTTGTAGATAAAAATTGCTATATAATAGTTCTATTGTTAGTTTGAATAAAAGTCAGGAACTATATAGCTAGAGTATGCGTTAAATTGACTAGTGGTAGGTGTAATTGTAGGTTGAATTATCATAATGTTCAATTCTGTCCGCATCATAAAAATATGCTAAATTGACATATTTGACACCATTATTTAGTCAAAAATGGCCATTAAGGGTATATATATATTAGGATGACCTTACGTCTACTTAACCCCAATTTTAACACTCCTCTGGGACCCTAAGAGGCAAATGAGGATTGTAGAAATTATAAAATCAGAATTGAACTCTTAGATAAATATTTTAATTTTACTATTAGCGCAAGTAAACAAATTACTTAGTTTATGTTAACAATGAGACATTTACATTTGATATCCTCGCATTACTAATAAGTGTATTTCTTGAGATTTGATTGCATTTTAGGTAATGCACATTGCCATAATCAAAACAATAAGTTGCTTGCTTGCTTGCTAAAGGTAAGAAAGCTTGAAATTTGATTATATATTATAAATGCGTGGTCCGGTGTTGAGAGTTGCTCCACCGAAGGGGTCGGCGTACCCGGATATTAACTGCGTGGTCCGGTGTTGAGAGTTGCTCCACCGAAGGGGTCGGCGTACCCAATTATTGTATTTTATCTATTGTAAAAATTGTTCCGAGTCAACCAATACAAAGGAGACTCTGCCGAAATTTTCAATAATTTTGGGAGTTAGTCAAATTTTAGAAACTTTAGGTTTTGGAAAACCTAAAATAGAAATCAAAAATTTTATCTAGTTTCTAGTCCGGTTGATCCTACCATATGGCGTGTTGTTTTAATACACGAGATGGTACGATAAGTAAAGGAGCGTTTCTTGCCAACGACTTACCATATAACGTGTCACACACGGATGGTAATAGGTTGGATAAATACTTCCTCCAACAAAGGGTTACCGTATGGCGTATTATCTATATATACGGGACGGTAATCAAGTTGAGGATAATATTAGACTTTAGAATTTATAGACCTTGTCCATATTTATAGCTACATCATGGGGCGGGAGAGAACAACTGGATCACAACCATCGAAATCCCTGCAATATAATTACACCCGTAAAAGCTGATCAGTAGTCCCGCATCTGTAGGGCCTTACGATGTCGGGGGGGTGAGGCCTAGCTCACCAACAGAGAACAGTCCAGTAAATTCCGAAAATAAAACGGAATTTAAAAAGGTTAATGCATACAAATTTTTCCACAAGTTGTGGAGGGGTCGGAATCTAAGGCGCCGTACCCAATACAGACACCACCTGGTCCCGGGTAAATGGGATTATTGTCGGGAAAATAGAGGGTGATCGTGATCCACATGTGTTCTCTACAAAAGTGCATAATTTTGAGGCATAGAGTTATGTCTAGTATGATAAATTGACGAATTCGAAGTATCTAATACTTCCATTTGTTCCACAAGATAGTCATTTATTTGAATTTTCTAAAATCTTCTAAAGTTTTGTTTTATTTATTATCGCCTTTGATCGAGAACTTGCTTGTCGTTTCTAAACGACCTAGTATTTGTTCACTAGGAGAAGACGACGAGCCTGCGGACCTGCTTCCACTTTATGACGAGAACAATGGCGAGGAGTAGGCCATTCAAGGAATCATGATCAACACTGTTTTGTAATTGCATATGTAAATTATTGTTTTGTAATATGGAACTGTATATATGGTAATCTTAGAAAAACAATTATTGTATGATAGCTATAATCGATGTAATTAAATGTAGTAGTTGTACTTGTACTTTTCCATTCAAGCCTTTACAGGCGACAATCGCAATACGGGTGCGAAAGTACTCGTAGGGTGTGTAGCCTGGAGATGTGTTGCCTGCCCAATTTATTATAATTGAGAAGCGGGGCGTGACACGTAGCATGGTGAATATGTTCTCCGAGGTAAGACAGTCACCTGGCGTCGAGTCTCAATTCCACTCCTTCTCTTCATGGATCTTTGCCTCCTCTTCATGAAGCATGGCCATGAGCAGCATTGGTTCATCATCTTCTACTTTCTCGACTATGTGAGCCCTTTCCTCTTTGTTAAAACGACATTCAGAGGCGAAGTGCCCATAATTTTGACAATTGTAGCACTGTACCTCAGTCTTGTCGAACCTTCTTCCACGGTGGTTGAGATTGGTTTCGTGGTCGACATTGCGATCGCCATTGCTTCGTCCATGACTTCGGCCACGCCCACGACTATGACCACGGCCTCGAGTGTTGTTATACCATGTCACCATTCACCATCAGATCCTTCGCCTGATGCTTTTGTGTCCCGCGTCTTCCACTCGGCTCTGGACAACAGGACTTGCTCCTCATCGTTGTCACCAGTACCGCACAACCGTTCTTCGTGTGTTTTTAGATGGCCGATGAGCTCCTCTAAGGTCATCGTTTTGAGGTCACAAAACTGCTCGATCGTTGATACGATCTGTAGGAACTTCGACGACATGACCCGGAGGAATCTTTTCACGACATAGGTCTCGTCTACCTTGTCTCCCAATGCACGGATCTTGTTGACGACAGTCGTCAACTTCATGGCAAAGTCGTTAATCGTCTCTGCCTCCTTCATGCGGAGAGTCTCAAACTCATTCTTTAAAGTCTGGACCTTCGTCTCCCGGACGCACTCGGCGCCCATGTGCATTGTCCGTAGCATCTCCCATGCCTCTTTAGCCGTCTCCTTTTCGGCCATTAGAAGCAACGTCTCCTCCAGGATCCCTTGATAGATGACAGAAAGGGCCATCTTATCTTTCTTGGTTTCAACGGTCGTCGTCGGGTCGGTAGGTGCAATGGCGTCCCATACTCCTTGGGTTTGCATAAACCCCTTCATCTTGATCGCCCATGCTCCATAGTTGCTCTTCGTGAGCATTGGGTATTGGAAAGTTATCTTCAACGACTCCATAGCTTCACTGTTCTTCGACCTGGCGCTCTGATACCAAATGTTGTAAATAGCCAAGAAGTGAAAGAATAGAACACAAGTTTTGTGGTGAACTTAATAGACTTGGTTGATTCTTATTGAAGGAAATGACAACTATATATATAGCTAAACATGTAACAAAAGATAAAAACAAATCTATAGTTGTTTTAACAAACAAAACCAACTTAACCATCTACCAAAACTGTTGGAGTTTGGTCCTTTTCTATGTGAATTTTAGTCCCACATCGGCTAGACCAAAGGAGTTGTATCACTATATAATAGGTTTCCTATTTTAGAGATGCACATGTGGTGTGGAGGTGCACATGGGTGTGCCATGTGGGGTTATTTTTCTAATGGAAAAAGGGCTAAATCAACAATAAAAGCTTTCATGCTTTTTGCTCTTGGGAAATTCATTTCCATGGGAGCTAAGCCCCGTAGGGGCTTAGCGACTCGGACTCGGACTCGGACTCATGGGCTCATGAGACGTTTTGTTGGCGTACTTTGCACTTATCACGTCAGCATCGTCGCTAGGCGCATAGTGCGCTTTAGTGCGCTTTAGTTGTGCTCGTTGCGCGAGCCACATGCGCAGCCACGTTGCGCAAGCCCAGTTGCGCGTGCCCAGTTGCGCATGCCCAGTTGCGCAAGCCCAGTTGCGCTGCCCAAGTGCGCGCTCAGGTTGCGCTTGGGTGCGCTGGGTTGCGCAGGGTTGCGCGGGTTGTGCTGGGTTGAGCTGGGTTGCGCAGGGTTGCGCGGGTTGCGCGGGTTGCGCGGGTTGCGCTGCGTGCGCAGTGTGCGCAGTTCAGTGCGCGCTCTGTCGCGCCGAGTACAAGGAGCGCTGGGTGTGTGCGCAGTTGGCAGCAGAACGTGCGTTTGCATGTTCTGGGCGGTTGCTACATGTTCGGGGTGGTTATTACCACGTCCCTAACTTTGTGGCAACCGACCAGTTGCTGCAAGGCCTATATAAGGCATCCTCTCTCTCAAGGCTCATTACAGAATAGAAAAATTGTGCCCCGACATTAACAATTTTTTCGATGGAAAACAGAGAAAATGAAACAATTGTAAAAACAATGTTCCAACGCAACACTTCTAGGAAGGTTGCGTGAGTAAAACGAAGATCTAAAAAGATCTTGTTTAAAGTATTACGAGAATCTAAAAAGATTTCGTAATCCACAGCAACGGTGATCATTCACCCCAGCAGACCATAACCTAAACAACTTAACCAATTAACAGACAATCTAAACAACCTAACCAATTAACAGAATTAAAAAAAAACAAGATTAACTCTAACAAAGTCGGATGCCGTGACACATCATTATTTTCGGCAGGCTTAGACTAGGGTTCATGCCTCCACTACACTAGTGATGTAGCGATTTGGCCCAGACGGAACAAGCTATTTTTGTCGTTCACGAAGTATACATATATCTAGGGTTGTTGGATGGAACAGGTTTCCTGTTGTAGATAGGTGATTTCTGATCTCATCACTAATTTTGATGTAGAACTTTCAGCATCTTGTTCACAAAGCTATGATGTTAACATTTATTTTTCCCAGAGGCAAAAGGTTGAGTTGTACTCAGAAACTTACAGTTTTGTCTTCATATAAACAACAAGAAAATATATTGCGACATATTAGCTGGGCTGCTTTATATTATTCGACTGATTTACTGTTAAGAAAATGTGCAGCGATTCTCATTCTTAACTACTTGACGCTTACATTGCCTAGTAGCCTTTCTGATCAAAATGGAGGTTAATGGGCACATAATGCATTCATCTTTTGAGAAAAGTGTCTTCCAAACAGTGCAGTTCATTTTCACTTTTCAGTCGTTTTTCTTGGTCGGTGGTGGCAAATTTGTATGATGTTTCTTTTCAGGTCAGATTGATTTATTTATGCAACTGAAATAATACAATCTTCATGTCTTTACATGGAAGAAGTTAGAATTTGTTTTACTATTGGGAATCTGACTTTTTCTGTTATCAAACTGTTATTGACACCATAATCTTGGCTCAGAAGGTGTATACTACATTGACCTAGCTTCATGATAGCAAACAACAAATCAACTAGAATTTGTTTTTGTAAGAATAAGCTTTTCTATAACGAGTATAATTCATGATAGCAAGCAACAAATTAACTAGAATTTGTTTTTGTAAAAATATTTCTTATTCTATACAAGTATAATTTGACATTCTTATTAGTATCTTCCGCAATGCCACTGCACATGTCATACCGTTTCACTGTTCGGTTTAATTTGATAGAAAACTGCATCATCTTTCTCTCTCTTTTTTAACAAAGGTTGCTCTTGCTTGTTAAGCTTAAACTGCATAACAAGGAGGTTTGCTAATTAAACAGCGGAGGACACGTTGAGCAATGGGCCCTCATTGTGGAGCAATGTGTCCCCATTGGTGAATGAAAGCACTGATATATATATAGAGGACCTTATCTTCAGTTTACAGGACACTAAATCTCAGGCCACACTAAAGCGGAGCTTGCGAGCATTTCCATGGAGCTTACTGCAGCAGCATCTGGGGAGGGAAAGGGAAGGGGAAGTGACGAGTTGCTGCAATCACAAACACTGCTATGGAGTCGCATATTCAACTACGTTGACTCCATGGCCCTCAAATGTGCAGTCGAGCTCGGCATCCCAGATGCAATCCACAGCCACGGTCCGCACATCACTCTCGCCGAGCTCATGTCCAGCCTCTCCCTCTCGCCCACCAAAACTCCTCAGATGCGACGTCTCATGCGCATGCTGACACACTCCCGCATCTTCATGTGCAGCCAAAACTGCAACGGCGGAGAGGGGTACTCTCTAACGCCCCTCTCTGAACTGCTCGTTGATAGGAACAAGAACAAGGGCACCTCGTGCCTAAATGGATATGTACTGGCCATGCTCCATCCGGTCTTTCTGAACTCGTTCCAGTCCATGAGCGACTGGTTCAGAGGCAACGAGGACACGCCATTCTCCGTGGCGCATGGTTGCGGCTTCTGGGACATGACCGACCGCGACCCCGAGTTCAACATGGTGTTCAACGAGGGGATGGCGAGTGATGCTCAGTTCCTGATGGATGTTCTCCTTAAGGACTGCGGCCACATGTTTCAAGGCCTCGAGTCCTTGATGGATGTGGGTGGAGGGACTGGTTCAGCAGCCATAGCAGTCTCCAAAGCATTTCCGGAGGTGAAGTGCAGTGTCTTGGAGCTCCAACAAGTGGTTGACACAATTCACAACAAGGGGGAAATAGATTTTATTCCTGGTGATATGTTCGAATATATTCCTCCTGCCAATGCCATTCTTCTCAAGGTGATCCATTAAAACATACAAGGATCTTTATTACAAATTTTCTATTTTCCGCCCACTAGTAGAGAGGGACACATGTTAAGGTTTCATAAATTATCATATATATTTTGAAATCCATTTCTAACACCAATATTCTTATTGCAGTGTGTCTTACATGATTGGGGAGACCGAGATTGCGTGAAAATATTGCAGAGATGCAAGGAGGCAATTCCTTCTAAGGAAAACGGCGGAAAGGTCATTATAATCGATTTGGTGGTCGGGAACGACACTTTGCATCAGAAGTCAAGGAGGACTCAACTGTACTTTGATGTGACGATTATGGTAGTGTGCGGCGGAGTCGAACGTGGGGAAGAAGAGTGGAAGAACGTGTTTATGGAGGCTGGATTCACAGACTACAATATAACGCCGGTGGGTCTTCGTTCGATCATCGAAGTGTATCCTTGACTTAGTTGATTCATCTGCTCATGTTCGTCCATTATGAATGGAACTGTTTGGTTGTCTCGCACATTAGGTTTGGGTACCAAATAAATTCCACAATAAAATGTAATTGTGAACGTATCTGTGTTTACTGTTGCTTTCTTGTTCAACAAGATTGTATTTCAGAAAATGATGTTATGTTGTAATAAAATAAATATTTAAATCTCTTAAGTCTGAACATGGTCCTATAAATTTTCCTCAAAAATTAGAGTTGTTGATGAGTTCACAATCATCCACTGTATTTGGAATTCGGAAGTGTCGTAGCTTTCTTTCTAATTCCATTAGTGACATTAATAATCTATAGCTTGTTTCCTCTCTTTTTTTCCTCCCTTAATTCCATTAGTGACACCAATAATCTACCATACTCCGATTCACGTGGCATAGGACATTCTTCATTGTCCAGTTCAACTAATAAGTGATTCATTTCCTACAACCCCTGATTCTCATATAGATTCCTCCTGCTCTTAAGGACATGTATCAGCCCATCAATCATCTCTTCAAAGCCGTGTTGCAAACATTTTCCAAAGATTGGACATCAAAAAGTTAGATTGATCAATAAGCATTGGGTCTGGCAAGGGGCTAAGCAGGTTTGTTTCTCTCTACATGCTGCAATATAATTTGCAAGCCAAAAATCCATTTGTTGTTTAGTGGTAATTGCCTAAAGAAGAGTATTTAGCTATATAAAGCTATCCTAAAGAAACAACCTACAAAGGACACAATGGCCAATTGGGGTACGCACATAAACACACAATGTCCATATGACCCGAGAGTTTCATACTTACTCATCAGATATGCATACACAACCTATATTTGGAAGTTGAGTAAACTGAAACAATGACTCGAGCAAACAAGAAATCTGTATATTGGAGGAGGTAGCAGCATTGATATGGCACATCAAGAAGACAAGTAGACAAGTAAGATATTTGTACTGATAAGAGCAGTAATGTCAGTGGTTGTTTGGCTCATATGGAAGGAAAAAAACAAGTGTGTTCCAGAACCAGGACACTCACAAGTCTATTTTTATCAAGAGAATCCAAGAGGATGTAGTTATTATTATGTTTAAGGTGAATGCTAAGGTTAAGGATAGTTGCATAGTTTTACTCGTTAATGAAATCTAACCCTTCTGTAATATATATATATATATATATATATATATATATATATATATATATATATATATTTTTGAAGCAATGGGTAATTGTGGTGAACTCGCCTCCACTGGGGCTCGAACTCCCGACCACTTGGGCCGCATGCATCTCTCTTAACCACTAGGCTAGAGGTCATTTGCTATATATATATATATATATATATATATATATATATATATATATATATATATATATATATATATATATATATATATATATATATATATATATATATATATATATATATAATCCAAGACTTTTTCCATCAGAAAGGGTTCAGCTATGAAGCATAAGCTCCAGAAATAAATTGATAAAGTTTTAAATCGGCCATCGACCTACCATTAACCCTTGATGTTGGCACAAAGTTGCTAGCAAGGTAGGTATAAACATGAGAGGATCATATGGCATAAAACCTAGACTGCCAGTTGGTTAATAGGTAGAAACGAAGACCACCTTTTTTAAGGCAGTTTAAGTAGGATGACATAAACTTACTACTGGGAATTACAATTCCATACATCATTATGATACATCAAGATGAAGAGTGACGGAATGACAACACATAGAGAGAAATATGAACTTTAGCAAATAAACTATAAGACGAAGAATCATTAGTACTTAGTAGTGAATTCCTTGAGAATAAGTTTGAACCAGTAAGGTAGACTATATCCAGTAACATGACAAACAAATTCTGCCAACAAGATTAAAAAAAAAAAAAATCCATCTTGCAAAAAATCCACCATAAGTATATTCAACTTTATAGTGTATTCATTTAAATTTGTGCCATCCATATATTACTATGAGGAGTGATAGCAGGGGCGGCCGGGGCCCAGGGCAGGCCGGACGACGGCCCAGGGCCCCCTGACGAAAGGGGGCACCACCATGGAACTATCTACAATAGAACTGGTATGTATCATGTGCCTTTTTTAACAAAACAATAATGTGGTGTAGTGGTTATAATACTACACTTATATATAAGAGATCTTTGGTTCAAATCTTGACTACAACAATTTTTGGTTTTATTTATACTTTTTTTTTACATTATGTATAGGGGCCCATTTTGGAACTTTCGCCTTGGGCCCCCATCAGCTCAGGGCCGGCCCTGAGTGATAGAATAATACAGACCTAGTATAGCATCCAAATTAAGAAGAGGATTTGATGCCTGAGATGATTTTACAGTGTACGCCTTAAGTGCATCATCCCATCGATGCAGTTTCTTGTACCTTAAACATAACCAATAAAAGAGAATGTTAAGAACAGATAAAAACACTTAAATACACAACGGGGGTTGGGGGTGACGAAATAAAAAGCAATGAAGTCCTATGTCCAAGACTCTTGCTATAGGATAGAACAATATTTTCCTCCACTGGAGATACTTTTAGCTTGTTCACAATAAAGTTAATACCGATTGCATCTTCTCATACTGCCTGAATTGATTCAATAAGTCGAACCTTGAATTTATGCATCACCAGTATTTCAGTAGAATAATTAAGCAGAGTGTTTGATTGATAATATCAAAAACTCATTCACAAATATTTGCTTCGTAAGTCATACCAAGATTCCTTCAGTTGAACATCCAAATGTTGTGAGTAGGTCAATGTCCCCACGACGGCCTGGATATAAAAAGTACATGCACGGAATGTGTTGTAAAAGTGAACAAATGCCAACAACAATCTAAAAGGAAATTAATTATTGGTAGATTATATTTGTAATATAAATATGGCCCATACCCATAAGCCCAAATGTAGATACTATATATATTGTAACAAATCCTAGCAATGAGTACAAGGCATTATTATTTTCTACATGGTATCAGAGCCTCCCGAAAAACTCTAGGCGCCATCTCCCGAAAAATCATAGCCCGCTTTCGCAACGACCGTGCCGATCGCGCCCGCGCCGACCGTGTGCCCCTATTCCGCGCCGACCGCGTGCCCCTGTTACGCGCCGACCGTGCGGACCACGCCGACCGCGCACCCCTGTTCCGCTCCGTCTGTGACTCCGGCCCCGTCGTGCGCCAGACCCCGGCCTTGCTCTTGCGTGCTGACAGAGCGAGACCTTTAAGGTCTTATTAACCAACAAAAATACTGCCTGCTAGCCAGGTGCGTGTCAAGCGACGAGGCCTAGGAGGTTGTAGCTGACTTGAGATTGGCAATAAGATCAGCACGATCTTGTGGCTTCTTCAGACCAGGGAAAACCATCTTGGGTAATCATACAGAGTTGATTCCTCCCATTAGAGATGAATGTAGCCAATCAATATGCTTTGAACTTCGTGATGTTTGTTATATAAAAAAAAAGGAAAAAAAAAAGAATATATATATATATATATATATATATATATATATATATATATATATATATATATATTTTAATATATATATACGGATATCCGGTACCCCTGCTCGCGGCCGATTCGCCGCCGACCCCGTCCATCAGCGGCAGATTCGTCGGAGTTGTACAAAATTTTGTACACCCGACATCCGCTCGCCCCTACACGCCAGATCCGGCGCCCATGATCGCGGCCGATTCGCCGCCGACCCCGTCCATCAGCGGCCGATTCGTCGGAGTTGTACAAATTTTTTTGTACACCCGACATCCGCAATGGCAGATGATGTTGCGTCCAGCTACTCCGTCGCGACTGGCAGTGGCGGTGCACACAACCCAAATTATCCTAATCCGAAGGATCCATATTTTCTGAGTTCTGCTGATCAACCAGGAAATATCATTACTCCTATTATTTTTCGTGGACCGAACTATGCTGAGTGGTCTCGGTCGATACGTCTCTCCCTGATCTCTAGGCGAAAGATCACTTTTCTGGAAGGTACCGAAGTCAAACCTGTTAATGATGCTAGTAAATTGTTTGATTGGAGATGCGTGCAAGCGCTATTGGTTCAATGGGTTCTTAATACCGTTGATCCGTCTCTGAAGAAATCTTTGCCGTATTTTGAGGAGGTTTATCCATTATGGAACTTGTTGGAGAAACGATTTGTTGTTAGCAATGGCACTCGAAAGCAACAAATTAAGGTGGCTTTGGCTGAGTGCAAACAAACGGCTTCAATGTCTGTGGAAACCTACTTTAGAAATTTACAGTCTTTGTGGGATGAACAAGCTGCTTATTTTCCATTGCCTACTTGTACCTGTGGTGAACTTGCTGCAAAGCTACAAGCTATGAGGGATGAAGACCACTTTCAGGACTTTATGTATGGGTTGAATGCTGAGTTGTATGGTCATACCCGATCTAATCTTCTGGCTCAGGATCCTCAACCAAGTTTATATCGGGCATACCAGGCAGTCCGTGAGGAGGAGGATATGCGAATATCTCAGGTCCAATCCGCTACTGAGGAGGTGTTGGCACTGACTATCAAGACTTCACCTCGTCTCTCTACTACTTCTAATAGTAGAACCTCCGATTCTAGGGACAAATCAGGTATGATCTGTACTCATTGCAAGAAAACAGGTCATGATGTTGCCACTTGCTTTGCCAAGATTGGCTATCCAGAGTGGTGGAAGACTCGTCCTTGACGTAAGGGCGGACGTGGTGCTGGCGGTGGCAGAGGCACGGCACCACAGCAGCGACGTGATGGGGGACGCGCTACTGGTAGCACAGGGGTTGTTCATCATGTCGCCGCTGCTGGTCATGGTGTCCCTGCTGGTCTTGCTGGGAGTTCGGCAGACATGATGCATGGAGGGTATCCTTTGCCACTCTCCGGTGAACAATGGCAGAAACTGATGCGCTTGCTGGGTAACGAAAATCCTTCCAAACATGGTTCATCAAACTCTGATCGTCTGATGGGCAAGAATTCTTCTGTCCCTTGGATATTCGATACTGGGGCTACTCTTCATGCGACAGGCACTCGTGATTGTTTAGTTGATTGCTTTGAGGGCCCTGTCTGTCCTGTGATTTTACTTGATGGGAGCACTATTGAGGCTGTTCTGAGAGGCAAAGTATTTTTGACTGCTTCATTAGTGTTGACGGATGTTCTTTATGTTCCGACATTGACTTGCAATTTGATCTCTGTCTCACAATTGATTGGTGCCAGAAATTGTGATATGTTATTTACTCCTGATTTGTGTTTTGTTCAGGACCGAAGTACGAGGATGGTGATTGGAGCAGGTGAACAAAGGGGTGGACTTTACTTCTTGGGGGAGGTTCCAGCTTCTTTGGCTTCGGTGATCCTGGCATGCAAAGAGAGTAATTCCGAGGTTTGGCATAGTAGACTGGGGCATCCTTCAGATAAAGTAATGCAGAATTTACCTTTTCTCTCTGGTAGTAGTATGTTTTCTCATAAGGCTTGTGATATTTGTCATCAAGCTAAACAGACTCGTGATGCCTTTCCTGATAGTAGTAGTCGTGCTTTGAGATGCTTCGAACTCATACACTGTGATCTGTGGGGACCATATCGTGTTCCGTCATCTAATGGGGCACGGTATTTTTTGACTTTGGTGGATGATTTTTCTAGAGCTGTTTGGGTTGTTTTATTGACATATAAGTGTGCTGTTTATTCTGCGTTTCTTAAATTCATTGCTATGGTGAAGCGTCATTTTGGGGCTGATATCCGTCGAGTACGGAGTGACAATGGCACTGAATTTAATTGTTTACGAGATTATTTTTCATCTCAAGGTATATTGTTCCAAACATCCTGTGTTGGGACACCTCAACAGAATGGAAGGGTGGAAAGAAAACATCGACATATTTTAAATGTTGCCATGGCATTGCGATTTTAGGGTTCTCTTTCCGTGGATTTTTGGGGGAAATGTGTTCTGGGTGCATGTTATTGGATAAATAGGACCCCTTCTAGTATCTTGCATTTTAAGTCTCCTTATGAAGTTTTATATGGCTCGGCCCCTTCGTATGATCATCTACGTATTTTTGGTTGTCTGTGCTATGCGTATGATTTGAAATCCCGACATGATAAATTTGCTAGCAGGAGCAGAAAATATATCTTTGTTGGGTATCCACTTGATAGAAAGGGATGGAAACTATATGATTTGGAGACTGGTGAATTTTTTGTTTTCCGTGATGTTACTTTTTATGAAAAAGAATTTCCTGGGTGTGGCTTTGCTAGCGAGATGTCTTCTGCGACACGCCATACATCTGTTGAGGTGCTGGAAGACGATATAGAGGCTTTTGGGATGGTGCCGGCTACGGTTGCTGAGACCGGCGTAGTTGCTGGTGGCTCGGGACCGACTGACAAGGATGCACAGGTAGATGCAGAAGTATTGACAGGAGAGTCCGCTGGGGGTGATGCAGACACTACTAACGATACAGGGGATACAGTGTTGCCAGAGGTGCCCGACGAGGTAGTATTGGGAAGAGGAATGAGAAAGAAATCACAGCCAGTACGATTACAGGATTTTGTGACGAATGCTGTTCAAAGTAAAAGTCCTCCCCTTCACCACAGTTCATCTGTTCCCGTCACTTCCTCAGGTACTTCGTATCCTCTAACACAATTTCTAAGTTATGACATATTTACTGCTGGACACAGAGATTTTCTTGCAGCCATCACTGCAGGTGTTGAGCCTACTTCATATCGCCAGGCCTCGCGTGATTCAGGCTGGCGTGCGGCTATACAAACTGAAATACAAGCTCTGGAAGATAATGGGACATGGAGTCTTGTCGATTTGCCTCCTGGGAAGAAAGCATTAGGAAGTAGATGGGTGTACAAAATAAAGTACAAATCCGACGGCAGTGTTGAGCGCTTAAAGGCACGGTTAGTTGTGTTCGGTAATCATCAGGTTGAGGGGATCGACTAATCAGAAACATTTTCCCCAGTAGCTAAGATGCCTACAGTTCGGACGTTCTTGGTTGTTGCAGCTGTGAAAGGCTGGACTTTGCACCAAATGGATGTGCACAATGCTTTTCTTCATGGAGAACTGACAGAAGAAGTATATATGAAGTTGCTGCCAGGTTTTTCGCATAGTGAACCCAACAAAGTGTGTCGCCTGCGTAAGTCTCTATATGGATTGAAGCAGGCACCACGTTGTTGGTTCGCTAAGCTTACTGCTTCTCTGATATCCTATGGATTTATTCAATCACATTCCGATTATTCTCTTTACTCTTTTTTTAAGGGGAAGGTAGAGTTGCATGTTTTGATCTATGTGGATGATATGATTGTGTCTGGTAATGACACAGGTGCTTTAGATGCTTTCAAAAAGTACCTTAGTTCTTGCTTTCACATGAAGGACCTTGGTGTGTTGAAGTACTTTCTTGGCATAGAGGTGGCTCGGAGTGTGGAAGGAATTTTCTTGTGTCAAAGGAAGTATGCTTTGGATATCATTTCAGAATACGGTTTGATGGGGTCTCGCCCTGCTGGTTTTCCCATGGAGCCCAATCACAAGCTGGCAGAATCGACTAGTCCAAGGATGGAGGATGCAGAGACTTATCGGAGGCTGGTTGGGAGGTTGATTTATCTATCATTTACTCGCCCTGACTTGGCCTATGCCGTGCATATCTTGTCTCAATTCTTACAGGAGCCTCGACAAGATCATTGGCATGCTGCTTTGAGAGTTGTCAGATATCTCAAAAATGCACCAGGACAGGGTATTCTTTTGAAGGCTGATTGTGATCTCCGTCTTTCTGGTTGGTGTGATTCCGACTTGGCGAGTTGTCCCTTGACTCGCCGCTCTGTTACAGGCTGGTTGGTGTTTCTGGGAGGGGGTCTCCTATTTCTTGGAAGACCAAGAAGCAATCAATTGTTTTTCGATCTTCCGCTGAAGCTGAATACCGATCTCTTGCTGCGCTTGTTTGTGAGTTGAAATGGTTGAAGGAGTTATTGGTGTGTTTGGGCGTTCGCCAGGAGCCTGCTATATCGGTGTATTGTGACAGTCAGTCAGCCCTGCACCTTGCTCAAAACCCGGTATTTCATGAGCGTAGTAAGCATATTGAGGTGGATTTGCATTTTGTTCGCGATGCTATTAGAGATGGCACCGTAATAGCCTCGCATGTTCCTACTTCTTCTCAACTGGCTGATATCTTCACCAAGTCCCTTGAAAAGCAAGTGTTTGATTCTTTCCTTCCCAAGTTGGACATTTGTGACTTGCATGCTCCAACTTGAGAGGGGGTGTTAGATTATATTTGTAATATAAATATGGCCCATACCCATAAGCCCAAATTTAGATACTATATATATTGTAACAAACCCTAGCAATGAGTACAAGGCATTATTATTTCCTACAATTATAGAAGTCGAAGAGCATAATTAATGAAAGAGAAAGATAAACTCATTAAAACATGAAAAAAGACCTCATGTTGGTGTAGATGGTTACTAATATGAATAAGAGACTCAACCACAGCAACAAGATTTGTTCCTTTTTTGGAACGTGCTGCTTCAAACTCCATCTCTTTATAGTGAAGTGCCTTTGCAAATGCCCGACACTGGTGAATAAGGTAGAAAAATAAAACAAAATGATTTTCTTATTGATAGTATCCTTGGAAAAATTGATTTGATGTATTAGAATTGGCCAAATTCAAATCATGAAATAATCTTTTCAGCAAGAGAACCCAAGCAGTTGAGTATCAATGGGAAGAGGTTTCTCATCATGTTCCATAAACTCTGCCTGATCGGTCTGACAGTAACCAACAGCAGTTCAACAAAGTGTAAAAAGACTCTAAAGTAAAATAGTGCATCTGCACCTACCAAGTTTAGCAAGGTTGCCAGAATTTCAGGAGGGATTTTTGGGAAGAAAATGTTCGGCTTAAGGTTCCTAACTAACTGTTCTTGTGACGTTTCATTCATCTGCGACCAGCAGCTTGCAAATAACTTCCGTCCAACAAAAGGATGCAAGCCATTTTTCTGATTAGTACAGGAAACCATAGCATAGGATAATAAAGTCAGAATGATCATTGCACCTACAATTGTGCAAGTCTCGTACAAGTACGTAAAGCAGGAGATGGAGACTCCTTGAGCAGTTCGATACTGAAGTGTCTCATCTACTCTGCCCAATCTTTCTTAGTACTCCTTTGTGAAGCCTCACCAGCAGTCCTCAATCTAACCATATTGACCTACAAGCAACCAAGAGAGCCAAAATCATTAAATTTGGAAAACACTGTCATTTAACAGGTGTGTTTTCCAAAATTGGCTAGTTAAAAAACCAGATAGAAAAAAGGATTTGAATGGCTCTATATCTGGAATGCTTGAACAAATTTGCTGATTTGCTCAGAATAATTTAGATAAAGCAATTTACATAAACATAGCCTATCAAGAACATCCAGATGTGTCAATGTGATTCTTATAAATTTAATATGAACAGTATTCTAATTAGAAAGAAATGATGCATCCAGTAGGGTATGTCCTCCATGTGACATAAGGCACCAAATAATGTCAGTCCTATACGTAAGGAATGTAGTTCAGTCATGTGTGTGTGTCAACATTATGAGTAGTACAGAGGAGTGTATCCGTGAGTTGTGTGTGGGTGTGGGTTAGTGAAACAACTCTAAAAGTAAGAAAACCCAGTGAGGGTTGTGTGTGTAGTTAGTATCCCTACTTTTCTTAGATTTCTTCTTGCAACTTTCCTTTCATTTTGTAATTCATTTTTTCTTAAATCAATATGAAGAAAGCTCTATTTCTTCTTTCTTCCCCAAATTTAGTTGTACATATATGTTGTCAATGGCAAATTATGATAGATTTCCCCAATCTTGAGCCAATGGGGAAGGAGTTCTAAGAGCATAACAACAATCTAATACTTGTACAGAGTCAAAAAAAAAAAAAAAAAACCTAAACAAGAGGGAAGTGCAAGACAATGAGAATGAAGAAGCTAGATTATTAGACCATAAGAAAGATCATTATCTTTGTTGGTGTTTTATATATCTTAAGGCCACTAAAGAAAAGTGATCAAGATAGTAAAACTACAAACTACAAAGGATAATATAGTTGAAAATTGAGAGAATTCATACTCAAAGTATGGTGGAATAGTGAGTCTTCTTTTGTCACCGACCCACTTTAGCAAATATGTGTAGTTTTTCTCATTGTCTTTCTTCTTTTGTGTATGCTTATATTAATTACATCAGTTGATTTTGAATGCACAACAAATCTATCTCAAATAATCCGCCATCATAACATGAACATTTAAAATTGCTGATAACATTTGTGGAACTCTTCAAAATAATAGAAAAGTTACCTTACTCCCATCATAAGCACTTGTACCATCAGGCTTGCCCATGGCAAGGACCTCTACAACAAAACCATTGGAAAAAGTGTTAATATTGATCAATATCGATATCGATTGGTAGTGTAAACTATGAAATTTAGCTTCAAATTAAGTTTTCTTACCAAGTCATGCACTCTTAAGGGGTATCCAACTCTAGGAAATTTAGCCAGGTATCTATCTAAAATATATACTCCCAATTAGAAATTTGAAAATTATTCTTTTGAGAAAAGAAAACTACAACAAGACAAATTCGAGTCTTTCTTGCCCACCCCCAGATTGAAGGTTAATTATATACATTAATTTTTGAAGGAACATAGGCTTCAAATCGAATTTCATATATAAATGAATCGCAACAACTATATATCAGGAACTAAGGAATTGGTAAGGGGATGTAGCAAAAGATATGTATGCAATAATTCATTTCTTCTAGACTACTGACAACTAAAGTCCGAAGTTATGACAAGAACGAAACTACAAAAACATAAGGTGTATGTTCATTTGCTCATGACATTAACATTTATAATCAATGCTATAGGTGATCAAATCGTCAATTTTAATGATGGTAAAAGAGCCTGAACCTTTGCCTGTTGGTTTAAGACTGAATCCTTCACAATGTTCTTTTGTTGGTGTTTTGCCTTAGAGACTAGAAAAAATAGTCTCATATTGCCTAGGCCAAATGAATTGTATCTCTATATAAAGTTTTGTTTGTGTTGAGAGATGCACATGAGGTGTGGAGAGGCACATGGGTGCCATGTGGGAGTATTTTTCTAGTGGAAAGAAGGCAAACTCTACAAAGAAAGCATTTATGTTTTTTGTTATGCTCATGGGATTATTTTCTTGGAGCTAAGCCCCGAAGGAGCTTAGCGACTCGGACTCGGGCTCAAGGGCGCAAAGTGGCGCTTTGTTGGCGCACTTAGCACGTCAGCATCGGCACATGGCGCTGTTGCAGGCACGCTTGCTGTCGCGGGTGTGGGTGCGCGGGCATAGGTGCGGGCTAGGCGCATCTCTTCATGGCCGCGTGCGCTCGCGTGCCTGTACGTCTGCGCGCCTGTACTGCTCTTGTCATTTATTGGAAGATTCTGACGGTTATGGAAAGATCGAGTCAAATTACAGATCCGATTTTTGTGGGATTTGAATTTGATTCAGTTAAATCTTTCCTTAATTCGTTCCTATCTTTTCACAGTCAGTGTACGGTCAGGATTAGAGTTAGGGTTTCAGCCCAACTCTATAAATATCCTCTTCGTGTCTCCTTTAACGACTTACTTAGAAAATCAGAGACGAAGAGAGTTGAGAGGCCGCTGCCATTGGAGTTCAAGGAGATCTGCGAGTTCAGTCAGGAGGTGACATCGAGCGTTCCAGAAGTTCTCATTCGAACTTACTGGTTCATGGGAGCAGGTCGCAGTAAGGCGAATCTTGCTTTGAGCAATGGTGATCTTCATCACCCAGCAAAGTTGTATCTACTTCTTCCTCCGTCTTCGAGACAGAGATTTCAGGACCTTTAGAGTTGCGAATTCTTTGCTATAAAACATCTGAATTCCTCTCATACAAAGTGTGTGACTAAATTCGTTTGGAGGATCACTATGTCCACTTTCGTTCTTCCATCTAAGATCTGTTTGTGAATAACAATCTCAAAATAAGATTCAGATCTGATGGAGAACAATCGTGCAAACCTTCTCGACACAAAGTTTGACGGAGAGCATTACAAGTTATTTACAACATCTGGAAGAGGAAGGTCAGCCTTAATCTTTAACTGGTTAGCGTCGACTACGTGTTGACGATCCTGAGGCTCTGATTCCAGAAGAAGAAAATGTTCGAAGGATTGCTGAAGCCACTGCTTTGAAATCAAAGTGAAGGAGAGATAACAACCTCTGCAAGTTGTTGATCTTGAACTCTATGGAGGACTCTCTAGTGGAGTCATACAGCAAGACGACCAATGCAAAGGACGTCTGGAAGTCTGTAGAGAATCTCTACAAGACAGATGAAAACAGGAACAAGATCCACGTAACTGAAAAGGTCTGGAGGATGCGATTTGAGGACGACAAGACCATATTGCCTCAAGTCAAAAGAATTCCTCAAGTTACGTCAAGAACTTGAGGACGACGACATGCCCTTAGTCGATGCTTTCGTCATCGAGGGTATTGTCGCCAAGCTCCCACCTAGGTGGAGCAACTTCATCACGGACATGCACCGCAAGATGATGGAGCTGGATCTTGAGCGCCTCTTGCACTGGATACATGTTGAAGATGAGTTTAGGGCTCAACTCAAAGTGGACACCTTGTCCAAGCAGATGGCCAAAATGAACATGGTACAAGGAGAAAATTCTAAAGGAAAGCAGAAGGCTCCCTACAATAAGAAGAAGGACGTTCACCATCTGAAGGTTAAGTTGGCTCAGTTCAAGCCCAAGTCCAAGGAACCTGAGACTTATTTCAACTGTGACAAGAAAGGTAACTGGAAGATGGGCTGCAAAGTAAAAACCTAAACTTAAAGAGCAAGGTGAGGCTAACTTTGTTGCTATGATTGTGCAAGGTTGACTCAACTTATGTTAACACAGACTGGTGGATTGACATTGGGGCATCGTGGCACGTTTGCTCGAAGAAGGAGTGGTTCGCCACATACAAACCTGTTGCGGAGAAGGTTATGATGGCCAACCAGACACAAGCTGAACTACTGGGGATCGGGACGGTGGTACTGAAACTGACTTCGGGTAAGTCATTGACGTTTCAGGAGGTGAAGCATGTATTGTCTATAGCCAAGAATCTTGTCTCAAGAAGTCTTCTCTGCAACGTAGGCTTGAGGATGGACTAACTCTGATCAAGGGGTTATGTCTTATAAAGGAACATACTTCGAAAATGCTTATTATACCGAAAGGATGTTCAAACTTCAGCTTATAACTCATATTGAGAAAATTAATGCAGTCTCTAGTTCTGATTATTCTCTTGAGTTGTGGCATAATAGACTAGGACATGTTCATTGTAAAGAATAAACAAAATGTCTAGTCTAGGACTTATGTCCAAATGTGGAGGTAAGAAGTTGGAGAAGTGTGAGGTCTGTGCGCAGACGAAGATCACAAGAAAACTATTCAAACGGGAAAACTGAAGTACAGATCTTCTGGAGTTGGTTCACTCAGATATCTGTGACTTCAAACAGTTCTCCACTAAGCCGGGATGAAGTATTTCATTACATTCTTCGACGATTTCTCAAAGTACGCATTTGTTTATCTGCTCAAGTCTAAAGACGAAGCGTTTGAGAAATTTAAGAACTTCAAAGCTGAAGTCGAGCGTCAAACCGGACAACTCCTCAAAAGACTCAGAAGTGATCGAAGGAAAGAGTATAGGTCTCATGATTCGTATCCTTCTGCAGAGAACATGGAATTGTCAACGAGACGACTACTCCGTACTCACCTCAATCAAACAGTGTTGCAGAAAGAAAGAACAGAACGTTGACAGAGATGATGAACACGATGTTGTTGACTGCGGGTCTTCCAAATTGTTTTTGGGGTGAAGCAACGCTTATGGCTACATTTATACTGAACAGAGTGTCGTATGCAACTTCGGAAGTCACTCCTCATGAACTCTAATTCAAGGTCAGACCCAACTTGAATGTCATTCCAGTGTGGGGATGTCTGGCATATGTGAAGCTTCCGGGTTTGAAAATTCAGAAGCTGGGAACGAGGACTACGAAGTCTATATTCCTGGGTTATGTCGATAAAAGTGATGCTCGGAGGTTCCTCGATATCGAATCAAATCATATCATTGAATCTTGCGATGTAGAATTCTTTGAAGATAGATTTGCAAGGCATAAGAACATTGTTCTCGCGGATATTCCGGAGAATAGTGTGAGTGTGTCACGCCCCAGTACCGGAATACTGAGACGGACTAGGCTAGCTACCACTACTAAAATCTGTCAAATCAGCGACGCAACAAGACGTCGCTAATATTGATTAGCGACGTATTTAGCGACGTTTTCATGTAGTCGCGATTAACCTAGTCGCTAAACATGAAAACGTCGCAATACATCGCTATTGCGACGATACTTAGCGACGCGGTCACGTTGCTAATTCAGCGACCACCAGCGACGGAAAACGTCATCATTTACCGACGTAACCTAGCGACGTTGAGCGACTTGACATGCATCGATGCTGACCTGGCTTGAGAGCCAAATGGCAACGTTCTGCAACTTTTTGACGTCGCTATAGTACCGACATATAGTGACGTTTCGCGACGTCCTACTTAGCGACGTTTAGTGACGATCAGCGACGGTATTCATCAAAGTTAGCGACGTGCCTTATATTTACTTAGCGACGTTTTCTTCGTCGCTGGACGTCATTGAATGTCGCTGAACGTCGCTAATATCGAAAAAAACTAAAAAAAATTACAGCATTTGCAGCATCCCCTGCAGCATTTGCAGCATTTGCAGCATCCGTTACACCATTTGTTACAACAACGACGGTGTATCACGGACAGAGTATCAAACAACACATATACACACAATCACGAACACGTTTGAAACACAATCTCATCAATCAACACAAATATATGAAAATTTGTAACAACAATATCAAACATAATGGTCCACATAAGAATAATGTATGTATAACCACATAAAAGACCCAACAATGGGCCATCACACAACAATATATATGTCGACTACGGCTGATCAGGAGGAGCATCACCGCTCCTGGAAAGAAGGTAAGCATACTTCTCCGGTGTAAGAACCACCGACGACGATGAAGGAGGAGGCAATGCAACCGCTGGAGAAGGAGGCAGTGTAACCGCTGAAGATGGGTGTGTCCGCGTCTCCTCTAGGGCTCGCAGTCTGGCGCTGTATTGCTCCATGCAAGCCGCTATCCTAGTAACGGTGTCGTAAATGGACTCCTGTGTCCCCTGTACTTGCTGCACAGTGCACTCGAGCTCGTCAAAGCGTGCGGTGACCGACGCAACGTCCTCCTGCGCTGAGGCCCTTGCTGCTCAGCAATCCTCCTCAGCATATCGTCGCACAGCTCAGCAATCTGGCGGAAAATGGTCTCCTCGACTCGGGACGACTCGGCCTGTGACGGCTGTGAATGCGCACTGGAAGAGAGAGCCCTGGATGCCTGCATCGCACCAAATGCGTCGTAGGACCCCGTACCGTAGTACGTACCCCTCTGAAGACCACCAACAGTGGTCTTCCAGAGCTCGTCCTTCGACTGAGGCGGAGAGGGTTGCGATGTACCAGCCCCTTCCTCTGCCTGTGCACTAGCACTCGCACGCTCATCACGTAGCCTAACATACTCTTCCTAGAAATCATTGTGCATCTCTATACATCAGTACTTACCTAAATTAGCCTAATAAACGTCTAAAATATTTAATTATTATTAAGTATATGGTTATCTGTATATTCTTTAAGTTGTGTTAAAAATTAACGAAATCAAAATTAGTACTTACATAGCTCTGAGTAGCCCGGTCGTCGATGAGCTTTCCGTCCTTCCGATGGGTGGCCAGAAAGGCGGTCACCATGTTTGCGTCCTCACCCCTCTTCACCTGCGTGTTTGTTATATTTTATTCTTTAGTAAAATAGAAAATTATATACTCCTACTATCAATAAAATCTTATATTTTATAATAAATTACATACCGGACGACGGAAATGTTCCGTCATAGGAATCGATCCACCACACCACTTTTCGGCCATCGTCCTAGCCGCCTTTGCCTTCTCCGAACGCTCTATGTACCCGGGCTCCTCAAATCGAGCCCTCATCGTGGTCCACTGGTCAGGTGTGATCCAACCAGCAATCGGCTTTCCGGAGCGGTGACGAGCTTTCTGATCGTCAATTGCATCACGGATCAACTTGGCGGCGACGGCATAAAATTGCCTCTCAATCTGCTCGGCCCGGTGTGGTGGATAAAAATAAGTCCTCTACAAGAATTACAAATTAAAATAATAAGTTGTAAAAAATGCTTAAAATTATATTAATCATACTAAATTAACTATCTTTAGTTACCTTGAAGTGGGCAAACCAGAATGCCTTCCTCTCTTCCGAGGCATCCGAGTAGTTGATCTACGGACCCCCATAGTTGGACCTTAGAAAGGAGCCCAACGCTCTCTGTACCGACGAGAGACGATATCTGTATACAACGATAACCGACGTATTAATGAATATATATATAGATATACAGCATAAAATATTGATTTAACTTACTTCGTAGGACCGTCGGCCCAAATCTCCATCCTCGTCTCGTCCTGAGGTGCGTATGGAGGGTCGCTCTGGTATGGATCCGCCCGGGCGGGAGTAGGGACTACCTCCTCCACCTGCTCCTCACCCACCATGCTACTGTCAGCGGTAGGAAGGCTAGGGGAAGTAGTATGATCAGCAAGCCTGGAACTGCTCGTCGCAGGTGCACTGCCACCCGGACCTGAGACCGTATGGTACAATGGAGTGCTCGGGTCAGACGATGGTCCAGAGCCATCCTCTAGTAACGGAGCTCTCTGCCCACCTAAGGACACGGATCGTCCTGGCCTATCTCCGCGTCGTCCTGAGGTGCCTCTGCGTCGTCCTGCCATGCTGATAATAACATTGGAGTTCATAATTTAAGACTACAGAAATATAAATACATCAAAATCATAGTTTATGATTGAAAATATAAATAAATACAATGACAGTTTAGAAATATCTGCATACATTGGAATCCATAATTTAAGTTTTCAAAAATGATCATAGTTCATAATTTAAGATTACAGAAATATGAATACATCAAAATCACAGTTTCTCAATCATCCTCTGAAAATTCATCTTCTTCGTTTGCCTCTTCCTCCTCCTCATCCTCTTCCTCTTCCTCCTCATCGTCACTAGCATCTCCTTCGTCTTCCCCTTCGGATACTTGTACCTCTTCTACACAAGTAGATATGGAATGGGGAACTTCTGCTGAGTCGACATCAACTGTATTAGGTACAAGAGGCAGCTCGTTCTCCTGATAAGCCACTTCGTCGACGTCGTAGGTATTTCTGGCTTTAGTCTTGCATACTGCCCACCAGTCGTACCTCATTGTTCCCCGTCTAGGATATGTTGTAAAATATACGAGTTGAGCTTGACTTGCTAGGATAAATGGTTCGTATCCTTAGTATCGACGAGATAGTTAATATCCACAAGACCATGCTTGTCAATTTTCCATCCTTGATCTTGTATGGGATCGAACCAATCAACTTTGAACAACACGATCTTGGCAGGCTCTATGCCATAGTTGTACGTCAATTCCACGATCTCCCGTAAGACGCCATAGAAATCATTGTCTGGAGTGACATCTTTGTAGTTTGTAGATTTGATACACAAGCAACTGTTTTTTGTGGAATCAAGATCCAGGAAGCTATCTCTGATGAGAGCATTTGTTGACTTGAACTTAAATCCATTCACGCAATACCTTGGCCATACTTGACGGCATAAATTGGTCCCTTGGCAAGAGTTCTAATAGATTCATTCTCAAGGATGACGTCCGGACGATCGACCTAAATACGAAAAGATACAAAATTAAGTTTAATGTTAAGTTATTTCTTGTGCAGTTGTACCGTAGATTAATACAAATTCCTTATAGCAAATGTCATACATAGATTTCTGTCTCGCCAGTCGAATGGCAGATAATTATATAAATCAAACTAGTCAAAGGGTACTGAACAGAAAGTCTAATTAAGACTTTCAACTAAGCAATCAAAGGGTACTGAACAGAAAGTCTAATTAAGACTTTCAACTAAGCAGCGCTGTAGGATTTAAAATATGGTATTCAGGTCAACTTAATTCAATCAAAGGGTACTGAACAGAAAGTCTAATTAAGACTTTCAACTAAACAGGCAGCCTGGACTGCTGTTCAGAACTTGGCAGGCAAAATCCCATACCATCTGATGACAAACCTATACACACCCTTGTCCAAACCATTTGTTTCAGTAGGTAAAACATTCCAGGTTACTCAAGTAACCTGTCGTGCAACATTTTGTGTCAACTGCATTCCTTGTTAATTGTAACATGCATACTATCATATCCCAACTCTGCCAAAACCTGACCAACATATCCTACACTAATCATTCTATATTTCAGTAATGTCAGTGAGCTAAATCATACTCAACTGTCGAGAATACTTAGGAGAAAACTCATTCACAGGATTAGTATCCATCCATCGTGACATAGCTAAAATTTTATAGAGCTCGATAATAATTATTAGTCAATTTATTCATCATTTCAAAACCCTAAAAATGCCCAAAAAACTCCCAGTATCAGTAAATAGGGCTCGAACCCTACATTAGAATTCGAATCCAAGCAAAACATCAAATTGACAGTTGATATGCCCAAAAAACTTCCAGTATCAGTATATAGGTGTCATACTGTGAGTCTCGTGTCCACACAGTGGGACGCGACGTGTCCAAACCAACAAAATAGGTATCACACGAACTAGAAGCGAGTCCACGCTCTCGTGTCCCCCGCAGCGAGTCCACTGTGAGTCTCGTGTCCCCGGCAGCGAGTCTACGCTCTCGTGGACACGAACTAGAAGCGAGAGAGAGCTAGAAGACGAGGAGAAACTGGGAAGCGGGGGGGGGGGGAGAGTTACCTGAGGAGGAGCTACCTGAGGAAGGAGGAGGAGGAGGAGGAGAAGGAGGAGGAAGATCGCCGGAGGAGCGCCGCGGAGGAGGAGGCCGGAGGAGGGAAATCGCCGGAGGAGCTTCGCGGAGGAGGAGCGCACGAAAAATTGGGGGGAAATTTGTGAAAGATCGAAAAGGAAACCCTCGCCGGCTATATGAAACGATTAGCGACGTCCTTTTAGGACGTCGCTAAACGTCGCTGATATTTAAGAAACGGTGACGCTGCTTAAACTGCGTCGCTACACGTCGCTATATCAGCGACGTGTACCGACGAACTTGCGACGCAGATTCCCATTTAATAAATTGCAGCCGCTAGACGTCGCTATTAGTCGCTGTTAGCGACAAACGGCGACGCCTTAGTTAAACGTCGCTAAACCCCCAAAAAATAGCGACGTTCTATCTTGGCGTCGCTAAATACGTCGCTGATATGACTTATTTTGGTAGTGTACTCCATATAAGGTATATAAACGTCATACGACGATCGTGGCTGTCAAGAGACAAGGGGGTGCATGCTACAATCAAGTCTCCTATGGTCTCACAAAGCATCTATATCTCAATCAATCAAAACAAGAAGCAGTAAATAATGATCATATAAGACAAAGCAGTAAGGCGTCTCCGACGCTTCATCAAAATAATT
The DNA here is from genome assembly GCA_029216955.1 of Iris pallida. Taxonomy (NCBI): domain Eukaryota; kingdom Viridiplantae; phylum Streptophyta; class Magnoliopsida; order Asparagales; family Iridaceae; genus Iris; species Iris pallida. Next base: position 7,848,779 of record JANAVB010042014.1, read on the forward strand.
CATAAACCTAGCTATACAAAATGATATGCTAGTACCGAGAGTCAATAGTACATAACTATAGTCAGCTGCAGTCTGATTTAATTACAATTATGTAAAAGGAAACTAATGTCCAGAACAGCCGGCTAAACAGGTGCCGGTGGCTAAATGTCAAGTACAAAATAGAAGATATCTGAGCAGTGAAAATAAAATCCACTCATGGTCCCTGGCGCCCATACTCCTGGTGTGAACCATTGTTCGGGTAGAAGGCTGGATCCTCTAGCGCTGCTATGAGATCTGGCCAAACAAAACCAGCGGGGTTAGGCCCCGAATAGCAAGTACCACAAGGGAGCACAAAAGAGTGAGATAAAACCCAAGCGTAATAATAAGACCTGATTCAAGAGTTATAGGCTTATACCATATCATCGAGACAATACGACATCCTTACAACCAAACAAGGACAAACGGTGCCAATATCATGCCGGGATAAGATATATCCTACAACCATGGGCAGGTGAAGGGCTTCTGATCGCAACTTCGGTCCATAGCCTATCGCAGCACAATAGCCAAATCCAACAACCAAATAAGGACATGGATTGGACCACGCACCACGATAGTCCATGTTCCTCAGTTGCTAACAGAAGAAAATATATCACAAACAAGTCGGCTTACAAGCGGCCAATCAATCCTACGGCTTTATATGATTTGTCTGGATTATCCCAGTAATACAAATTATAGGAATCCTCATATCATGTCAACCCAGTAGGGCTAGCCAAACCATTATATATATATATATATATATATATATATATATATATATATATATATATATATATATATATATATACAAGTAGCACTTTGATTATGCACCGGTCCCCCGTAAGGCCACCGTGCTAAAACATATAACACATAGCACATAGGAGTCGGTTATAGTCATCCACTATAGGCGGATGAAATTGTATCTGTGGCGGCCAACCCGACACGTCAGGACTAGACCTGAGGTGGCTAGTATAGCACGTTCTCGGAATTCTGTTCCCTCACAATGCTTCTACCGATTTAAGTTGCTTAGATTAACCCAATCTTGATATTGGAATTACATGTCGTGGTCACATGGTCATCCTCCTATATGTCGTACCATAGTACGTGTACCCTAAGTATGGATCCACTTCGGCTCAAGGAGTCTCAAATCTAGATCCATGCTTAGTGTAATGCATCAAACAACAATCATATACCACAACACTATTACTGACCCATTACCATGACTGTGCTGGAAGGTACACATGTATTGACATATAACACGAATGATCACTTAGCATGTAGAGTCATACCTCAGTACACTCATTAAATAGTACCGCAGTACATACTAATATTGTATCTCAATACACACTTAGAACAAGTACCAGCACGCATACAGATAATCAGGTCAGAAACACGGTCAAGTCAGGAAGTCACACGGACCCATCGTGACATAAAAGTCACATATGAATTCTGGTTAAAGTGAGACATGAGGATCCTTGAACCCAAGATAAAGATCTACAACTTTCATGTTAGGAGTTGGAAGAAATTCTGGCCACAAATCAGCCAAATAGGACATAAAATAGCCAAAAACAGCCAAATAGGTACTATGCGGCACTACGCAAGCCATGCGACACTATTCATCCATGCAGCACTATGCAAGCCTGTAGCACTATTCATGTCTGCGGCACTATTTATTTTGCGGTACTATTCATCCATACGACACTATACAAGCCTGCAGTACTATTCATGCCTGCGGCACTATTTATTCCATACGACACTATACAAGCCATACGGCACTATGCAAGCCATACGACACTATTCATCCTACGGTACTATGCAAGCCTGCGGCACTATTCATCCATGCGGCACTATTCATCGTCCCTGCCAGAACCAGGACAGATGAACAAAAAAAATCCAAATATTGCTTTGGCTATAACTTCCTTAAAACAAGTTGAAATCTAACTTTTCAATGTCAAAATTGGGTAGAATGAGATTTCCTACAACATAGGACCATTAATTTTCGAAAACAACCAAGTTTGATAGATCAAAAATATGAAAATCCATAAAACCCTAGTTTTAGAAACTTAGATCTACACAAAACTAGCCATTAAAATCAAAAATTCCAAGAACTAAACTTGTAGAGAATGAAGAGAAGAACAATATAGATAAATAATATCAAAGAAAAAAAATCAAAAAATGAGAATGCAAGAATCTCTCTATTCGGTGCAAGGTGTACTTGCCTAAATGTTGATCGTGATGTTCCTTTTTCAGCTATCTGCTGGAAGGGGTGAGCAACGGTTCGATTCGGTTCAAACCGAACCGTTTAGACAAAAACCGAATTAACCGAAAAGCGGTTTTATTAAAACCGAAAACCGAACTGATTTATAAAAAATCGAACAAAACCGAACCGAATTAAACCGGTTCGGTTTTCGGTCTGTTCGGTTTAATGGGCCGGGCTTGCACTTAAATAAATTTAATGGGTTATTGGGCCAGTGGGCCTGCAATTGCATAAATAAATAAATATTTTGCATGCAGTAAAACAAATTAACGGTTATGTGGCCAGTGGGCCTGCATTTACACACACACACACACACACACACACACACACACACATATATATATATATATATATATATATATATATATATATATATATATATATATATATATGTATATGTATTAGCACTTTTTCACATACAATAGCCTTATAACAAGTGGGCCGTAAAACTTGCTCATTCCAAAAATTATTTAAAAAAACAAAATTTTACCCAAAAAAAAAAAAAACTTAATCTGCATCCATTCTGCTGCTTTGTAAGGTTACACAGGAGTTACAGCACCAGTAAATTAATTACAATAAAATTCAAAAAACTCATCTGCAATGCAGATCTAGTCTACTATACAAGGTTACACAAGAGATACATTTTTACAATGAAGAAGAAGTGAAAATTGCAACAGTAGCTCCAAGAGTTACTCCATTAATCCCTGCAAGAAAGAGAACCACTAACATTAATATGTGAAAATTGAACATGCAGGAACTTAATGATGCCTTTCTAGTTTGGCTCATTGAAAACAAAAATCAGGATTCAGTCCCCGACCTGCAGTACAAGAAGAAGAAAAAAAGGAAAAAAGAAGAAGAAGAAATAAGATTTATCAAAATAAGAAGAAATAAGAAGATCCAGTAAGAGAATAACCAACTTATGATTTATCAAAATCACAAAACAAATAAGAAGAAAAAAAAGAGGAAGAAAAAAATATTACATAAAATTTAGATCTGGTTGAAGTAGAAGTAGAAAAAAAAAGGTATCAAAATTACAAATATAATAAGAAGGAAAAAAACGAAGAAAAAAAATATTACATAAAATTTAGATCTGATTGAAGTAGAAGAAGAAAAAATAAAGGAGAAAGAAAAAAAATGTTACATAAATTTAGATCTGGTTGTAATCAAAGATTTGGTTGCATGAGTAGATTTAGATCTAATTCTTGAAGTATAGATCTAGATCTTGGAGAAATGAGAGAATAGATCCAGATCTTCGAGAAAGAAGGAGAGGGAGGTTTGGAGAGACGAGAGAGAGAGAGGGAGGCTCCGGCTCGGGACTGCTCGGGACGAAGAGACAAGGGAGAGGGAGAGGCTCGGCAAGGGACTGCAGAAGCAAGAGCCGCCACAGGAAAAATGAAAGGAGAGAGAAGTGAATTGGTTAGGGTTAGAATTTTTTTGGTTTATATATATGAGGGAAGGGTAAACTTGTAATATATGAGTTCGGTTTTTGGTTCGGGTTGGTAACCGAAACCCAAATCCGAAAACCGACCCGAAAATCCGAAATTCTCTGACATGCAAACCGAGAACCGAACCGATTAGGAAAAAACCGAACCGAAACCTTATTTTGGTCCGGTTCAGTTCGATTTCGGTTTTAAACCGTAAAATGCTCACCCCTATCTGCTGGTCAACTCTTGAGCCGGTGAGCTGCTGAGACTCGGGTTTATTGTTTTATCTTCAAAGTGGATAGAACTTTGTGGCTTCGCTTAGGAGCAATTATGTTATTCATGGAGCTGCAAGCGAAATATGGTTGAAAGTTCTACCTATCAGTGAACTCATTTTCCTTGTTAGCCTGACCATCTATTTCTGCTAATTTAGTGTCGAAGAAGATTGCGTGTACTAGTTGGCGACGAGGAGAATATAGCCAGTATATTAGGGACGAATTTCCCAGCTGCTTTCGTTGCAGGCAGTCTGGCTGCTGCTGCTACATGTCCTCTTGATGTTGCAAAAACACGAAGACAGATTGAGGTTTGTTCTTGGACATACTTTATCTGTAATACAAAACAATACTGGGGCCTATTAACTTCTTATTCTTCGGTTTTATTTGGCATTTACTGATTTACTGATGTTATGTTACAGAAGGATCCTGTAAAAGCTCTCACAATGACCACGAGACAGACACTACTTGTAATTTGGAGGTAAATATCTCACTCTGATATCAAACCGTTCTACCAGAAACTTCATCTTCTTGGTTACACAAATGCACACATTAAAAACCTCTGTGACTGGGCTCTCTCACTTCAGATCTGTTCTACATGGAATGAACTTAACTATTTACGTTCACACGGTTCTTCATGTAACTTTCAAACCAATACACATTATGTACCTACCCAATTGATGTTGTGTAAGCTAGTGATGGTAAATGCCTGGATAGACGGACAGACCTTCAGCATAGGGGTTCTTTGGTTTAACTACAAGAAACTGATACGATTAAATTCTCTCTGCAGGGATGGAGGATTGAAGGGATTATTTATGGGTGTGGGTCCACGTGTTGCGCGTGCAGGCCCCTCAGTTGGGATAGTTCTTTCCTTTTATGAAGTAGTGAAGTATGTTTTACATCAAGGATAAGTAAACTCAGTGCATGAGGTGTAAAGTCGGATGCCGTGACACATCATTATTTTGGGCAAACTTAGACTAGGGTTCATGCCTCCACTACACTAGTGATGTAGCGATTTGGCCCAGACGGAACAAGCTATTTTTGAATTACTTAGCAGCCCAAAGGTGTGGTTCTTGAAGCAGATGATGACATTCCCTCGCGTCGTTCACGAAGTATACATATATCTAGGGTTGTGCGGATGGAACAGGTTTCCTGTTGTAGATAGGTGATTTCTGATGTCATCACTAATTTTGATGTAGAACTTTCAGCATCTTGTTCACAAAACTATGATGTTAACATTTATTTTTCCCAGACTCAAAAGGTTGAGTTGTACTCAGAAACTTACAGTTTTGTCTTCATATAAACAAGAAGAAAATATATTGCGACATATTAGCTGGGCTGCTTTATATTATTCGACCGATTGCCTATTAAGAAAATGTGCAGCGACAGAAACTTACAGTTTTGTCTTCATATAAACAAGAAGAAAATATATTGCGACATATTAGCTGGGCTGCTTTATATTATTCGACCGATTGCCTATTAAGAAAATGTGCAGCGATTCTCATTCTCATTCTTCACTCTCTTAACTACTTAACTACAGGGACGATGAGCGGTAATTTTAATCTAAACATATGTACACTTACATTTCCTAGTAGCCTTTCTTATCACAAATTGGAGGTTAATGGGCACATAATGCATTGATCTTTTGAGAAAAGAGTCTTCCAAACAATGCAGTTCATTGTCACTTTTCAGTCGTATTTCTTGGTCGGTGGTGGCAAATTTGTATGATGTTTCTTTACAGGTCAGATTTATTTATTTATGCAACTGAAATAATACAATCTTTCATGTCTTTACAGGGAAGAAGTTAGAATTTGTTATATATTGGGAATCTGACCTTTTCTGTTATCAAACTGTTATTAATATTGTTAGATTATATTTGTACCTAATGTAAATATGGTCCATAGGTTCAATAATGTAGCAATATATATATTGTAAACATACCCCATCAATGAGAACAAGGCATTATTATTTCCTACATGGTATCAGAGCGTCCCTATTCCGCGTGCCCTCCCGCGTCGCCCGAAAAAAAAAAAAATCCTGACCGATCCGGCGACGAACGGGGCCGACGCCCGCTCCCGCGCCTGACCCCCCCAGCGCGCGCCCTCCCGCGTCGCAGCCCTCCCGCGCAGACCGGCGCCCTCTCGTGCGCCGACCGCGCGCCCTCCTGCGCCGACCCTCCCGCGCCGACCGCACGCCCCTATTCCGCGCCGACTGCGCGCCCCTGTACCGCGCGGACCACGCCGACCGCGCGCCCCTGTTCCGCTCCGTCCGCGACTCCGGCCCCGCGCCCCTTTTCCGCGCCGACCGCGCGCCCCTATTCCGCGCCGACCGCGCCCCCTGTTCCGCGCCGACTGCGCAGACCACGCCGACCGCGCGCCCCTACTCCGGCCCCGACGCACGCCAGACCCCGGCCTTCCTCTTCGACGAGTCCCTCGGCGGGCTGGTGACGACCGCTCGCTCCTGTTCCGCGCCGATCGCGCCACGCCCCCGATCCGCGTCCGTTCTGTTGGAGGTTTCCGTCCGATCCGTGCCGATTCGTCGGATTCGTCGATTCAGCGGCCGATTCGCCGCCGACCCCGTCCATCAGCGGCTGATTCGTCGACGTTGTACAAAATTTTATACACCCGACATCCGCCCCTACGCCCCAGATCCGGCGCCCCTGATTGCGGCCGATTCGCCGCCGACCCCGTCCATCAGCGGTTGATTCGTTGGCGTAGTACAAAATTTTGTACACCCGACATCCGCGATGGCAGATGATGCTGCGTTCAGCTATTCCGTCACAACTGACGGTGGCGGTGCACACAACCCAAATTATCCTAATCCGAAGGATCCATATTTTCTGAGTTCTGCTGATCAACCAGGAAATATCATTACTCCTATTATTTTTCGTGGACCGAACTATGCTGAGTTGTATGGTCATACCCGATCTAATCTTCTGGCTCAGGATCCTCAGCCAAGTTTAGATCGGACATACCAGGCAGTCCGTGAGGAGGAGGATATGCGAAAATTCCAGGTCCAATCCTCTACTGAGGAGGTGATGGCGCTGGCTATCAAGACTTCACCTCGTATTTCTACTACTTATAATAGTAGAACCTCAGATTCCAGGGGCAAATCAGGTATGATCTGTACTCATTGCAAGAAAACATGTCATGATGTTGCAACTTGCTTTGCCAAGATTGGCTATCCAGAGTGGTGGGAGACTCGTCCTCGGCCTGAGTCCAGAGTGGTTGCTGGTGGCTCGGCACCGAGTGGCGAGGATGCACAGGTAGCTGCAGAAGTATTGACAGGAGAGTCCGCTGGGGGTGATGCGGATACTACTAATGATACAGGGGATATAGTGTTGCCAGAGGTGCCCGACGAGGTAGTATTGGAAAGATGAATGAGAAAGAAATCACAGCCAGTGCGATTACAGGATTTTGTGACGAATGCTGTTCGAAGTAAAAGTTCCCCCCCTTTACCACAGTTCATCTGTTCCCGTCACTTCCTCAGGTACTTCGTATCCTCTAACACAATTTCTAAGTTATGACATATTTACTGCTGGACACAGAGATTTTCTTGCAGCCATCACTGCAGGTGTTGAGCCTACTTCATATCGCCAGGCCTCGCGAGATTCAGGCTGGCATGCGGCTATGCAAACTGAAATACAGGCTCTGAAAGATAATGGGACATGGAGTCTTGTCGATTTGCCTCCTGGAAAGAAAGCATTGGAAAGTCGATGGGTGTACAAAATCAAGTACAAATCCGACGGAAGTGTTGAGCGCTTAAAGGCACGGCTGGTTGTGTTCGGTAATCATCAGGTTGAGGGGATCGACTATTCAGAGACATTTGCCCCGGTAGCTAAGATGCCTACAGTTCGGACGTTCTTGGCTGTTGCAGCTGTGAGAGGCTGGACTTTGCACCAGATGGATGTGCACAATGCTTTTCTTCATAGAGATCTGACAGAAGAAGTAGATATGAAGTTGCCGCCAGGTTTTTTGTATAGTGAACCCAATAAAGTGTGTCGCCTGCGTAAGTCTCTATATGGATTGAAACAGGCACCACGTTGTTGGTTTGCTAAGCTTGCTGCTTCTCTGATATCCTATGGATTTATTCAATCTCATTCTGATTATTCCTTTTTCTCTCTTTTTAAAGGGAATATAGAGTTGCATGTTCTGATCTATGTGGATGATATGATTGTGTCTGGTAATGACTCAGGTGCTTAAGATGCTTTCAAAAAGTACCTTAGTTCTTGCTTTCACATGAAGGACCTTGGTGTGTTGAAGTACTTTCTTGGTATAGAGGTGGCTCGGAGTGCAGAAGAAATTTTTTTGTGTCAAAGGAAGTATGCTTTGGACATCATTTCAGAATGCGGCTTGATGGGGGTCTCGACCTGCTGGTTTTCCCATGGAGCCCAATCACAAGCTGGCAGAATCGACTAGTCCAAAGATGGCGGATGCAGGAGCCTATCGAAGGCTGGTTGGGAGGTTGATTTATCTATCATTTACTCGTCCTGACTTAGCCTATGCTGTGCATATCTTGTCTCAATTCTTACAGGTGCCTCGACAAGATCATTGGCATGCTGCTTTGAGAGTTGTCAGATATCTCAAACATGCACCGGGACAGGGTATTCTTTTGAAAGCTGATTGTGATCTCCGTCTTTCTGGTTGGTGTGATTCCGACTGGGCAAGTTGTCCCTTGACTCGCCGCTCTGTTACGGGCTGGTTGGTGTTTCTGGGGGGTCTCCTATTTCGTGGAAGACCAAGAAGCAACCAACTGTTTCCCGATCTTCCGCTGAAGCTGAATACCGACCTCTTGCTACGCTTGTTTGTGAGTTGAAATGGTTGAAGGAGTTATTGGTGTGTTTGGACGTTCGCCAGGAGTCTGCTATGTCGGTGTATTGTGACAGTCAGTCAGCCCTGCACCTGGCTCAGAACCCGGTATTTCATGAGCGCAGTAAGCATATTGAGGTGGATTTGCATTTTGTTCGCGATACTATTAGAGATGGCACCGTAATAGCCTCGCATGTTCCTACGTCTTCTCAACTGGCTGACATCTTCACCAAGCCCCTTGGAAAGCATGTGTTTGATTCTTTACTTTCCAAGTTGGACATTTGTGACTTGCATGCTCCAACTTGAGGGGGGGTGTTAGATTATATTTGTACCTAACGTAAATATGGCCCATAAGCCCAATAATGTAGCACTATATATATATTGTAAACATACCCCATCAATGAGAACAAGACATTATTATTTCCTACAAATATGTATACTACATTGACCTAGCTTCATGATAGCAAACAACAAATTAACTAGAATTTTTTTTTTTTTTTTTGTAAGAATGAGCTTTTCTATACTAGTATAATTCATGATAGCAAGCAACAAATTCAAGTATAATTCATGATAGCAAGCAACAAATTAACTAGAATTTGTTGCTTGCTATCATGAATTATATTAGTATAGAAAAAGCTCATTCTTAAAAAAAATACAAATTCTAGTTAATTTGCTGTTTGCTATCATGAAGCTAGGTCAATATATAATTTGCTATCATGATAGCAAGCAACAAATTAACTAGAATTTGTTTTTGTAAAAATAACCTTTCTTATTCTATACGAGTATAATCTGACATTCTTATTAGTATCTTCTACAATGCCACTGCAAATGTCATACCGTTTCACTATTCGGTTTAATTTGATAGAAAACTGCTTCATCTTTCTCTCTCTTTTTTACACAAAATTAAAGAAAACTTGGAGGTTGCTAAACTGCATATCAAGGAGGTTTGCTAATTAAACAGCGGAGGACACGTTGAGCAATGGGCCCTCATTGTTGAGCAATGGGCCCCCGTTGGTGAATGTAAGCACTGATATATACATATTTATAGGACCTTATCTTCAGTTTACAGGAGACTAAATCTCAGGCCACACGATAATGCCTGAACCATATTACAGCGGAGCACAGGAGGCACTGAAATGCATACAAGAAGGTTAGAGCATTTCCATGGAGCATACTGCAGCAGCATCTGGGGAGGGAAGGAGAAGGGGAAGTGATGAGTTGCTGCAATCACAAACACTGCTATGGAGTCACATATTCAACTACGTCGACTCCATGGCCCTCAAATGTGCAGTCGAGCTCGGCATCCCAGACGCGATCCACAGCCACGGTCCGCACATCACTCTCGCGGAGCTCATGTCCAGCCTCTCCCTCTCTCCCACCAAAGCTCCTCATATGCGACGTCTCATGCGCATGTTGACACACTCCCGCATCTTCACGTGCAGCGGGGAAGAGGGGTACTCTCTCACACCGCTCTCTGAATTGCTCGTTGAAAGGGACAACAAGAACAAGGGCACCTCGTGCCTAAATGGATATGTACTGACCGGGCTCCATCCGGTCGTTCTGAACTCGTTCCAGTCCATGAGCGACTGGTTCAGAGGCAACGAAGACACACCATTTTCTGTGGCGCATGGTTGTGGCTTATGGGACATGACCGACCGTGACCCCGAGTTCAACATGGCGTTCAACGAGGGGATGGCGAGTGACGCTAAGTTCCTGATGGATGTTCTCCTTAAGGACTGCGGCCACGTGTTTCGAGGCCTCGAGTCCTTGATGGATGTGGGTGGAGGAACTGGTTCAGCAGCCATAGCAGTCTCCAAGGCATTCCCGGAGGTGAAGTGCAGTGTCTTGGAGCTCCAACAAGTGGTGGACACAATTCACAACAAGGGGGAAGTAGATTTCATTCCAGGTGATATGTTCGAATATATTCCTCCTGCCAATGCCATCCTTCTCAAGGTGATCCATTAAAACATAATCTTTATTACCTATCAATAATTCGAAATCGCAAATTTTCTATTTTCCACCCACTAGCAGAGAGGGACACATGTTACGGTTTCAGAAATGGGAAAACTATACTTTTGGTCACTTAATGTTTGCCTCACCAAAGTTTTAGTCACTTAAAGATATTTTCCAAAAATTTAGTCACTGAATGTTTGGCCATCCAAAAAAATGGTCACTATGTTAAATTGTTATTTGTTTTATTAACATTTTTTGTTGACATGGCATGTTATGTGCCATGTCAGTCATTAAGTATGACCTAGCACATTTACGTGGGCTATTTTTGGATTTTATTTTTCAAAAAAATTGTTTGGGTATTAAATTTAAAAAAAATGAAATATCATGTCATAAACATTGAAAATGGCACATAACTTAATACCCAAACGAATTTTTTTGCAAAATAAAACCCAAAAATAGCCCACGGAGATGTGCCACATCATACTTAACGACTGACATGGCACATAACATGCCATGTCAACAAAAATCGTTAATAAAATAAACAACAATTTAACAGAATGACCATTTTTTTGGAAGACCAAACATTCAGTGACTAAATTTTTGGAAAATATTTTTGAGTGACTAAAACTTTGGTCAGACAAACATTCAGTGATCAAAAGTATAGTTTTTCCCGTTTCAGAAATTATCATACATATATTTTGAAATCCATTTCTAACACCAATATTTTTATTGCAGTGGGTCTTACATAACTGGGGAGACCGAGATTGCGTGAAAATACTGCAGAGATGCAAGGAGGCAATTCCTTCTAAGAAAAATGGCGGAAAGGTCATTATAATCGATTTGGTGGTCGGGAATGACACTTTGCAACAAAAGTCAAGGAGGACTCAACTGTACATAGATATGGTGATGATGGTAGTGTGCGGCGGAGTCGAACGTGGAAAAGAAGAGTGGAGGAACGTGTTTATGGAGGCTGGATTTACAGACTACAAGATAACGCCGGTGGGTCTGCGTTCGGTCATCGAAGTATATCCTTGACTTAGTAGTTGATTCATCTGCTCATGTTCGACCATTCTGAATGGAACTGTTTGATTGGCTCTTATATTAGGTTTGTGTGCCAATTGGAATTCGCAATAAAATGTAATTGTAATTGTATCTCTGTTTGCGGTTGTTTTCTTGCTCAAACAAAGATTGTATTTCATAAAATAATGTTATGTTGGAATAAAAAAAATATTTAAACCTTTTAAGTCTGAACATTGTCCTATAATTTTTCCTCAAAAATTAGAGTTGTTGATGTGTTCACAATCCTCCACTGTATTTGGAATTCGGAAGTGAATTAGCTTTCTTTCCTAATCCCATTAGTGGCATTAATAATCTAGCTTCTTTGGAGTTGGATTTTAGGATTTTATGGATTTGGAGTCAAATCCATGGAATTCTATGTTTGGTTGGAGATGGATTTGGATATGAAAAGTATGACCAAATTTGGATTTGGAAGAAAGAAATTAATTAATTAATATCGTAATTATAATCATAATTATAATAATTTATTAATCATAACTATACTCTTAATTAATAGTTTATTAATTAATATCCAATTATAATCATAATTAGTAATTTATTAGTCTTATTATAATCTTAATTAATAATTTATTGATTAAAAGTTTATTATAATCTTAAACAATAATATTTTATTCACAATTATAAGCATATTTGATAATTTATAATTTAATAATTAATATATTATAATAATTTAATAATCATCATTATAATCGTCATTATAGTCTTAATTAATAATTTATTAATCATAACTATTATCATATTTCTTAATTCTAACTATAATTATAATATTTAATTAATAAATAATTAATTAATTTTTATTATAATCATAAGTATTAATTTATTAATCATAATTATAATAATTTATTAATCATAACTATAATCTTAATTAATAATTTATTAATTAATATCCAATTATAATCATAATTAATAAATTATCAGTCTTATTGTAATCTTAATTAATAATTTGTTAATTACAATTTTATATAATCTTAACTAATAATATTTTAATCACAATTATAATCATAGTTAATAATTTATAATTTAATAATTAATATATTATAATAATTATAATTAATAATTTATTAATCATCATTATAATCTTAATTAATAATTTACTAATCATAACTATTATCATAATTATTTATTTATTAATTCTAACTATAATTATAATATTTAATTAATAATTAATTTATTAGTTTATTAATTATTTTTTTTATTATAATCATAATTATTAATTTACTAATCATAATTATAATCATAATTATTAATTTATTTAGTATCACTTTATTATAACCTTGATTAATAATATATTAATTATAATCTTAATTAATTAATATTTTATTTAATTCAATGACAAATTTTTTTTTTTTAATAAAAAAAAATGGAGGATTTCAACCACATCCAATGGACAACCAAACAATGGATTTGGTAAATGAGATTTGGAAATTTAAGATTTGGATTTGGATTTAAATTTTGGATTTCAAAATCCAAATCCAAATCCAAATCCAAATACTATTTACCAAACAAGCTAGGACATCCTTCATTGTCCAGTTCAACTAATAAGTGATTCATTTCCTACAACCCCTAATTCTTATATAGATTCCTCCTGCTCTTATGGACATGTATCTTATCTAATATATGTTTCTTCTCTCTACCCATCAATCCTCTTTTCAAAGCTGTGTTGTAAACACTTTTCAAAGATTGGACATCAAAAAGTTAGAATGATCAATGAGCATTGCTACTGATTTCACTACAAACCTCCTTATACTGCTATTGTACGTAGCTTGGTACATTATCTTAATCTAGATTCGGTTACTAAGAATTGTTATTTACTAAGAATTGTCCGTGTCCGCGTGACGGTCAGCCATTGTCCCTCCTCCTACTAGTACGGATCCACTCCGAACCAGAAGGCCAATAATGATGTGTCACGTAGCCGTGAACTGGTGCGGTCACCCGAACATTGGACAAAATATCAGGGTCGATAAAAAAAATTAAAAAGTCAGTGGGGTTATATGATTCCATATGTCCCATCTTGGGTCCGCTCCTGAGGACGCCATGGTAACGATACTAGTAAACACAGTATATAACCTGCAACTTGGAATTCTTCTGTTGCTTGTAAGTATTGATATCCCAAGAATAATTCATGTCATGCCGCACCAATATGTTCAATACTTCTTAAAGTTGCCCACAATGAGCAAGTTGTTCAAAAGTTTCTTAATATGCGGTGACAAACAACTGTGGGAAGTGGTGAGCATTTGGTTTAGTTGGTTTCAACCCATTCAAAATAGTCAAAATCAAATAAATTAAAATTCTACAAAATTAAAATTGAAACCGAATCGAAATGACCTATAATCGAAACCGGACCTAATAACAATTTGGTTTGTTCGAGTGGACTATTTCTATTGTATAATGGATGTGATCCAAAGTTGAAATCGTAGTTAAGTGATATTTAAAATAAAATATTTTGATACACATATTTGTTATATTTGCGTCCAAAGTTAGACTGTTTGTTAAATTACCAAAATTTGGTTTTAAAGCACATAAATAAATTTTTTGTTTTCAAAATATACACATTCTAATTACAACATATGTATAGAATTAGGAGTATTTACATAATTGTACCAGTCTTATTCAATTTTCGGTTTTGAACCGACATTGCAATCTAAAACTGAATTTTCTTTAGTATTTTCAAAACTGAAACTGACCCGAAGTGTTTTTAAAGTTTCTTATTTTGTAGTCAATTTCTTTAAATGTTATATAGTAGGAACAAATTTTCTATTAATATATGATATCAATTTTATTTTGTTTACGTAATATAGGACCTTATCTTCAGTTTACATGACACTAAATCTCAGGCCACACGATTAATGCCTGAACCATATTAAAGAGGAGAGGCAGTGAAATAGAGCATTTCCATGGAGCTTACTGCAGCAGCATCTGGGGAGGGAAAGGGAAGGGGAAGTGACGAGTTGCTGCAATCACAAACACTGCTATGGAGTCGCACATTCAACTACATCGACTCCATGGCCCTCAAATGTGCAGTCGAGCTCGGCATCCCAGATGCGATCCACAGCCACGGTCCGCACATCACTCTTGCCGAGCTCATGTCCAGTCTCTCCCTCTCGCCCACCAAAACTCCTCATATGCGACGTCTCATGCGCATGCTGACACACTCCCGCATCTTCACGTGCAGCCAAAACTGCAACGGCGGAGAGGGGTACTCTCTAACGCCCCTCTCTGAACTGCTCGTTGATAGGAACAAGAACAAGGGCACCTCGTGCCAAAACGGATTTGTACTCACTGTGCACCATCCGGTCTTTCTGAACTCGTTCCCGTCCATGAGCGACTGGTTCAAAGGCAACGAGGACACGCCATTCTCCGTGGCGCATGGTTGCGGCTTCTGGGACATGACCGACCGCGACCCCGAGTTCAACATGGTGTTCAACGAGGGGATGGCGAGTGATGCTCAGTTCCTGATGGATGTTCTCCTTAAGGACTGCGGCCACGTGTTTCAAGGCCTCGAGTCCTTGATGGATGTGGGTGGAGGGACTGGTTCAGCAGCCATAGCAGTCTCCAAAGCATTCCCGGAGGTGAAGTGCAGTGTCTTGGAGCTCCAACAAGTGGTTGACACAATTCACAACAAGGGGGAAATAGATTTTATTCCTGGTGATATGTTCGAGTATATTCCTCCTGCCAATGCCATCCTTCTCAAGGTGATCCATTAAAACATACAAGGATCTTTATTACAAATTTTCTATTTTCCGCCCACTAGTATAGAGGGACACATGTTAAGGTTTCAGAAATTATCATATATATTTTGAAATCCATTTCTAACACCAATATTTTTATTGCAGTGTGTCTTACATGATTGGGGAGACCGAGATTGCGTGAAAATACTGCAGAGATGCAAGGAGGCAATTCCTTCTAAGGAAAATGGTGGAAAGGTCATTATAATCGATTTGGTGGTCGGGAACGACACTTCGCATCAGAAGTCAATGAGGACTCAGCTGTACTTTGATGTTACGATGATGGTAATGTGCGGAGGAGTTGAACGTGGGGAAGAAGAGTGGAAGAACGTGTTTATGGAGGCTGGATTCACAGACTACAATATAACGCCGGTGGGTCTTCGTTCAATCATCGAAGTGTATCCTTGACTCAGTTGATTCATCTGCTCATGTTCGTCCATTCTGAATGGAACCATTTGGTTGGCTCGCACATTAGGTTTGGGTACCAAATAAATTCCACAATAAAATGTAATTGTGATTGTGTCTCTGTTTACTGTTGCTTTCTTGCTCAAACAAGATTCTATTTCAGAAAATGATGTTATGTTGGAATAAAATAAATATTTAAATCTCTTAAGTCTGAACATGGTCCTATAAATTTTCCTCAAAAATTAGAGTTGTTGTTGAGTTCACAATCATCTAGGGGTGAGCAACGGTTCGGTTCGGTTCAAACCGAACCGTATATATGAAAACCGAAATAACCGTAAACCGTACTTCTCAAAACCGAAAACCGAACCGTTTTTATAAAAACCGAACAAAACCGAACCGAATTAATTCGGTTCGGTTTTTGGTCGGTTCGGTTTCATGGACCAATGTGCCGGACCTTCAATTTTTTAGCAAAATATGCCTATTTAAATAATAATTTATTTTTAAAATATGGTATTATTGTATTAATGAATTATATATTACATAGTGTGAAAAATATCAGTATATATATAGATTGAGGGTAGAGAGAGAGTGCTCAAAAAAGTACCGACAGAGAATAAGAGGAGAGTGTCCTCGGCTAAATGTTACAAAATATTAGTATATGTAGATTGAGAATAGTTTGATAAATTATTAAATCTAAATCGGTTTTCGGTTCGGTTCGGTTATCCGGATCAAGAACCGAAAACCGAACCATTATTTTTAAATTTTAAATTTTCAAACCGAAAACCGAACCGATAACCGAAAAGCCGAACCGTTTGTCATATTTCGGTTCGGTTCGGTTCGGTTCGGTTTTCGGTTTTCAACCGTTATATGCTCACCCCTACAATCATCCACTGTATTTGGAATTCGGAAGTGTCGTAGCTTTCTTTCTAATTCCATTAGTGACATTAATAATCTATAGCTTGTTTCCTTTTTTTTCCCCTCCCTTAATTCCATTAGTGACACCAATAATCTAGCATACTCCGATTCACGTGGCATAGGACATCCTTCATTGTCCAGTTCAACTAAAAAGTGATTCGTTTCCTACAACCCCTGATTTTCATATAGATTCCTCCTGCTCTTAAGGACATGTATCTTATCTAATATATGTTTCTTCCCTCTGCCCATCAATCATCTCTTCAAAGCCGTGTTGTAAACATTTTCCAAAGATTGGAAATCAAAAAGTTAGATTGATCAATAAGCATTGCTACTGATTCCACTACGAACTCCCCTATAGTGCTATTTTAGCCCACTGTCTCCCAACTCTCACCATAAATAGAAAAAATAATACGCTCCTGTAGTTCGATACACTGATCTCTGCCACCCAACCAAAACTTTTATGCCTCTTCCCGCTGACCACAAGAGTGCTTGGGTTTGGCTACTAAGAAATGTGATCAGTTCACTACAACAAAAAAGTGTTTTAACGACACTCGAAAAGTGTCGTTAATGGTTTTCCATGGCACTTTTTGAGTGCTGTCTAGAGGGGTGTCATAGAAAGTTTCGTTACTTTCAACGGCACATCAAAACTGCTGTATAATAAATTTATGACGTCACTTTCTGAATGTCGTGTAATACTTATTTCACGGCATGATACTAGTGTCATCTTAACGTGCTTTAATGACATGATAAGTATCGTGATAAAAAAAAAATTTGGACTTACCAACGACATGACAAAATTGCCATGCAATAACTTTATGATGACACTTTTTGAATGTCGTTTAATGCTTATTTCACACCAGTCTATTGGTGTCATCTTAATGTTATGGATATTGTTTACAATACTTTTTATGTGCAATCTAAACATGCAAATGTTAAATATCATTGATTTTATTTTGTATATTTATTTTCATAAAATTAACCAAAACCAATTTCACGGATAATCGAATTGTATTGTACAAAAATAATATATTTCAAATTCATACAAAGTCTCAATAAAAAGTAATATTGAGAACAACAAAGTCTATTACATAACAAAATCTATTACATAACAAATAATATTCCAACTAGTACAACTTAGCGTCCAACTCTTTCGAGCATCAAACTTGAACCTTATCCGAACTCATCAATTGATATGCACACAAAAAAGATGAGAATTAATATTTCGGCTTTCAAAGTGATAATGCAAATGCTATTGCAAAACAAGTATTAAAATTAATATTTCAGCTTTCAAAGGCCATACAAAATGATCTAATAGGCTGAACATTTTATGGTTATAAATATACGAACGAGAACAAGGAATAATGCATATATAATTACCAAAAACATAAATAAAAATCAAATTATTTTTATAAGCTATCTTTCCGGTCATCATCACCCCTAATTGGGATAGCAGCAGCAGATAACAATTTAACAATCTATATCCATGATTACATATTTTCTCCAAAGTAAAAAAAAGAGAGGATGATTTAGTAAACTTTTTAAATGAATACACTGGAGAACAACATGGCTAAATACCCAACAGCAGATCATTGGTGTTGGAGAAGGGACAATATTGCCCTTTTCAGCGCTATACAACCTACAGTAACTCATGATGTATGTTGATGACTTGCTGATCTTTGTGAAAGATACCAATGTCAATCTCTCTTCTTTGAAGCAAACCTTATATGAATCCTCTAGTAACATTGGGCTCCAAAGCAGCAGTAGCAAGAGCAAGGCTTATTTTAACTCTAACTGCTTCCAGGTGAGTAGGTTTACACAAATTCTTGATTTGTAGGGAGGATCCTTACCTGTGAGGTATCTCGGGTCCCTATCAGTGAACTATATTAAGCAACATGACCGTCATGCCTTGGTTGAGTATTACAGGGGAAGGCTGGCAAAGTCAGCTACTTTCATTTACTGGGAGGCTGCATTAGTCAAATTTATTATCTCAGCAATTATCTCCTATTGGCTGCAAAATTTTCAATCCAAACTCTGTTTTAAATATTGTGGAGAAGTTATGCACTAGTTTCATTAGTAAGAATGGGAAACCTGCTATAAGATAGGAGCATATTGGCAGAACAAAAGAGAAAGGATGGCTAGGGCCAACCAGACTAACCACTATAAAAAAAGGTTGTGTTATGAAGTTACTATTGAAATTCTTGATAGACTAATAACTTCGGGCCACATGGACGAGAGCAAGATATAAGAGGACAAGGAACTTCTGGGATATAATTGAAGACAATAACTACTCTGTCACCTTTAAGACAATTCTCAGGATAGGAGATTTTGTCTAGCACATAAGCCATGAAAATAGCAAATGTTTAGTAGCATATGGTTTGATCCATGGTTTACGGTAGGGAAAGCTTATTGAAAGATTGGGTTGGGACTCCCTTCACATTCTAGGGGGTAATACTACTATGGACTCCCTTGTGAATGGAGGGTGGAGAGCGACCAAATTGGATGCTACCAAATACATACAAGAGGAAATCAATGAGATTCAGATTGAAAAAGACAGCAGTGAAGATTATTGGGTCTGGCAAGGGGCTAAGCAGGTTTGTTTCTCTCTACATGCTGCAATTAATATAATTTGCAAGCCAAAAATCCATTTGTTGATTAGTGGTAATTGCCTAAAGAAGAGTATTTAGCTATATAAAGCTA
This sequence comes from Iris pallida, assembly GCA_029216955.1. Taxonomy (NCBI): domain Eukaryota; kingdom Viridiplantae; phylum Streptophyta; class Magnoliopsida; order Asparagales; family Iridaceae; genus Iris; species Iris pallida. The sequence goes on from JANAVB010042014.1 coordinate 7,868,324, forward strand.
TCCTAAAGAAACAACCTACAAAGGACACAATGGCCAATTGGGGTACGCACATAAACCCACAATGTCCATATATATGACCCGAGAGTTTCATACTTACTCATCAGATATGCATACACAACCTATATTTGGAAGTTGAGTAAACTGAAACTATGACTCGAGTAAACAAGAAATCTGTATATTGGAGGAGGTAGCAGCATTGATATGGCACATCAAGAAGACAAGTAGACAAGTAAGATATTTGTACTGATAAGAGCAGTAATGTCAGTGGTTGTTTGGCTCATATGGAAGGAAAAAAAAAACAAAAGTGTGTTCCAGAACCAGGAGACTCACAAGTCTATTTTTATCAAGAGAATCCAAGAGGATGCAGTTATTATCATGTTTAAGGTGAATGCTAAGGTTAAGGATAGTTGTATAGTTTTACTCGTTAATGAAATCTAACCCTTCTGTAGTATATATATATAATCCAAGACTTTTTCCATCAGAAAGGGTTCAGCTATGAAGCATAAGCTCCAGAAATAAATTGATAAAGTTTTAAATCGGCCATCGACCTACCATTAACCCTTGATGTTGGCACAAAGTTGCTAGCAAGGTAGGTATAAACATGAGAGGATCATATGGCATCAAACCTAGACTGCCAGTTGGTTAATAGGTAGAAACGAAGACCACCTTTTTTTAGGCAGTTTAAGTAGGATGACATAAACTTACTACTGGGAGAATTACAATTCCATACATCATTATGATACATCAAGATGAAGAGTGACGGAATGACAACACATAGAGAGAAATATGAACTTTAGCAAATAAACTATAAGACGAAGAATCATTAGTACTTAGTAGTGAATACCTTGAGAATAAGTTTGAACCAGTAAGGTAGACTATATCCAGTAACATGACAAACAAATTCTGCCAACATGATAAAAAAAAAATCCATCTTGCAAAAAATCCACCATAAGTATATTCAACTTCCTAGTGTTTCATTTAAATTTGTGCCATCCATATATTACTATGAGGAGTGATAGCAGGGGCGGCCGGGCCCAGGGCAGGCCGGACGACGGTCCAGGACCCCCTGACGAAAGGGGGCACCACCATGGAACTATCTACAATAGAACTGGTATGTATCATGTGCCTTTTTAACAAAACAATAATGTGGTGTAGTGGTTATAATACTACACTTATATATAAGAGATCTTTGGTTCAAATCTTGACTACAATAATTTTTGGTTTTATTTATACTTTTTTTTTACATTATGTATAGGGGCCCATTTTGGAACTTTTGCCTTGGGCCCCCATCAGCTCAGGGCCGGCCCTGAGTGATAGAATAATACAGACCTAGTATAGCATCCAAATTAAGAAGAGGATTTGATGCCTGAGATGATTTTACAGTGTACGCCTTAAGTGCATCATGGTGATAGGTGGGCCGGTTTAGCCCGAGCCCGACCCAGGCCCGGACCGGCCTGCCCCCCTTGAAGCCCGGCCCGGACCGCCAGTGGCCCGAACCGGCCCGGCCCCCACTCCCGAACGGGTCGGGCCTCCCCCCCCCCCCCCCAGCCCAAGCCCGGCCCGCGGCTTTTTTTTTTAAATATGGAGGCCCGGCCCGAAGCCCCGGCCCGGCCCGCTGGGACCGGTCCAGCCGACCGTTGGGCAATTTTTGAATTTTTTTTTCTTCTTGACCGTTGGAGGGGGGGAGGGTTCTTTTACAAAATTGCCCCTCCCATATAGCCATTATTAAAACGTTGGAAGGGGCATTTTGGTCATTTTTGGCCTAAAATTACCAAAATAACCCCGAAAAATTCCTATAAATAGGCCAAAAATTTCATTTTTCAAACACAACTCATTCCTCACAAATTTTCTACATTTTTCTACGGTGCTCTGGTGTTCTACTGCTTTCCCTCCCCGGTGCTCTGGTGGTCTACGGCTTTCCTATCTCCCTCCCAACTCCATTCCGGCTCTACGGCTTCCCGATCTTCCTCTCAATCCCTTACTTTCTTCTAACGTAGTTTACTTTATTTTATTTTATATATGGCTGGTGAAGGTTCAAACCCACCTGATCTTGCTGGACAGACTTACCAATATTTTAGTACTTTTTTTGACGGTACTGAAATTCCACCTGAGCAAGTAGCCACCAATCCGATTCCGGAGGGGTTCCAACCATCTCCTCCGGAAGTCGCTAGTACCACCCAACGTCCTGAAAAGAAAAAAAGGTCTAAGTATTGGAAATATTTTACTTTGATTTTTGAAACTAATCCTGATGGTTCGCTTGTTTTAGATGCCAAGGGTGAACCGAAACCGTACAAGACGCAATGCAAGAAATGTTGCAACCAGTACGCATGGAAGAAGGGCGGTGGCACCGGAACCATATCCAGACACTACGACACTTGCTACGGGAAGGACACACTTCAAGCGTCCCAAACCCAAATAAGCTTTGGCGCCACCGGTTCTTCTTCAATGGGTAACTTTACTTACTCAGCTGCTCGGCATAAAACTGAATTAACTAAACATATTATTCGTGACGAACTTCCTTTCACGACGGGTGAAAGCGAATCTTTACGAGATTATGCATCAATTTTTCTAAACCCCTCCTTTACTAGAGTGAGTAGACAACAAGCTCGAAATGAGGCTATTCGTCTCTTTAACGAGCGGAAAGCCGCTTTGAAAGCGAATTTTCAAAATGTTAGTAAGTTGGCTATTACTTCTGACATTTGGACTACTAAGTGGAGTTATGCTTATATTTGTATTACTGCACACTATATAGATGCACAATGGATGTTGCAAAAATGCATCATCTGTCTTAAACTTATTGAATGTCCACACACGGGCGCTATAATTTCAAGTGAGATTTCAAGACACGTGCGTGAATATGATATTCACGCTAAAAATTTTTCTGTCTCTTTGGACAATGCATCAAACAACACTGCTGCTATGTCTTCTTTGTCATTGATTTTTCAGCCTATTTTAGAAGGTAGACTTTTGCATGTTAGGTGTGCTTGCCATATAATTAACTTAGTTGTTAAAGAATGTTTAAAAATTTTTGATTCCCATTTAGACACTCTGCGACAATGCTTGCTCCACCTTAACTCGTCTCCAAGTAGACAACAAAGTTTTACATGCACGTGCGCACATTTTGGTATTACTTTTAGAAGATTTGTGAAGGATATACCAAATATGTGGAACTCCACCTACTTGATGTTGAAATCTGCAATTCCTTTTAAGAGTGCTATTACATATTATTGTAGTTCGGATGTCACCTTTGAATATCAAGTTACTACTGATGATTGGGTAGCAGCTGAAAGTGTTTGTGAATTTTTAGAAGTTTTTTACAATGCTACATTAACTCTTTCTGGTGTTTATTATCCCATATCTTGCTTAGCTTTACGTGAACTTTGTAACATGTCTTATTTATTTTCTAAATATAAAGATTATCCAAATTATGAATATGCGGTGAGAAATATGGAAGCCAAATTCAAAAAATATTGGGGTGAAGTACCTCTTTTATATTGTTTGGCTTCCATATTTGATCCTACAATCAAATTGGATGGCGTAGAGGTTTTATTAGATGGATATGGAGAATATATGGGTATAGACGTTACTGACATGAAGGGAGAAGTTAAAGTTGCGTTGGAAAGGTTAGTTCTACTGTACGAAGAAGGAGCAACGTCGACCCGACCAACTCAGGGGGGGCTAGTAGTAGCTCCGGCTTGGCGTCTAAGCTATCAGCAGCCGGTCGCATATTGCAAAGGAAGAAACAAAAGCAATTTTCCCAACCTACTCAAGAGTTGTCTCTTTACCTTAATTCTTATCAAGACGAAGATGAGACTCCAGATCACTTCGCCGTTTTAGAATGGTGGAAGAGACACGACAAGAGATTTCCTGTGCTTTCTAACATAGCACGTGATCTACTGATGGTTCCGGTGTCTACGGTAGCATCGGAGTCCTGTTTTAGTGCAAGTTCGAGGATGTTGAGCGATAGGAGGAGCCGCTTGAAGCCCGATATCTTGGAAGCAATAGTGTGCGTACAAGATTGGATGAAAGCCGATAGAAGAACACAAAACCAGAAATATGAAGAAGATCATGATGTCCACGAGCTGGATTTGGAATCGCTTTCATTGCATGAAGGCGAACAACAATGAGGCTACGGTGCAAGGTATAAGGTATGTACATTTAAACTTATACATTTCAATTTTAAATTTTAACTTATACTTTCAAAAACTATTTTTTATTTTTAACTTATACTATTCAAATTATAAATTTTAACTTATACTATTCAAATTTTAACTTATACTTTCAAAAACTATTTTTTATTTTAAAAAAAACATTTTTTAACTCCGCCTATGCCAAACAAGCATTTGCCGGTCCCAAGCCCGGATAAAGGAAGAGGGAGAATTGTTTTTTTTTAATTTTTATAGATTTTTATAAACATTTGTATATATTTGTATAAACATTTTTGTATAAACATTTGTATATCATTTTTTATATATTTTTATAAACATTTTTTGTAAATTTTTATAAACATTTGTATATCATTTTTTTTTCAAATTTTTATAAATTTTTTATAAACATTTGTATTACAAACTTATAAACATTTGTATTACAAATTTTTTAAACTTTTACTATTCAAATTACAAACTTTTGTATTACAAATTTTTATAAATATTTTTCAAAATTAAATATTTTTCTAAATTAAAATTAAATTACAAATTTTTAAAATTAAAATACAAAATAAAACTGTTAAAAAAAAAGGAAAAAAAAAATACAAAAAAACTGTAAAAAAAAAAAAAAATAGAAAAAACCGGGCCGGTCCGGTTCAACCGGCCTGAACCGGCCCGAACCGACCTAGGCCCGGCCCGGCCCGTGGACCGGTTCAGCCCGGACCGGCCCACCCTGGGTCCGGTCCAGTGGGTCGGGCTGGGCCGGATACTTAAAAACCGGGTCGGGCTTGGCCCGGACCGCAAATCTCCCTGGGCCGGTCCAGGACCGGCCCGAGCCCGGTCTGGCCCGCAGCCATTGGACCGTGGGCCGGCCCGGACCGGCCCGAATACACCTTGATAAGTGCATCATCCCATCGATGCAGTTTCTTGTACCTTAAACATAACCAATAAAAGAGAATGTTAAGAACAGATAAAAACACTTAAATACACAACGGGGGTGGGGGGTGACGAAATAAAAAGCAATGAAGTCCTATGTCCATTGATTTCAAAAAAAAAAAGTCCTATGTCCAAGACTATTGCTATAGGATAGAATAATATTTTCCTTCACTGGAGATACTTTTAGCTTGTTCACAATGAAGTTAATACCGATTGCATCTTCTCATACTGCCTGAATTGATTCAATAAGTCGAACCTTGAATTTATGCATCACCAGTATTTCAGTAGAATAATTAAGCAGAGTGTTTGATTGATAATATCAAAAACTCATTCACAAATATTTCCTACGTAAGTCATACCAAGATTCCTTCAGTTGAACATCCAAATGTTGTGAGTAGGTCAATGTCCCCACGACGGCCTGGATATAAAAAGTACATGCACGGAATGTGTCGTAAAAGTGAACAAATGCCAACAACAATCTAAAAGGAAATTAATTTTAGAAGTCGAAGAGCATAATTAATGAAAAAGAAAGATAAACTCATTAAAACATGAAAAAAGACCTCATGTTGGTGTAGATGGTTACTAATATGAATAAGAGACTCAACCACAGCAACAAGATTTGTTCCCTTTTTTTGGAACGTGCTGCTTCAAACTCCCTCTCTTTATAGTGAAGTGCCTTTGCAAATGCCCGACACTGGTGAATAAGGTAGAAAAATAAAACAAAATGATTTTCTTATTGATAGTATCCTTGGAAAAATTGATTTGATGTATTAGAATTGGCCAAATTCAAATCATGAAATAACCTTTTCAGCAAGAGAACCCAAGCAGTTGAGTATCAATGGGAAACTCTGCCTGATCGGTCTGACAGTAACCAACAGCAGTTCAACAAAGTGTTGTCCTGATAAAAAGACTCTTGAAGTAAAATAGTGCATCTGCACCTACCAAGTTTAGCAAGGTTGCCAGAATTTCAGGAGGGATTTTTGGGAAGAAAATGTTCGGCTTAAGGTTCCTAACTAACTGTTCTTGTGACGTTTCATTCATCAGCGCCCAGCAGCTTGCAAATAACTTCCGTCCAACAAAAGGATGCAAGCCATTTTTCTGATTAGTACAGGAAACCATAGCATAGAATAATAAAGTCAGACTGATCATTGCACCTACAATTGTGCAAGTCTCGTACAAGTACGTAAAGCAGGAGATGGAGACTCCTTGAGCAGTTCGATACTAAAGTGTCTCATCCACTCTGCCCAATCTTTCTTAGTACTCCTTTGTGAAGCCTCACCAGCAGTCCTCAATCTAACCTTATTGACCTACAAGCAACCAAGAGAGCCAAAATCATTAAATTTGGAAAACACTGTCATTTAACAGGTATGTTTTCCAAAATTGGCTAGTTAAAAAACCAGATAGAAAAAAGGATTTGAATGGCTCTATATCTGGAATGCTTGAACAAATTTGCTGATTTGCTCAGAATAATTTAGATAAAGCAATTTACATAAACATAGCCTATCAAGAACATCCAGATGTGTCAATGTGATTCTTATAAATTTAATATGAACAGTATTCTAATTAGAAAGAAATGATGCATCCAGTAGGGTATGTCCTCCATGTGACATAAGGCACCAAATAATGTCAGTCCTATACGTAAGGAATGTAGTTCAGTCATGTGTGTGTGTCAACATTATGAGTAGTACAGAGGAGTGTATCCGTGAGTTGTGTGTGGGTGTGGGTTAGTGAAACAACTCTAAAAGTAAGAAAACCCAGTGAGGGTTGTGTGTGTAGTTAGTATCCCTACTTTTCTTAGATTTCTACTTGCAACTTTCCTTTCATTTTGTAATTCATTTTTTTCTTAAATCAATATGAAGAAAGCCCTATTTCTTCTTTCTTCCCCAAATTTAGTTGTACATATATGTTGGCAATGGCAAATTATGATAGATTTCCCCAATCTTGAGCCAATGGGGAGGGGTTCTAAGAGCATAACAACAATCTAATACTTGTACAGAGTCAAAAAAAAAAAAAAAAAAACCTAAACAAGAGGGAAGTGCAAGACAATGAGAATGAAGAAGCTAGATTATTAGACCATAAGAAAGATCATTATCTTTGTTGGTGTTTTATATATCTTAAGGCCACTAAAGAAAAGTGATCAAGATAGTAAAACTACAAACTACAAAGGATAATATAGTTGAAAATTGAGAGAATTCATACTAAGTATGGTGGAATAGTGAGTCTTCTCTTGTCACCGACCCACTTTAGCAAACATGTCTAGTTTTTCTCATTGTCTTTCTTCTTTTGTGTATGCTTATTAATTACATCAGTTGATTTTGAATGCACAACAAATCTATCTCAAATAATCCGCCATCATAACATGATCATTTAAAATTGCTGATAACATTTGTGGAACTCTTCAAAATAATAGAAAAGTTACCTTACTCCCATCATAAGCTCTTTTACCATCAGGCTTGCCCATGGCAAGGACCTCTACAACAAAACCATTGGAAAAAGTGTTAATATTGATCAATATCGGTATCGATCGGTAGTGTAAACTATGAAATTTAGCTTCAAATTAAGTTTTCTTACCAAGTCATGCACTCTAAAGGGGTATCCAAGTTAATAGCTCCCTCTAGGAAATTTAGCCAGGTATCTATCTAAAATATATACTCCCAATTAGAAATTTGAAAATTATTCTTTTGAGAAAAGAAAACTACAACAAGACTAATTCGAGTCTTTCTTGCCCACCCCCAGATTGAAGGTTAATTATATACATTAATTTTTGAAGGAACATAGGCTTAAAATCGAATTTCATATATAAATGAATCGCAACAACTATATATCAGGAACTAAGGAATTGGTAAGGGGGAGTAGCAAAAGATATGTATGCAATAATTCATTTCTTCTAGACTACTGACAACCAAAGTCCGAAGTTATGACAAGAACGAAACTACAAAAACATAAGGTGTATGTTCGTTTGCTCATGACATTAACATTTATAATCAATGCTATAGGAGATCAATTCGTCAATTTTAATGATGGTAAAAGAGCCTGAACCTTTGCCTGTTGGTTTAAGACTGAATCCTTCACAATGTTCTTTTGTTGGTGTTTTGCCTTAGAGACTAAAAAGAATAGTCCCGCATTGCCTAGGCCAAAAGAATTGTATCTCTATATAAAGCTTTGTTTGTGTTGAGAGATGCACATGAGGTGTGGAGAGGCACATGGGTGCCATGTGGGAGTATTTTTCTAGTGGAAAGAAAGCAAACTCCACAAAGAAAGCATTTATGTTTTTTGTTATGCTCATGGGATTATTTCCTTGGAGCTAAGTCCCAAAGGAGCTCAGCGACTCAGACTCGGACTCGGGCTCAAGGGCGCAAAGTGGCACTTTGTTGGCGCACTTAGCACGTCAGCATCGGCACATGACGCTTTGTGCGTTGTTGCAGGCGCGCTTGCTGTCGCGGGTGCAGGCGCAAGGGCTAGGCGCAGCTCTTCATGGCCGCGTGCGCTCGCGCGCCTGTGCGTCCTCGCGCCTGTACTGCCGTTGGCATTGATTGGAAGATTCTGACGGTTATGAAAAGATTGAGTCAAATTACAGATCTGATTTTTGTGGGATTTGAATTTTATTCAGTTAAATCTTTCCTTAATTCGTTCCTATCTTTTCGCAGTCAGTGTATGGTCAGGATTACAGTTTGGGTTTCAGTCCAACTCTATAAATATCCTCTTCGTGTCTCCTTTGATGACTTACTCAGAAAATCGGAGACGAAGAGAGTTGAGAGGCCGCTGCCATTGGAGTCAAAGGAGATCTGCGAGTTCAGTCAGGAGGTGACATCGAGCGTTCCAGAAGTTCTCATTCGAACTTGCTGGTTCATGGGAGCAGATCGCAGTAAGGCGAATCTTGCTTTGAGCAACGGTGATCTTCATCATCCAGCAAAGTTGCATCTACTTCTTCCTCCGTCTTCGAGACAGAGATTTCAGGACCTTTAGAGTTGCAAATTCTTTGCTATAAAACCTCTGAAATCCTCTCATACAGAGTGTGTGACTAAATTCGTTTGAAGAATCACTATGTCCACTTTCGTTCTTCCATCTAAGATCTGTTTCGTGAATAACAATCTCAAAGTAAGATTCAGATCTGATGGAAAATAACCGTGCAAATCTTCTCGACACAAGTTTTAAACTTAAAAAGTTTGACTGGGAGCATTACAAGTTATTTACAACATCTGGAAGAGGAAGGTCAGCCTTAATCTTTAACTCGTTAGCGTCGACTACGTGTTGACCGATCCTGAGCCTCTAATTCCAGAATAAGAAAATGCTCGAAGGGTTGCTGAAGCCACTGCTTTGCAAACGAAGTGAAGGAGAGATAACAACCTCTGCAAGTTGTTGATCTTGAACTCTATAGAGGACTCTCTAGTGGAATCATACAGCAAGACGACCAATGCAAAGGACATCTGGGAGTCTGTAGAGAATCTCTATAAGACAGATTAAAACATGAGCAAGATCCACGTGACTTAAAAGGTCTGGAGGATGTGATTTGAGGACGACAAGACCATGTTGCCTCAAGTCAAAAGAATTCCTCAAGTTACGTCAGGAAGGACGACGACATGCCCTTAGTCGATACTTTCATCGTCGAGGGTATTGTCTCCAAGCTTCCACCTGGATGGAGCAACTTCATTACGGACATGCACCGCAAGATGATGGAGGTGGATCTTGAGCGCCTCTTGCACTGGATACATGTTGAAAACGAGGTAAGGGCTCAACTCAAAGTGGACACCTTATCCAAGCAGATGGCCAAGACGAACATGGTACAAGGAGGAAACTATAAAGGAAAGCAGAAGGCTCCCTACAATAAGAAGAAGGACATTCACCATCTGAAGGTGAAGTCGGCTCAGTTCAAGCCCAAGTCCAAGGAACCTGGGAATTGTTTCAACTGTGGCAAGAAAGGTAACTGGAAGAGGGACTGCAAGGAAAAATCTAAACATAAAGAGCAAGGTGAGGCTAACTTTGTTGCTATGATTGTGCAGGTTGACTCAACTGGTGTTGACACTGACTGGTGGATTGACACTGGGACATCGTGCCATGTTTGCTCGAAGAAGGAGTGGTTCACCACATACAAACATGTTGCGGAGAAGGTTATGATGGCCAACCAGACACAAGTTGAACTACTGGGGATCGGGACGGTGGTACTGAAACTGACTTCGGGGAAGTCGTTGACATTTCAGGAGATGAAGCATGTACCGGCTATAGCCAAGAACCTGGTCTCAGGAAGTCTGCTCTACAACGCAGGCTTGAGGATGGACATTAACTCTGATCAAGTGGTTATGTCTTATAAAGGAACATACTTCGAAATGCTTATTGTACCGAAGGGATGTTCAAACTTCAGCTTGTAACTCATATTGAGAAAATTAATGTAGTCTCTAGTTCTGATTATTCTCTTGAGTTGTGGCATAATAGACTAGGACATGTTCATTGTAAAGAATAAACAAAATCTCTAGTCTAGGGCTTATCTCCAAATGTGGTGGTAAGGAGTTGGAGAAGTGTGAGGTCTGTGCGCAGACGAAGATCACAAGAAAACTATTCAAATGGGTAATCCGAAGTACAGATCTTCTGGAGTTGGTTCACTCAGATACCTGTGACTTCAAACAGTTCTCCACTAAGCCGGGATGAAGTATTTCATTACGTTCTTCGACGATTTCTCAAAGTACGCATTTGTTTATGCTCAAGTCTAAAGATGAAGCAGTTTGAGAAATTTAAGGACTTCAAAGTTGAAGTCGAGCAGTCAAACCGGACAACAACTCAAAAGACTCAGAAGTGATCGAAGGGAAGCGTATAGGTCTCATGATTTGCATCGTTCTGCAGAGAACATGGAATTGTCAACGAGATGACTTGCTCCGTACTCACCTCAATCAAACGGTATTGCAGAAAGAAAGAACAGAACACTGACAGAGATGATAAACTCGATGTTGTTGACTGCGGGTCTTCTAAATTGCTTTTGGGGTGAAACAATGCTTATGGCTACATTTATACTGAAAAGAGTGTCGTATGAAACTTTGGAAGTCACTCCTCATGAACTCTGGCTCAAGGTCAGACCCAACTTGAATCTCATTCGAATGTGGGGTGTCTGGCATATGTGAAGCTTTCGGGTTTGCAGATTCAGAAGCTGGGAACGAGGACTACGAAGACTAAAATCCTGGGTTATGTCGATAAGAGTGATGCTCGGAGGTTCCTCGATATCGAATCAAATCATATCATTGAATCTCGCGATGCAGAATTCTTTGAAGATAGATTTACAAGGCACAAGAACATTGTTCTTGCGAATATTCCAGAGAATAGTGTGAGTGCACAGGAGGCTGGAGCTCCAATCAAAGATGTAGTCCAAGAAGAAGTTGTTGCAGAAACAACGATTGAACCAGAACTCGCAGAACCTGTGTCCAAGCGAGTGAGGAGATAGAAGGACTTCGGAGAGTATTTTGTCACCTATCATGTGGAAGCTGATCCGCTTGCCTATGATGAGGTGATAAAGACCAGAGACGTTGTCTTCTGAAATGAGGCTATTAATGATGAGTATGACTCGATAACCTCTAATAATACGTGGGTATTGGTTGATCTGCCTGAAAGAGCAAAACCAATCGGATGCAAATGGATATTCAAGAAGAAGATGAAGGCCGATGAAACTGTTGATAAGTTCAAGACTAGGCTGGTATAGCCAAGAGACGACCATAAGGATGTTGATTGCTCTGAGCGTAATTCACAAGCTAGTTATTCATCAGATGGATGTCAAAACTGCTTTCCTGAATGGTGAGTTGACTAAAGAGATTTACATGCAACAACCTAAAAGGATTCTTCGTCAAGGGCCTCGAAGACTAAAGTCTGCAAGTTGGTGAAAACTCTGTATGGTCTGAAGCAAGTTCCTAAGATGTGGCATGAGAAGTTTGATAAAGTCATAAGATCAAACTGGCTACAGGGTCAGCGAGACGGACAAATGTGTATACACAAAGTTAGCTGACGGGAGAGGAGTGTTTGTTTGTCTGTACATGGACGATATGCTGATTTTGGGTACAGATCTAGCAAGTGTCACTGAGCCAAAGAAGCTCCTCTCATCTAAGTTCAGCATGAAGGACTTAGGGGAAGCTGATATTATCATGGGGATAAAGATAATCCGAACGGAAACTGGAGTGGCATTGTCACAGTTTTATTACATTGAGAAGATGCTTACACGCTGTGGGTATCAGGATCTTCCAGGGATCGATATGTCATATAGATGTGACAAGAAGCTGAAACCAAATATAAAGGAAATCGTGAGACAAGTAGAATATTCGAGCGTCATCGGGAGTTTGATGTATGCGACTACTGCCACAAGGCCTGACATAGCTTTTGTCGTAGGGATACTGAGTCGGTTCACGAGCAATCCAGGTGTGGAGTGCCACGATCCGCTACCCAAATTGTTGGGCCGGGCCGAGTCATGTCCAGCCTATGCTTGAGATAAAGCGTAGTAAGCTGTTATAAAGACAAGCAATATATGATCAAAGTATGCTAATAGTTCTATATGTCATATTGAGTCAGAAATGTTCCAAACACAAAAGCTATCTCGTATATAAATATGTTCCGAAATACAAAGTCGAGACATAAAACTGGATACAGGACCAGTATCAAAATACATAGTCTAACAACATGACTACTATCAAAAGTTCCGAGCAACTACACAAACTAGACGAGTTTTCCCGCAGGTACATCCTCGTAAGGTAAAGTCTGATCCTCGATGGCAACCCCATAATAAGAATCATAAAGCAACTCCTCCTCGGTAAGTATACCTACAACGTTATCCTGTCAGGACGGGAGCAAGTACTGTTTCTAACAAACTAAATATACGTAGCATGAAATGAACTGAAATGTAATAAACAGGAATCATGGCATATCTTGATTTATTCAGTTTTAGGTATATTTCATCATGGCATTATATATGTTTGTTTTAAAGTTTAAAACTGTAGCATGTACGTGATCGGTCAATAGGTAAATAGGATGTACAGTGGCACATATCAAGTTTTCTCTGAAGTGTACATACGTACACTAACGGTATCGATGTATATCCATACACAAACGCGGGATCAGACCTACGATAAAGTTATATATAGAATGTTACCGTAGCGCGGTAAATACATACGGAGAAGGGGGACATGATCACGTACTCTACTAGCAGTTTCTCCTTAACCCGTTTTATAAAATATGAGTGATACGAGAACATATAAAGCATGGTAGATACTGAGAGCAGTATAAAGCATATGAAACATGGTGATATATGACTTGCAGTTTAGATATTGGTATTTTAGCATGGTTTATACACAATTCATTATATGCTGTAAATAAAGTTTGTAGAGGTACTTGCCTCTAGCAAAGCAAAGTAGTGATGGAAATGCGATAGATGTCTGGTGTCTCGTCACTGTAAAGAATGATACATAAACTTAGTTTTTATACTAAGTTAAACACTAGAACACTAGTGGTGCGACACGACTTTCTGACTAGACACCTAGCCAAATGACGACTTTAGCATAGAGACCAATGTGGGATGACACAATACCCAAACCAACTTTCTATGGCCTTTATACTATGGAATGGTGAAGTCCAATACTACAATATCCCAAAATCACACAATACATCGTAAGTCATAATTAATTGATAATTAAATCAGACTGTGCACTGTGTTCCAACAATTTTAAGATAGACAAAAAGCTCAATTGTACAAAAATAAAGTACCATAATGATCCTTATTAATTATAGAATTTATACTAATTTTTCTGGAATTTATAAACCCTCATAGATATTTATTAAAAATCAGCAAACATAAGTAATCTGAAAATGAGTTATGTTTTCCTATTTTTATAAAATGCCAAAATTACTAAATAAATGCTGGAAAAATTATATTAAATTAGCTAAATTTACATAGTACTTAAATACATTTTTTTCTATATTTTTACAGCACTTAAAATATATATAGAAATTCAAAAACAGCAAGTAACAATTTCTGGAAAATAATTAATTAATTATTTACTATTTTATCTACATATACGAATTGAACCGAAGTCCAGATACGGGACCAAAGCCATGAATCAAGTCCAATATGACTTGTACAGACCTTGAATGTATTTAGACACATTTGGGCCCAAAAATCTATGCTAGGTTTGGACACCAAATGGCCATGATTAATACAATAATTCATATATTAAAATATATATTAAAGTATTTTAATAATATATATTAAAGTAGTGAAATATATAAGTCATAAAATTATATAATAAAACAACTTGTAAATTTACACATAATAATATTTTGCACAAAATTGTATTTAAAATATATATACATATACCACAAATACATTTATATATATACTAAATATATATATATATTTTTAATATATAGATATTATATATATATATAATGAACCTATATATATAATAAATATACATATATATATATATATATATATATATATATATATATATATATATAGAAAAAATACTTAATATAAAATATATATATATAAATACAGTATATATATTATATATATAACATTATATATAATAATATATATACATATATATATATATATATATATATATATATATATATATATATATATATATATATATATTATATATTATATATATATATATATATATATATATATATATATATATATATATATATATATATATATATATATATATATATATATATATATATAGAGGAAAAAATATATATATATATAGAGGATAAGGGAGGTGAGGTGCCACCCTATGGAGGGTGTCTACTTGTCACCCCCCACATGCTATCATCATGCACCCATGTGCATGATGATAGCATGGGAGGGTGACAAGTAGACACCCCCCCGTGAGGTGGCACCCTACCTCCCTTATTCTATATATATATATATATATATATATATATATATATATATATATATATATATATATATATATATATATAAACAAATAAAAATAAAAAACAAAACAAAAGAACACAAAAGGGGGGCTATATATATATATATATATATATATATATATATATATATATATATATATATATATATATATATATATATATATATATATATATATATATAAACAAATAAAAATAAAAAACAAAACAAAAGAACACAAAAGGGGGGCTCGAACTCGGCCCGCTGGGATAGGGGGTGGGTCTGAGCGCCACTCGGCTGACCAGTGGATTAGCTCGAGCTTGCTGTTAGGGTTAGGTCTAAGTTAATTATATAGTGAAATAGAATAACGGGTTAGAAAACAAACCAAACCCGATAACTTGTGAAATAACCAAACCCATTAGCCCATGGTTTTGTGTCTTCGTGTCCTGACAGTTAGGAACACGAAGACACACGAGTCCTGTGTCCAAGGCGTGTACGACACACACGACACGAGTTTCCCGTGTCCGAGCACATCAGTGGACTCCTCGTGTCTAGGCGAGTCCAGTGACACAAACACGAGACACTGAACGACATGAGGGGTAAGATGACACGTACGTGTCTGATGGGCAGTGGCCGTCGAGGGTGCTACACGGTGGAGGACGCGTCGGGGTCGACGGAGGAAAATGGTGCTGAGTTCGTCACGTCGTGGCGAACAATATGGCAGTGGTCGGAGGCGGTGGCGTGGCCTGTAGGGGCGACACTCCTAGATCTAGGGTTCCGGCGAGCTCGTCGGGGAAGAAATAGGGTAGGGCGGTGGCTAGGGTGGTCAGAGTGATGTCTAGGGTTAGGGTTTAGGTCGGGGTCTATTTATAGGGTCGAATGGTGGTAGAATTGGGGTTAGGGTTACGGGAAATTAGGGTTGTAGGTCGGTCGTCGGTCGTCGGTGAGATCGTGGAGGGGGGGGGTGACGGGTGTTTTACGGTTAGGTCGCCCAAGTTTAGGGTTTTACAAACTAACCCTACCGCTTTACAGTTTACAAAATATAAATTGCAAACTGATATAAAATAATTTGAAAAATTACAAACTGATATAAAAACAATTCAGTAAATTACAAATTAATATTAAAATAATTTAACAAATTACAAGTTGATATTTTTAAGCTATAAAATTATATAAAAATTATTTAAAAATCCTAGAAAATTTCCTAATAATTATAATAACTTATTTTAAGGATAAAAATGTTATTTAAAATATAATTCCTTATTTTAAGAAAAAATGGTCAAAATATTCAGGGGATTACAAATCTTTCCTCCTTGAAAAATTTCGTCCTCGAAATTCACAAGGATAGAAGAATCTACAAACATTCTAACATAGCAAGCAATGCAAATAAATGACTAAGGCTACTATTAAGAATAACCTCTAAGGTATCAAGCGGGAACGGGTGGTTTCCACGCGGCTGTTAGGTCGAACAAGTAAGGATATCTCTCCCTCATGTCTGACTCCCTCTTCCAAGTAGATTCCCCCGGAGAGTGACGGCTCCAAGCTACTCGGACCAAGGGTATAACTTTGTTCCTCAGCCTCTTCTCCCTCCTGTCCAATATCTCTACTGGCTGCTCAGTAACTGCAAGGCTCGGTCCGATCTCCAAATCTGAATGATCTAGCACATGGCTGGGGTCTGGAACATATCTACTCAGCTGAGATACACGAAAGACATCGTGAACTCCTGCTAGGTTGGGTGGAAGTGCAACCCTGTAAGCTACCTCTTCGATCCTCCCAAGTAGCTCGAACGGCCCAATGTATCTGGGGCTCAACTTGCCGCCTCGTCCGAACCGGATCGTCCCTCTAGTAGGTGATATCTTCACCAGTACCATATCTCCGTCAGCGAACTCCATCGATCTGCGACTAGCATCGGCCCAGTATTTCTGCCTGTCTTGAGCGACTCTGAGTCTGTCTCTGATCATCCTGACCTTCTCTGCTGCATCCGCGATCATCTCTGGCCCAAGCGTAACTCTATCCCCAACATCATCCCAAAAGAGCGGTGTACGGCATCGTCGTCCATATAGTGCCTCGAAAGGAGATATACCGATGCTGGCTTGGTAGCTGTTATTGTATGAAATCTCTACCAAGTGCAGATGGCTCTCTCATGATCCGCCAAAGTCCAGCACACAAGTCCTCAGCATGTCCTCTAGCGTCTGAATCGTCCTCTCGGACTGTCCATCTGTCTGTGGGTGGTATGCTGTACTGAACTTGAGCCGACTGCCCAACTCTTCCTGCAAGCTCCTCCAATAGTGGGACATGAATCTGTTGTCCCGGTCCGATATGATGCTCACTGGTACTCCATGTAAGCAAACTATCTGCTGCATGTATAGCTCCGCCAACTTCTCGGTGGAGAGCCCCACCTTGAAGGGTATGAAGTGCGCACACTTCGTCAGCCTGTCAACAATGACCCAAATGGCATCCTTCCCTCCTTGGGAATGAGGAATCCCTGAAACGAAGTCCATCGTAATATGTTCCTACTTCCACTCGGGAATAGGTAATGGCTACAATAGACCAGCTGGCCTCTGACGCTCCGCCTTGACCTGCTGGCAAACTAGGCATCTCAAAATAAAATACGATACATCTCTCTTCATCCCGTGCCACCAAAGATGTTTTCGCAAGTTACGGTACATCTTGTTGGCACCAGGAAGAATAGAATATCGCGATCGGTGCGCCTCCTACAAGACTGCCTCTTTCAGCTCTCCCTTCGGTACGCATAACCGGCTGCCATGCCTCAAGGATCCATCCTCTGCTACGGTAAAGTCATCTAGAAATCCAGCTAAAGCTTGGACTCTGAGTCTGCAGAGGCTCTCATCTGTAGACTGTGCCTCCTTGATCTGCTCCATCAAACCTGACTGAATGTCTAGTACCATCATCTGTATCACTGATCTTGGCCGAACTATCTCTATACCGAGCTTCTCCAGATCTTTCCATAAATGTCGATCTATCATCAGATACCATACCATCGGATGCCTGCTCAGCGTATCCGCCACCATATTTGCCTTTTCGGGGTGATACTGTAAATCGATGTCGAAGTCCTTCATCAACTCCAACCATCGTCTTTGCCTCATGTTCAACTCATTATGCGTGAACACATACTTCAAGCTCTTGTGGTCAGTAAAGATTTCCACTCGCTCTCCGTATAAGTAGTATTTCCATAACTTGAGTGCAAAGATCACCGCAGCTAACTCTAGGTCGTGGGTAGGATAGTTCCGTTCATGAGTCCGTAATTGCCTAGATGCATAAGCAATCACTTTTCCATGCTGCTGTAGGACACATCCTAGCCCCTTTCACGAAGCATCGCTGTATATGGTGAAACCTCCAGATCCTAAAGGTAATGTCAGAACTGGAGCAGTCATCAGCCTCCTCTTCAACTCCTCAAATACTGCCTGACAGTCCTCTGACCAGATGTACTCTGCGTCCTTCTGCGTCAGTTTTGTCATGGGTCCAGCTATCTTAACAAAGTCCTGGACGAACTTTCTATAATAGCCTGCTAAACCCAAGAAGCTCCTGATCTCTGTAACTGATGTCGGAGCCTTCCATGTCTCAACGGCAGCAATCTTCCTGGGATCCATTGAGATCTCCTCTCCAGTAACTACATGACCGAAAAACTCTATTCGGTCTAAGAATAACTCGTACTTGGACAATTTGGCATACAACCTCTCCTGCCTCAAAATCCTCAAAACTGTTCGCAAGTGCTCTGCGTGCTCCTCCGGCGTCTTCGAGTATAATAGGATGTCGTCGATAAATACTATGACGAACATATCCAGATACTGGTGAAATATCTTATTCATCAAGTTCATAAAGATAGCTGGCGCATTTGTGAGACCAAATGGCATCACCAAAAACTCGTACTGTCCATACTTCGTGTTGAACGCCGTCTTTTGGATGTCTGCAGCCCTGACTTTCACCTGGTGGTAACCGAATCTTAAATCTATCCTGGAAAATACCTTCGCCCAAATCAACTGGTCGAATAAATCATCTATCCTAGGCAGAGAATATTTGTTCTTAATGGTGATGGTATTTAACGCCCGGTAGTCAATACACAACCGAACTGTACCATCCTTCTTCGGTACAAAGAGTACTGGCGCTCCCCATGGAGAAGCACTAGATCGAATGAAATTCTTTTTCAACAGGTCATCAATCTGCTCCTTCATCTCTACGGCCTCCTTGGGGTTCACTCTATAGCAAGCCCGGAATACTGGTGATGAACTCGGCCCTAAATCTATAGTGAACTCTACATCTCTGTCAGGCGGAAGTCCTGGAAGATCCTCTGGGAATAAATCCATAAACTCCCTGATGATAGGGTGTGGCGGTGCTAACTCTCCAACTTTCGTACAACAGTTCGGTTCTAGGCTGATCTCCGGCCCTGTCCTCCTGACACTGAATGGTGCCGTACCTGGAGGACTGAACAGAATACTACCCTCATGACAGTCTATGGCTGCGTGAGCATAGCTAAGCCAGTCCATCCCCAATATGATATCATACCCGGGGAGTGGCATCACAAAGAATCATTCCCTAAACTCTCTCCTTGCTATAGAAATAGAGCATCTATAGATAGCCCTAATGGGTATTGGTCCGCCTCCCGTCATTACTCTACTCATCTCCTCGGTAGGTGTAGTTACTAAGTACTGTTTATGCAAAAACTCTAATGACAGAAAGCTATACGATGCACCGGAATCAAACAAGCATAGAGCTAGAAAAGTATACAAATAAATATGACCTGTGATGACGTCAGCCAAATAATATGGCTCCGAAACCTGTTCCGGCTCTGCCTCAAGAGCCAGACTATAAGCCTTCCCCTGGGGTCCCTTTTGCTGCTGCAAATGTTGCCCGAATCTCTGCTGCTGCGTCGGAAGCGGCGGTCCTCTAGATGGTGGTCCGGCACATGGTACCCTTGCTACTGGACATTCCCGAAGCTGATGGGTGATAGACCCGCAAGCTAAGCACTGCCCCAACCTCTTCCTACAGACGAAAGCATCATGGCCTGGCCTCCTACAGAATGAACACATGTAACACCCACTTTTCTAAAATAAGGATAATTTTGAACTTTTGTATTTTAAATCATTAAAATATTTGATTTTAGTCATGATATGATTTTTGGTGATTTTTAGTTGTTTTAAAACTATTTAATTGAGTGAAATGTGAAATTTGTGTTTTGCTAGTGTAACCTTAGTCATACATGACCTAGAAGACTAATCATGACCAATGAGACCTAATCATGTGTTTAGGATTTCAAATTTCTATTTTTAAGCCTAGGGGTATTTTAGTCATTTTGACACTTTTGTGAAATTGTGAATTATATTAATTAAATATGTGTTAGTTAAATTGTTGAGACTTGACCTAGAAGTTAGCCTAATCTAGATGTTAACCATGACCCTAGAGACTAAGTTAGAGGATTTCAATTAAGTAATCACATTAGTGTAATATCTAGATATTTGTTTAAGGAGATATTTTAGGCTAAAGGTTAAAAGATGTTACTTTAATTGTGAGCCCTTAGATTGTCTAGAAATTGTTGGAGAAACCTTAGCCACTCATCCTAAACCCTAACCTTAACTTAATGGTAGCCATCACACATCCCCACCCTCTATAAATACATCCCATTAATCATTTGTATCATTTTTAATTCATTTTAATTGCCTCCTTTGGTGTTCTTCCCCAATTCCTCCCCAAATATCCAAATCAACTCCAAATTGAGCCTAGTTTCTTGTATTGGGATCCCCTACCATTGAGGGTACGGGTCGTGACACATTTTTAGTGGTGGCCCATGCAGGTCGAGATTCGTATTTGTGCGAAGTCATGGTCGTACGACGATTTGTTGTACTGCTGCGCACCTGCGATAGAATATAGGAAGTAAGGTATTAGAATGAGAGGATACTCAATCACAGTTAGAATTCCTTGAGAGATTCCTAGGATGCCCCTTAAGAATCTCATTCTGAACTTCAAATTTGAAATCCTTTTCTCTTGTTTTGATCTACCCTTACTCCTTGATATTTGAATTTGATTTTGATGGATCGTTGTTGATTTGATTTTTCTTATCGAGATAAATTTTATGACCCGAGTTACGGTATCTTCTGATAACATATGTTGACAGAAATAACAGGGATGGTAAAACGTCTACTTTATTATGGAACCTAGAGTTTACCGTAGCTATATTAGCCGGCATGGCAAGAACATAGGGACCTGACTTCGGATGTACATATCTTGATCAAGAGATTGGAATTTCTCGCAGCTATACTAGTCGGCATAGCGAGGATTCCAGACGACATGATCATAAAGATGCATACCCAGTTATGGACTCTACCGTTCATTGCAGCCTTGCTTACTAGCGTGGCGAAGATTCTGAGTATCATGATTTTGGACAGACGCATGTGATTATCAGATTATATCTTGAAGGTTTTTAAAGTATCACCTCTTTCATTTCTCTTCTGTTTAAAAAAAAAATTTGTTTTCCATCATCAAATAACTTAGAAGTAGGGATAACTTTAGTTGACTAGTCTAATTCCTTGTAGAAATTCATTAGTTATAAACTCTTTCTTAGTATAATGATTTGATGAGTTATGATTAGGCCTTTATCTTAGGAATGATAGTATAGCCCTGGCTTTAGAGTAGGGACCCTTGTAGCTGGTTTTCTGTTGTTTATATTTACCAGTTTTCATATAGAATAATAGACTGCATTACAGTCTTGATGATTTGTTGTTTCTGTAACTTTTTCAGTTTAGCACCCCAGATTGCTTGTATATTTTGATATCCTATGACCGTTTGGGTTTAGCATGACTAGTATACCTAGATGAGACTTTCAACTGCCACCATATGCCATGACCCTGTATGCCATTCTTTTAAATTATAGGATTTAGGTAAGTTCTGAGACCATAATTGTTGGGGACGAGACTCTAGAAGAAGTACGACCATCTTAATTACGAGGACAAAATTCTTTTAAGGGGGATAGACTTGTAACACCCACTTTTCTAAAATAAGGATAATTTTAAACTTTTGTATTTTAAATCATTAAAATATTTGATTTTAGTCATGATATAATTTTTGGTGATTTTTAGTTATTTTAAAACTATTTAATTGAGTGAAATGTGAAATTTGTGTTTTGCTAGTGTAACCTTAGTCATACATGACCTAGAAGACTAATCATGACCAATGAGACCTAATCATGTGTTTAGGATTTCAAATTTCTATTTTTAAGCCTAGGGGTATTTTAGTCATTTTGACACTTTTGTGAAATTGTGAATTATATTAATTAAATATGTGTTAGTTAAATTGTTGAGACTTGACCTAGAAGTTAGCCTAATCTAGATGTTAACCATGACCCTAGAGACTAAGTTAGAGGATTTCAATTAAGTAATCACATTAGTGTAATATCTAGATATTTGTTTAAGGAGATATTTTAGGATAAAGGTTAAAAGATGTTACTTTAATTGTGAGCCCTTAGATTGCCTAGAAATTGTTGGAGAAACCTTAGCCACTCATCCTAAACCCTAACCCTAACTTAATGGCAGCCATCACACATCCCCACCCTCTATAAATATATCCCATTAATCATTTGCATTATTTTTAATTCATTTTAATTGCCTCCTTTAGTGTTCTTCCCCAATTCCTCCCCAAATATCCAAATCAACTCCAAATTGAGCCTAGTTTCTTGCATTGGGATCCCCTACCATTGAGGGTGCGGGTCGTGACATATTTTTAGTGGTGGCCCATGCAGGTCGAGATTCGTATTTGTGCGAAGTCGTGGTCATACGACGATTTGTTGTACTGCTGCGCACCTGCGATAGAATATAGGAAGTAAGGTATTAGAATGAGAGGATACTCAATCATAGTTAGAATTCCTTAAGAGATTCCTGGGATGCTCCTTGAGAATCTCATTCTGAACTTCAAATTTGAAATCCTTTTCTCTTGTTTTGATCTACCCTTACTTCTTGATATTTGAATTTGATTTTGATGGATCGTTGTTGATTTGATTTTTCTTATCGAGATAAATTTTATGACCCGAGTTACGGTATCTTCTGATAACATATGTTGACGGAAATAACAAGGATGGTAAAACGTCTACTTTATTATGGAACCTAGAGTTTACCGCAGCTATATTAGCCGGCGTGGCAAGAACATAGGGACCTGACTTCGGATGTACATATCTTGATCAAGAGATTGGAATTTCTCGCAGCTATACTAGTCGACATAGCGAGGATTCCAGACGACATGATCATAGAGATGCATACCCAGTTATGGACTCTACCATTCATTACAGCCGTGCTTACTAGCGTGGCGAGGATTCTGAGTATCATGATTTTAGACAGACGTATGTGATTATCAGATTATATCTTGAAAGTTTTTAAAGTATCACCTCTTTCATTTCTCTTCTGTTTAAAAAAAAAATTGTTTTCCATCATCAAATAACTTAGGAGTAGGGATAACTTTAGTTGACTAGTCTAATTCCTTGTAGAAATTTATTAGTTATAAACTCTTTCTTAGTATGATGATTTGATGAGTTGTGATTAGGCCTTTATCTTAGGAATGATAGTATAGCCCTGGCTTTAGAGTAGGGACCCTTGTAGCTGGTTCTCTGTTGTTTATATTTACCAGTTTTTATATAGAATAATAGACTGCATTACAGCCTTGATGATTTGTTGTTTCTGTAACTTTTCCAGTTTAGCACCCCAGATTGCTTGTATGTTTTGATATCCTATGACCGTTTGGATTTAACATGACTAGTATACCTAGATGCGACTTTCAACTGCCACCATATGCCATGATCCTGTATGCCATTCTTTTAAATTGTAGGATTTAGGTAAGTTCTGAGACCATGATTGTTGGAGACGAGACTCTAGAAGAAGTACGAGACTCTAGAAGGTAATCGGCGCGCCATTTCACTCGGGTTGCAAGCCCTAATGAAATGTCCCGATACCACGTACCCTTAAAGTACGTTTACACTTCCTCCATGGTCGGATCGGCCCCAACGCTGGGCATACCGTCCGAGGAAGCAGTCACCCCCTTGTATACAAGTTGTCCCCGGTCATGCGAATGTGTGTCCGACTCAAGCAATTATAGTGTGCATAGAATATTGAAATACTATGAACATATTCATTCTCAACATTTCATATTCCACCCTCATAGGCATCAATTCATTTCATTTCAATGTTCAAGGTACTAGCATTCATTTTAATGTTCTATGGACTAGCATTCATTTCAATGTTCAATCTATAACTTCTTAGTGGTATTGACTTGTGGCATTAGCAACTTGATATCGATCAACGGATGTTGCAAGACAATTATTTAGTTGGCATGAAGGAATAGCGAGAGGGACAATACCACCACAGAGATCCACACTCACCAATTTAGAGAATCGTCGAGAGAGAGAGGAACACTTGCACGCTTAGCCTTCCGTCACGCGTCAGTCTGCTTTGGCACCAAAAGTTTGGTTAATAATCCATCTCGTTGTGTTCTCTTCTCTTAGAATTCTCAAGAATAAATGCTATGCAAATCGATAAAAATGGGCAAGAATCAAATCATCGAAAATCGTTCAGAAAAGCATCCATCAAAACCAAGCAGCAAAACCAGCAGCAAAACATCCAGAGAAAACTCTTGGACGCATTTCAAGATAAACCAATCCATTAGTTGGAAAGGTTCTTATGCACTTGTCTGTGATCGATTCGGTGCCGACGGTAAGTTTCCCCAATACTCGGTTCCGACCGAGTTAGTCAAGCCACAAGCCTTACATAGTGAACCGCTAGAAGCGGGACACTACATAATATACCACTAAGAAAAAGTTTCGTCCTCGAAACTTAAAGTAAGAGTCCTACCTCAAAATTATCAAACAGGGAGGGGTATTTCACCTGCATCTCTTCCTCTAATTCCCACGTCGACTCCTCGACCGCATGGTTCCGCCACAACACGTTGACCAAAGATACTGTCCGATTCCGCAAAACTTTCTCCTTCCTGTCCAAAATCTGGACAGGCTCTTCAGTGTAGGATAGGTCAGCGCTCAGCTGTAACTGATCGAAGTTCACTACATGGCTTGGATCATGTACGTACTTCCACAGTTGAGATACATGGAAGACATCGTGCACATCAGCCAGAGCCGGAGGTAGTGCAAGTCGATAAGCCACTGAGGCTACCTTCTTCAAAATCTCGAAGGGTCCAACGAATCTCGGGCTTAGCTTTTCTTTCATTCCAAACCGCATCACACCTCGCATGGGTGTGACCTTCAAGAAGACATGATCGCCTGCTGTGAATTCCAAAGGTCGTCGATGTACGTCCGTATAACTCTTTTGTCGACTTTGAGCAACTCTAAGTCTTTCTCGAATTAAGCGAACCCTCTCGACGGCCTCTTCCACAAGTTCTGGTCCGAGCACTTGCCGTTCACCGACTTCATCCCAGCATATCGGTGATCGACATTTTCGTCCATACAATGCTTCGTATGGGGCCATTTGGATACTTGCCTGATAACTGTTGTTATAGGAAAATTCTGCTAATGCGAGATGTGCGTTCCAATTTGTCTTTGAATCAAGCACGCACAATCTCAACATATCTTCAAGAATCTGGTTTACTCTCTCTGTTTGACCATCAGTCTGCGGATGATATGCCGTACCAAAGTTCAACTTTGTGCCCATTGCTGCGTGCAGACTTATCTAAAATCGCGACAACAATCTTTTGTCTCTATCCGATACTATAGAAGCTGGCACCCCATGCAATCGGACAATTTCATTTATATAGATCTGAGCCAACCGTTCTACTCCCCATGTAACTTTAATTGGAATGAAATGTGCCGACTTGGTTAACCTATCCACGATAACCCAAATCGCATCATTTCCCTTCTGAGTTCTTGGCAAGCCGACGATAAAATCCATGCAGATATTATCCCACTTCCACAGTGGAATAGCCAAATTTTGTAGTTCTCCGCCTGGCCGTTGGTGTTCGGCCTTCACTCGCTGACAATCCATGCATTGTGACACAAATAGCGTCACATCCTTCTTCATGCCATGCCACCAAAATGTTGTGCGCTGATCTTTATACATTTTCGTGCTTCCCGAATGTAAGGAATACTTCGCGAAATGAGCCTCGGTCAGTATTTCCTTCATGATATCCTCATCCTTAGGGACGCACAATCTTCCCTTGACACGAATAGTGTCATCTTCAATGGTAAAGTTCGACGTCTAATTTTCTGCTAGAATCAACTCGCGTATCTTTTGCAGGAACGGGTCATCCTTCTGAGCAATCTTAATCCTTCCCTGGAGACTCGGCTCAAGTTGTAACTGAGCCAACTGCACATTCTGTGGACGGGTCCTGAACTCGATGCCCATCTCTTCAAGATCCCGTAGTACCTCTTTTGCTATTGTTAGGGACCCAACACATTTCTGACTCAAGGCATCAGCTACCACGTTCCCTTTACCCGGCGTGTAGGAGATTGTCAAGTCATAGTCCTTGATCAATTCTAACCAACGCCGCTGCCTCACATTCAATTCTTTCTGTGTGAATATATATTTCAGGCTCTTGTGATCCGTGAAGATCTCGCAGGACACACCATAGAGATAGTGTCGCCACAATTTCAACGCGAACACAATCGCCGCCAGTTCTAAATCATGTGTTGGGTAATTCTTCTCATGCTGTTTGAGTTGTCTCGAGGCATAAGATATTGTCTTCCCACGTTGCATGAGAACACATCCCAAACCAAGTCCCGATGCGTCACTGTTGATCTGAAATCCCTCAGAGCCTTCTGGAAGTGCTAAAATTAGAGCTGTGACGAGCCGCGGCTTAAGTTCTTGGAAACTACTCTCACAGTCATCGGTCCACTTAAATACGACTCTCTTCTGGGTGAGGCGAGTCAAAGGCAATGCGATTCTCGAGAAGTCTTTCACAAATCTACGGTAGTACCCGGCTAAACCAAAAAAACTCCGTATCTCACTAGCTGATGCAGGCTGCTTCCAGTCCACAACTGTCTCAATCTTCTTTGGGTCGACGGCAACACCTTCTGCCGAAACAACATGTCCAAGGAACGACACGCTGTTCATCCAAAATTCGCACTTGCTTAGTTTTGCATAGAGCTGGTTGTCCCGCAGCGTCTGAAGTACTTTCCTCAAGTGTTCGATATGAGTCTTTCTGTCTTTTGAGTAGATCAAGATGTCATCGATGAACACAACAACGAACTTGTCTAAGAATGGTCGAAACACTCTATTCATTAAATTCATAAAGGCTGCTAGAGCATTGGTCAAGCCGAATGGCATGACCAAAAACTCATAATGTCCGTATCTTGTACGGAATGCTGACTTAGGAACATCTTCGGGTCTGATCTTCAACTGATGGTATCCTGAACGAAGATCAATTTTAGAAAACACGGTCGCCCCTTGTAGCTGATCGAACAGATCATCTATTCTTGGCAAGGGATACTTGTTACGGATGGTTGCCTTATTCAGTTCTCTGTAGTCGATGCATAGCCGCATCATCCCATCCTTCTTCTTTACAAACAGTACTGGAGCTCCCCATGGAGATACACTTGGGCGAATGTATCCCCGGTCTAGTAATTCTTGTAGCTGTACCTTTAGTTCCTTCAATTCTGCCGGAGCCATCCTGTACGGCGCTCTTGATATCGGACGAGTATCCGGAAATATATCAATTATGAATTCAATTTCTCTATCCGGCGGCATTCCAGGTATCTCGTCCGAAAACACATCGGGGAACTCTGCCACAATTTCGGTCTGATTCGAGCCTACACTCTTCATTCGAGTGTCTTGGACAGAAGCAAGAAAGCCTTTACACCCTGAGTACAGCACGTGCCTTGCTGTAATTGCTGATATGACCATGGGTCCTTGGAACGCTGAGCCGCACGAATAAGAGAATTCCGTTTCTCTGGGTAGGCGAAACACAACTCTCTTATCCGCACAGTCGATAGTTGCATGACAGGCGCTGAGCCAGTCCATTCCCAATATGATATCGTACTCTTTGATGTCGATTACAATTGCGTCCAAAGATAAGGTCTTGCCTCCAATTTTAATGTAGCCGTCCCTGCAAATCAAAGTTGCAGGCATATCTACTCCCGAAGGAGTACTAACGCACAAAGCTGTCTTTAATTGAGTCATACAAAATTTATTTTTCGTTGCAAAATCAGAAGAGATAAAGCAATGAGTAGCACCAGAATCAAAAAGTACTCTTGCAGGTATGCCTTTATACAGCAAAATACCTGTTATAACATTCTCTGCGATCTGGGCCTCTGCCCGAGTCAAGGCATAAACCCTTGCTTGGCCACCTTGTTGATTCGGTGCATTCCCAGTTGGAGCTGGCAAGGCTGGTGGCGCTTGGCCACGATTGTGATTGTTGTTATTTCCACGATAGTGATTGTTGTTATTTCCACGAGGAGGATACTGATTTCCTCCCCTGCCTCCGTATTCAGCTGCCTTATGGCCCATGCCGCCACATTTATAACACCCCGTACGATACTCTTCAGTACGGTGTCCCACTCGGCTACATTTATTGCAACGTGGCAGCTGTTGTTGATGCCCTCTGTTGTCACCAGTATTGTGACGCTTAGGTGCGTCATTTCTTCCCGTCGACCAAGGTCATTTCTGGTTATTGCCTTGGTAGTTCTGTGTCGTCCCACGACTAGTTGATCGATAAAATCTCTCCATCTCGAGAGCTGTTTCGTACGCCTCTCTGTATGACGTACACTTCCGACTTAAAACATCCCGCTCTAGGCCCTCATTCAGGCCTTGCACAAATCTTCCTCGTTTGGCATCGTCGTTCGGTACCATGTACCCAACGAATGCGACTCTTTTCAAAAACTCTGTCTCGTAGTCATGCACTGACATACTGCCTTGTCGAAGTGCAATGAACTCATTCTCTTTTTGTTGACGGACAGCAGGTGGAATGAATTGGGTAATGAAAGCCTGCTTGAAGGCCTCCCAAGACATCTTCATATCCTGACTATTTCCGCAAAGTGCCTGTCTCTGCGAAATCCACCATTCCTGGGCCTTGAGACGAAGTTGTACAGCAGCACACTCCACTCTCTTACTGCCCTGAATCTCTAACATTCGGAAATAGCCCTCCAGTGTGTTCAAGAAGCCCATCACCTCATCTGGCTCCTCTTTCCTATTAAATTTCGGCGGGTCACAACTCTTAAATTCAGAGAACTTGAAGCTCGGTCTCTTCCGTGTCGGCGTCTCAGATTTCTCTGCCGGCACTTCCACGGTCTCGGTTGTTGCGGCCTTTGCAGAAACATTGGAATCGGCCGTCAACTTGGTGACAATCTGAGTTAGACTATCAACTTACTTTTGTTGAGCATCCAGCTGCTCCTGAAACTGATACTGAAGCTGCTCCTGAAGCGCGCGATGTTGAGCTTTGCTCTGCTTCCTCTGAGCCTCTATTTGCTTAATCAGTTTCTCAATCGGGTCCGACGATGAATTCGTCTTTGAGCTATCACCCTTAGTCATTCTACAACAAAGAAATAATTCCATTAGCACTTATAAAATATTTATGGGCTTATTGTATGGAACATTATTTCATGCCAGTGCTATCGACACCATCAATCGAGAAAATTTGCATCAAGACTTCCTTTTTGAAAAATATTTTTGAAATTCGAGGATTTGAAACCGTGCTTTGATACCAACTTGTCATGCCCCGATTCGGGGAATCGCTCGCTTTGCTTCGATTCACGCCGAATCGATCGTCCTCGCTAAGGCGTGATGCCGTACAAGTCTGGAGTTGCACTTGTACAAGGGTAGAACATGCACATTCATATCATTTGAAACATTTGAAATTAAGCCACAGTTGCGAAAACATTGGAACACAATATAGGAAGAAGAAATACTCATTTTATTCATAATTGTAGTCATAATACAACTTTTCTCGATAATATTTGAAATGCCATTTCGGCTACATTGATTCATGAAAAGAAGTACAACTGATAGGATGCCATGAAATAATTTCCCGTTCCATACATCATGCCCCTTTAGTACTTTGAAATATAAGCAGCTATCTTTGAAAACTCCGCAATACTTTGTGCGTCTTTAGGGAAAACAACTTGAAAGGAAACAGCAGTTCAGAAAGCTTTAATTCGGACGTGCGCCTGAGCCTTCTCCAGTACCTGTGGAGGAGGGGTCAGCACATTATAACAATGCGCTGGTGAGCCCCGTTGGCCCACTCAGCTAAACCAATATTTTATTAATGACAAGCATTTTAAAGATATGAACTTATTAGGGACAAGCAACATTCAGAGTAAATCACAATAATGTAACATGGAATAAACTATGTTTACTTTACCAATGGCTGAATCCAGCTTTCCTGCACAAGATACAGGATAATAATAATATACTTACCGCCCCTGCATAAGACATTGATTAGCATACATCCTTACAAAATGACCATTGGTGTTAGTGTACCAGTTCGGACGTTTGCCATATAGGACTTCGAAAGGTAATCGGCACGCCATTTCACTCGGGTTGCAAGCCCTAATGAAATGTCCCGATACCACGTACCCTTAAAGTACGTTTACACTTCCTCCATGGTCGGATCGGCCCCAGCGCTGGGCATACCGTCCGAGGAAGCAGTCACCCCCTTGTATACAAGTTGTCCCCGGTCATGCGAATGTGTGTCCGACTCAAGCAATTATAGTGTGCATAGAATATTGAAATACTATGAACATATTCATTCTCAACATTTCATATTCCACCCTCATAGGCATCAATTCATTTCATTTCAGTGTTCAAGGTACTAGCATTCATTTCAATGTTCTATGGACTAGCATTCATTTCAATGTTCACTCTCTAACTTCTTAGTGGTATTGACTTGTGGCATTAGCAACTTGATATCGATCAACGGATGTTGCAAGACAATTATTTAGTTGGCATGAAGGAATAGCGAGAGGGACAATACCACCACAGAGATCCACACTCACCAATTTAGAGAATCGTCGAGAGAGAGAGGAACACTTGCATGCTTAGCCTTCCGTCATGCGTCAGTCTGCATTGGCACCAAAAGTTTGGTTAATAATCCATCTCGTTGTGTTCTCTTCTCTTAGAATTCTCAAGAATGAATGCTATGCAAATCGATGAAAACGGACAAGAATCAAATCATCGAAAATCGTTCAGAAAAGAATCCATCAAAACCAAGCAGCAAAACCAGCAACAAAACATCCAGAGAAAACTCTTGGACGCATTTCAAGAGAAACCAATCCATTAGTTGGAAAGGTTCTTATGCACTTGTCCGTGATCGATTCGGTGCCGACGGTAAGTTTCCCCAATACTCGGTTCCGACCGAGTTAGCCAAGCCACAAGCCTTACATAGTGAACCGCTAGGAGCGGGACACTATATGCTGGGACTGTGATGTGGAAGGTGGTGGAGGCATCTGGGTTGGTGGATTTGTGGAGTGGAGGAGTATGGTAGGTGGAGGTGGAGGTGGAGGTGCATCGGTCAACTGGTCAACTGGCTGGATAGGAAGTGTGCCATTCTCAGGTGTGGCATACTGGGATGAGCGGGTGAGCACCATCTAATAAATAAAAGAACTTATAAGGACTCTTTTAATTAAATAATCATAAATAACAAGAAAGTCCAATTTGTAATAGCGAGCATATGTTGCGAAGCATTTCCTATGTTGCAATCCTAGTAATCCTCTAGGTGTTCTAAAATATTATTCTTAGTGTTGTCTAGTTACCTTAAGTTCCTAATTGCAGGCATGCTTGGTACAATGACGTAACCAAGTAATTTAGTCAGGACCTGCATGGGCCACCACTAAAAAATATGTCACGATCCGCTACCCAAATTGTTGGACAGGGCCGAGTCATGTCCAGCCTACGCTTGAGATAAAGCGTAGTAAGCTGTTCTAAAGACAAACAATATATGATCAAAGTGTGCTAATAGTTCTATATGTCATATTGAGTCAGAAATGTTCCAAACACAAAAGCCATCTCGTATATAAATATGTTCCGAAATACAAAGTCGAGACATAAAACTGGATATAGGACCAGTATCAAATACATAGTCTAACAACATGACTACTATCAAAATTCCCGAGCAACTACACAAACTAGACGAGTTTTCCCGCAGGTACATCCTCGTAAGGTAAAGTCTGATCCTCGATGGCAACCCTATAATAAGAATCATAAAGCAACTCCTCTTCGGTAAGTATACCTACAACGTTATCCTGTCAGGACGGGAGCAAGTACTGTTTCTAATAAACTAAATATACGTAGCATGAAATGAACTGAAATGTAATAAACATGAATCATGGCATATCTTGATTTATTCAGTTTTAGGTATATTTCATCCTGGCATTATATGTTTGTTTTAAAGTTTAAAACTGTAGCATGTACGTGATCGGTCAATAGGTAAATAGGATGTACAGTAGTACATATCAAGTTTTCTCTGAAGTATACATACGTACACTAACGACATCGGTGTATATCCATACACAAATGCGGGATCTGACCTACGACAAAGTTACATATAGAATGTTACCGTATGCGGTAAATACATACGGAGAAGGGGGGATGACACAATACCCAAACCAACTTTCTATGGCCTTTATACTATGGTATGGTGAAGTCCAATACTACAATATCCCAAAATCACACAATACATCGTAAGTCAAAATTAATCAATAATTAATCAATTTTTAAGATAGACAAAAAGCTCAATTATACAAAAAAAATAAAGTCCCAAAATGATCCTTATTAATTATAGAAATTTATACTAATTTTTCTGGAATTTATAAACCCTCATAGATATTTATTAAAAATCAGCAAACATAAGTACTCTGAAAATGAGTTCTATTTTCCTTTTTTTATAAATTGCCAAAATACTAATTAAATGCTGGAAAAATTATAATAAATTAGATAAATTAACATAGTATTTAAATACAATTTTTTTATATTTTTACAGCACTTAAAATATATATAAAAATTCAAAAATATCAAGTAAAATTTTTTGGAAAATAATTAATTAATTATTTAATATTTTATCCACGTATACGAAATTGAACCGAAGTCCAGATACGAGACCAAAGCCATGAATCAAGTCCAATATGACTTGTACAAACCTTGAATGTATTTAGACACATTTGGGCCCAAAAACCCATGCTAGGTTTGGACACCAAATGGCCATGATTAATACAATAATTCATATATTAAAATATATATTAAAGTATTTTAATAATATATATTAAAGTAGTGAAATATACAAGTAATAAAATTATATAATAAAATAACTTGTGAATTTACACATAATAACATTTTGCACAAAATTGTATTTGAAATATATATACATATACCACAAATACATTTATATATATATATATATATATATATATATATATATATATATATATATATATATATATATATATATATATATATATATATATATAAAATAAAATATATATAATAAAATATATATATATATATATATATATATATATATATATATATATATATATATATATATAAAATAAAATATATATAATAAAATATATATATATATATATATATATATATATATATATTATATATATATATATATATATATATATATAATAAAATATATATAATAAAATATATATATATATATATATATATATATATATATATATATATATATATATATATATATAATAAATATACATATATATATATATATATAGAAAAAATACTTAATATAAAATATATATAAACAAATAAAAATAAAAAACAAAACAAAGAACACAAAACGGGGGCTCGAACTCGGCTCGCTGGGACAGGGGGTGGGTCTGAGTGCCACTCGACTGACCAGTGGGTCAGCTCAAGCTTGCTATTAGGGTTAGGTCTGAGTTAATTATATAGTGAAATAGAATAACGGGTTGAAAAACAAACCAAACCCGATAACTTATGAAATAACCAAACCCATTAGCCCATGGTTCTGTGTCTTTGTGTCCTGACAGTTAGGGACATGAAGACACACGAGTTCTGTGTCCAAGGCGTGTACGACACACACGATACGAGTTTCCCGTATCCGAGCACATCAGTCGACTCCTCGTGTCTAGGCGAGTCCAGTGACACAAACACGAGACACTAAACGACACGAGGGGTGAGATGACACGTACGTGTCCGATGGACAGTGGCCGTCGAGGGTGCTACACGGCGGAGGAGGCGTCAGGGTCGACGGAGGAAAATGGCGCTGAGTTCGTCACGTCGTGGTGAACAATATAGCCGTGGTCAGAGGCGGTGGCGTGGCCTGTAGGGTCGGCGCTCCTAGATCTAGGGTTTCGACGAGCTCGTCGGAGAAAAAATAGGGTAGGGCGGTAGCTAGGGTGGTCGGAGTGATGTCTAGGGTTAGGGTTTAGGTCGGGGTCTATTTACATGGTCGAATGGCGGTGGAATTAGGGTTAGGGTTACGAGAAATTAGGGTTGTAGGTCGGTCGTCGGTCGTCGGTCGTCTGTGAGATCGTGGGGGGAGGGTGACGGGTGTTTTACAGTTAGGTCCCCCAAGTTTGGGGTTTTACAAACTAACCCTCCCACTTTACAGTTTACAAAATATAAATTGCTAACTAATATAAAACAATTTGAAAAATTACAAAATGATATAAAAATAATTCACTAAATTACAAATTGATATTAAAATAATTTAACAAATTACAAGTTGATATTTATAAGCTATAAAATTATATAAAAATATTTAAAAATCCTAGAAAATTTCCTAATAATTATAATAACTTATTTTAAGGATAAAAATGCTATTTAAAATATAATTCCTTATTTTAAGAAAAAATGGTCAAAATATTTAGGGGCTTACATGGAGCACTGGAAAGTTGTGAATTGGGCAATGAGATACCTCAAGAGGACTCATAAGTATGCATTGCACTACTACGAAGACCCAATAGTAGTGGAAGGTTTCAGTGATGCAAGCTGGTACTCAGAAGTAGAGAGTGAAAGGTCCACATGAGGATATGTCTTCTCCATGAGTGGAGCTGCTATATCGTGGAAGTCGAAGAAGCAGACTATGTTGTCACACTTTGTATGGAATCTGAGTTCTATGCACCGATGGCAGCAGCAGATGAAGCAGAATGGCTTAGGAAGCTTATGTGTGATCTTTCAATGATTAGTGCGCAGATGTCGGCGGTACCGATATAATACGACAACCAGATGACTGCAGCGGTAGCATCGAATGACACTCTTTAATGGCAAGAAAAGGACTGTGTGTCTAAGGCACAGGGCGATAAATGATCTTATTAAAAGAGGAGTCATTATCGTGGTTGATGTTCGGAGTTAGGAAAATCTGGCAGATCCATTCACCAAAGGTCTCAAGCGCCAGCTAGTTGAGAACACAACATGTAAAATGGGCTTGAAGATACTCTGTTATTGTGTCTTTGTAATTCTACTATAAAGTTTTATGCTATTAGTTCAAAGAGAAATCTACTAGGCATATAGCTTTTAATTCAAAGAAGGATCATTGACTGGAAGAATATCAGGTGCAGTAGACAATTCTTTGGATATTGTGGGGTCACGGACCCAGAACAACTGTTAGTTGGCAAAACTTTAGGATATTGTGGGGTTTCGGACCCAGAACCACTACAAGTGGGCAATCCTTTTGGAACACTGGGGGTTATGAACCCAGAACCACTATCGTCTATTATTTGTTCTTTGTATAGAACAAAGTCTTGTGAGAGGATAGCTTGGAAGCCTTAATAAGTTCTCGGACATTTGGAATGTCTGACGTGCTTTATCAGGAAGCATGGGTAGCACAACACTACAAAGGAGCGTAGTACTCCATGCTACAGTGGGGTGACTCCACATGAGGTACCTAGTGAGGGTAAAGCCTCGACTTTGGGCCAAGTCACAGCGACGTAGCACCGCACATATGCAAGTAGGCCTAATGTTGTATAATGAAGTGTGGTAGGCAGCACTACAAAGAGGCTGGGCCTCATGTTACAGCGGGTGACACCACATGAGCTACCTAGAAAGGATAAAGTCTCGACTTTGCGAGCCATGTAACGGCGGCGTAACACCGCAAGGAAGCGAAAGGCTTCATGCTGGGTAGTTTGGCACTACAAAGAGGCTGGACCTCATGCTATAGTGGTATGACACCACAGGAGGCATTGCCTCGGCTTTGGGTCATGTCATAGCTGCGTAGCACCATAAGGAAGCAAAATGCTTCATGCCAAAGACTCCTTAAAAGAACTCACATAGAGTGTATGTATATTGGATAGAGACGTAGGCCGTCTCTTGAGAAAAATCTTGTAGACACCCAAGATACATATACCGAAACTAGGCTGACACAAGATCTTTAATGTGCAGTCAGAAGCACAGTTGATGTCATTATGTAAGTGAGAAGAATTGCAGTTATGGTGCAAAATTTATGGCATAGTCCATTCTTGCATCATGTTGTAATTTAACCCATGCAGGAAAATTCAAGTCGTAGTGACATCTATCCTAATGCATGATGGGCAGTCACTGTGGGGAACGCTCAACCCATATATAGAAATATGTGGAGGATTATTGGTGTTTTGCCTTAGAGACTAGAAAGAATAGTATCACATTGCCTAGGCCAAATGAATTGTATCTCTATATAAAGCTTTGCTTGTGTTGAGAGTTGCACATGAGGTGTGGAGAGACACATGGGTGCCATGTGGGGGTGTTTTTCGAGTGAAAAGAAGGCTAACTCCACAAAGAAAGCATTTATACTTTTTGTCATGCTCATGGGATTATTTTCTTGGAGCCAAGCCCCGAAGGGGCTTAGCGACTCGGACTCGAGCTCAAGGGCGCAAAGTGGCACTTTGTTGGCGCACTTTGCACTTAGTATGTCAGCATCGGCACATGGCGCTTCGTGCGGTGTTGTTGCGCTCGTGCGCTCGTCTTATGCACGAGTCACATGCGCTAGGCGTATGGGCTCGACGTTTGCGTGAGGCGCGAAAGTACAGAAGCGTGTGCAGGAGCGGGTGCTGGCGTAGGAGCTGGCACGGGTGCAGGCGCGCGTGCTGTCGCGAGTGCGGGCGCTCATAGCCACGTGCGCTCGTGCGCCTGTGCATCTGCACGCCAGTACGTCCATGCGCTTGTGCTGCTATTGGCATTGATTGGAATATTCGGTCGGTTATGGAAAGATTTAGTCAAATTACAGATCCGATTTTTGTGGGATTTGAATTTGATTCAGTTAAATCTTTCATTAATTCGTTCCTATCTTTTTGCAGTTAGTGTACGACCAGTATTAGAGTTACGGTTTCAACCCAACTCTATAAATACCCTCTTCGTGTCTCCTTTGACAACTTACTCATAAAATCAGAGACGAAGGGAGTTGAGAAGCCGCTGCCGTTGAAGTCCAAGGAAATCTCCAAGTTCAGTCAGGAGGTGACAATGAGCGTTCCAGAAGTTCTCATTCGAACTTGCTGGTTCCTGGGAGCAGATCGTAGTAGGACGAATCTTACTTTGAGCAACGGTAATCTTTATCACCCCAGCAGAATTGCATCTACTTCTTCCTCCGTCTTCGAGACAAAGATTTCATGACATTTAGAGTTGCAAATTCTTTGCTATAAAACCTGTGAATTCCTCTCATACAGAGTGTGACCAAATTCATTTGAAGAATCATTCTGTCCACTTTTGTTCTTCCATCTAATATCTGTTTTGGAAATAACACTTTTTCCTTTTTGCATCTTTCTAATCATCATCAGTAGTTATGTCAGCTTAGACACCATGAGACCTTCACATAGAGTAGACAATTTTACTTAAAAGCTTGTTTGGTAAAAAGTATTTGGATTTGGATTTGGAAATCCAAATTTCAAAACCAAATCCAAATCATGAATTTCCAAAACCAAATTCAAATCCAACTCCAACCAAACATAGGATTTGGTAAACTATAATTATGATTAATAATTACGATAATAAAATATTAATAAATTAATTATTATAATTATAATTATTGTTTTGCTTAATAGTTAAATTATTATTATAATGATGATAATAGTTATGATTAATAAATTATTAATTAAGATAACAATGATGATTATAACAATAATTAATAAATTAATAACTAAATTTTAATAATATATTAATTATTAAATTATTAATTTTGATGATAATTATGATTAATATATTATTAATTAAGATTATAATAAAATAGTAATTTATAATTTATAATTAAGACTAATAAATTATTAATTAAAAGTTTAGTTATGATTAATAAATTATTATAATTATGATTAATAAAGGTATAAATTATTAATTAAGATTATTATAAAATATAAAATTAAACTTATAAATTAATAAATTGTTAATCAAGATTATAGTTATGATTAATAAACTAATCAATTATTAAATAAGATTATGATAAAATATTAATTAATAAAATTAATAAATAAATAAATAAATAGTATATTAACTTTGATGATAACTATGATTAAAATATTATTAATTAAGATTATAATAAAATATTAATTTATAATTTATAATTAAGATTATATTAAGACTAATAAATTATTAATTAAGATTATAATTAATTATTTATTTATAAATTATTAATTAAATTTATAGTTATGATTGATAAATTATTATAATTATGATTAATAAAGATATACATTATTAAGTAAGATTATTATAAAATATAAAAATAAAACTATAAATTAATAAATTATTAATCAAGATTATAACTATGAATAATAAATTAATAAATTATTAATTAAGATTATGGCAAAATATTAATTATTAAAATTAATAATTAATTATTTAAGTGATGAACGTATTTATATTAATTAAGAATAAAAAATTCATATAAAATAATAACTAATTATTACTTAATTTTTAACTAATTTTTTAATTTAATTATTAATTAGTATTAATTAAATATTTATAGAACAATAAAATTATATTTTTAAAATCCAACTTTTTTCCTTCCAAATCCAAAATTTGGATTTGATACCCACTTTCCATATCCAAATCCAAATCCAAATCCAACCAAACATAGAATTCAATGAATTTGGCTCCAAATCCATAAAATCCTAAATTACAGTTCCAATACCAAACAGACCCTAAAATTGGGAACCATACAACAAAGTTATATACACAATTAAATTGGGTACCATATAGCAAAGTCAGATACACAATTAAATTGGCTTAAATATTTGTCGCTTTTCTCCAATTTTCCAAACCTAGGGTTTGCTCTCTCTAAAAGATGTCTCCAAACATAGGGTTTAGAGATCACCGCTTCCATGTTCTCCCATTGCTCCGTCACACCGCTCCCTCTCCACCTCCAGCCTTTCGTTGAATCTAGTCCCCAACCGCCTTCTCATCCACCATCTCCGTCACACCATTCCCTCCCTCTCTCCAGCCTATTCTGCCTCTAATTCCCCATCGTCCTCTTATCTTCCATCACTACCAAAATATGTCGATTTAGCGACGGCCAGATCCGCCGTCCATCCGTCGGCAATTTGTATTAGAGACCGATCACTGACGGATCTTGGCCAAAATAATCCGTCGACAATCAGCTCGTCGCTAATAATGATCTGTCGCTAAGTAGTCGTCAAGCGACGGAATAGCGACGGCTTGTCGACTTCACAATACGAAGCATTAGCGACGACTTCCGATGGGCTTTCGTCCATTTCAAGTATTAAATACTGAACTGTGCAGACACTAGCGACGTAATGGTCCGTCGGTAAACCATCGTAATAGCGTATCATAGTGTATCTTGTCGTCGCTATTCCGTCGATCGTCATCGCTAAAAAAGGACGGATTATTAGCGACGGAATACTGACGGATTATCCGTCGACCATGTTCTGGAAATGCTTGGTATTTCCAGAACCATGGCGACGGATGAGTCGTCGCCATTCCGTCAAATTATATACCACCAGAACGTTGCCGACGGATATTCCGTCGACCACCCGTCGCTACCTGGAAACATTTTCAAATCTCCAGTTAGCGACGGATATGCCGTCGAACAGTAGTCAGAAACTGGAAATGTCCGTCGCTAACCGGTCACTAGTCCGTCGCTAAATGAGATTTTTTTTTGAAAAAAATTACAGCGCTTTTCCTGTTCGCAAAAATATACAAAAACCAAACCAATATATAATGCACACCAATTATCCAACAATCACATAGACCAAATATATAATGCACACCAATTATCCAAGAATCACATAGACCAAATATGCACATACGAATTTAATGCACACCAATTATCCAAGAATCATATAGACCAAACCAAATTAATATAAAATAGACATCAATTATCCTGAAGAGTAACCTAATATCCGTCGTTATAATATCCGATCATAGCACAAATATTCTAAAATTCCCACAAATATTCCAAAATTCCCATAAATATTCCAAAATTCCAAAACACATAGGAAAATCGACTTTGGCCTCATCAAAGACCGCAAGTCAGACGATGAATCCTCACAGCCAGGGATCATAGTTGCATTGAGACATGTACCATTCTATCAGCCACTTTGCATACGAAGGCTCAATCTGGTTGAGGTCTTCTGTAGGGACAGGAGGGTCGATCCCAATGCTACTACTCTCTGACGGTGGCTCCTCCTTAACTTCAACCTTGGGAGCAATCTCTTCCCTGATGGTCATCGTTCTTCCTTGACCTCGACCTTTGGTAACACCTCCTCCTTAACAGTCATCGGCTCTTGTTTGACGATGGGAACTTCCTCCGTGTCGACCTCCAAGGGTTTCTTGCCTTGGCCACTTCCTCGACTAGCAGCACCACCTCGGCGAGTCCTAGGAGCCATCTCTCTGACAACAAAATTTTCATATAGGGTAAAGAAATTTACTCAAATTATAAAAGTTGTGACGTTTGTTTTTTGCGTTCATCATCATTAGAGGGAGCAGCACTGGAAAAGTTATGACGTTGGTAGCATGAGAGAGTAAAAATTTGTATCACAAGACTAACAGAATTACTATGTAATCATGTACTCACCAATAACCGGATGTAACTGGAGTCGTTGGGCCTATCGTGCAGTAATTGGTGGATCCGCTGGTATAGGTCGGATGTACTTAGTATCTAGTGCATCAGATTAGTATCGGTCTATCGGTTTGGTATAGGACGTATCAGATTGGTATTGGCCTTAACAAATTGCTATCGTCCTATCCGATATGTACATGTATCGGCCGTATAGCTAGGATTCATATTGGCCTTATCGATTTGGTATCGGTCATATCCGATCGGTATCGGCCGTGTTGGATTAGTATAGACCATTTCGGATTAGTATCGTGAAAGGTTTAGTAACAACTGTACTTAGATTTCTCTCTTCTCGAGCTAGAATACCATTGCAAGAGAGTCACCAGATCGTGATTGGCCAGTAACATACATGCTTCCTTTTCCATCAGGAAAAGTGAGATTGAAAAGGAATTATGTATGTTCTGTAACTGGCCAGCTACGCTCTCGTGACTCTCTTGCAATGGTAATCTAGCTCTAGAAGAGAGAAATCCAAGTACAGTTGTTACTAAACCTTCCACGATACTAATCCGAAATGGTCTATACTAATCCAACACGGCCGATACCTATCGGATATGATCGATACCAAATCGATAAGGCCAATATGAATCCTAGCTATACGGCTGATACATATCGGATAGGACGATACCAATTCGCTAAGACCAATACCATCCGATACGGCCCATACCAAAACGATAGATCGATACTAATCCGATATGGTCAATACTTATAAGTACCTACGGTCTAGGAGGTTGATCCGCTAGTACATCCATGTACGATCAACGAAGTAACGATCCATTTCAATTTGGATGTAAAAATCTGTATCGTAATAAGCGGGATCTTTGGCGTGAGGAGAGATGTAGTCCCTTGCAAGTGCTGCATGAATAGAACTCCCGGTCTCACTAGCTACGGTGCTGGATGAATAGAACTCCCGATCTCACTAGATACCGGTGCCACTTCCTCCTTAAAAGTAGGAGGAGCCACCTCAGCATTCACTGTTTCCCTCAAACGACGTGCCGATCCTCGGATCATGGGTGCCATCTGGTAAGATCGATATTCACAAATAATATAATTATAACATAATCAAGCTAACTAAAGGAACCATCATGTAATTTGAGTACATTTTTGTAAGCAGATAAAGTACAGAAAATTTGATTTTTTGCCAAGTGTGAGAACGGATGGCTCAGAACACAATACAAGATTCATTCTAGCATACATTAGTGTGAATCATCTATGTTTTGTACATATGGTGTAGTATATATTCTTATCGTATCTAGTATCTGAAGAATGTAACAGAATCAAGATGAACTCACATAATGTAATACTAAGACATCATCTAATACTATATAAGATATAGTGATAGGTTTTCGTATCATCATTGCCGAGGGATGAGGGTCGGAGGACAGTCAACTTTATCTACGGCTATATAGTTTTTGCCTCGCCAGTCGAATGGCTGCAGAGACTTTGTCCTGATCACCATGTCGTACCGTAGATTAATGCAAATGGAGCTGGAGCTGGAGCCAAACTACAGTACTACTTCACCATGTCGTACCATTTTACTCTCTTACTCTCTCTCCTTCCCCCCTCCGGTGCTCTTACTCTCTCCGGCGCTCTCACACTACTAATTCCTATGTATTTTAAGTGTGAGAACGGATGGCTCAGAACACAACCCAAAATTCATTCTAGCATACATTAGTGTGAATCATCTATGTTCTGTACATATGGTATAGTATATGTTCTTATTGTATCTAGTATCTGAAGGATATAACGAAATCAAGATGAACTCACATAATGTAATACTAAGACATCATCTACTACTATATAAGATATAGTGATAGGTTGTCGTATCATCATTGCCGAGGGATGAGGGTCGGAGGACAGTCAACTTTATCTACGGCTACATAGTTTCTGCTTCGCCAGTCGAATGGCTGCAGGGACTATGTCCTGATCACCATGTCGTACCGTAGATTAATGCAAATGGAGCTGGAAAAATCCGTCGCTGACCGGTCACTAGTCCGTCGCTCACTGAGATTGTCATATCATCATTGCCTGCCTTCATTCCTCACTCTCTAAAGCACACATACACATATGTATATCACAGTTAGATGTATAGATATATACATCTATATAGAAGCACACAACTGATACACTCTAAAGGTCGGTTTTCAAAGAAAAACTTTACTTATTCAGTGACTTTGGTGAAGCGAATGTCCCAAGGATATTCTTAACAAAGAAGGCAGATGAAGAACTCGCAATGTCCTTGAGACAGTGAACATACACCATGAACCCAAACCCCATATTCACATTTACTAATCTAAACACCACCAAACTAATGGATAATACCCAATATTGATAACACATTATTTAGCCGATATAAACACCTAATTAAAACTAGAATTTGAGAAGCAAAGCCCCCCGTCGCCCCCGACCCAAGCCCGCCGCCCAGCCCCCGATGCTCCCGCCCCAAGCCCGCCGCCCAGCCTCCGACCCACCCGCCCCAAGCCCGCCGCCCCCCGCAGCCTCGCAACCCACAACCCCCCGCCCACCGCCGCCGCCCAGCCTCCGACGCCACCGCCACAAGCCCGCCGCCCCCGCTGCCCCTACGACACCGCGAGAGAGAGAGATATCG
Organism: Iris pallida; assembly: GCA_029216955.1. Lineage (NCBI taxonomy): Eukaryota > Viridiplantae > Streptophyta > Magnoliopsida > Asparagales > Iridaceae > Iris > Iris pallida. The sequence goes on from JANAVB010042014.1 coordinate 7,911,849, forward strand.
AGAGAGAGAGAGAGAGAGAGAGAGAGAGAGAGAGGGGATTACCTTCGAGAGAGAGAGAGAGAGAGAGAGGAGAGGACGCCGACGCCGATCACCGAAGTCGCAGGAGAGAGAGAGAGAGAGAGAAAGAGAGTGAATCTGGGGAGAATGCGAAAAGTTCTCTCCGTCGTTTCAATTTAAGTCTGGAACATATATTTAGCGATGGACTAGCGACAGATTTTTATCCGTCGTCCATTAGTCGCTCTTTTTGATACTTGCCGACAGAATATCCATCGCTACGTAGTCGAAGAATTGTCCCGCCAATTCTCCTCACAATTCTTGCCAAATAATCGACTGCATAGCGACGGCTAAATATCCGTCGCTATCTCCGCGCTCTAGCGACGGATGAGCGACCTTTTCTCCCCCTAAAAATAAAATAAAAATGTGACGGCTTGTCGTTGGTACTCCGTCGGCTAGTTGCCACAAAGTCGTCGCTAACGCCGATGGACAATATCTGTCGCTAAGGTTCCGTCGCTAATTTATTGTATTTTGGTAGTGCATCTTCCAGAGATCTTTCTCTATGACGTCGTACAAGGATGTCATCGAGAAAATGACCATCCTCTTCATCCTACAGGGTCCAACGGGTCAGTCTATCTTTCGGCCAGAGAGAGTGCGGTGGCCGATCACTGGGCTTTCTTCCTAGCCATTAAACCTTACTTTTCTCGCCGGTTCACAAGCCCCGCCCTCTCCTCCATCCTCCCAAGTTGTGGAGAATATCGGATCCGATCCAAGTCTCGGACCTGCACCTGGTTGCGGGCTCCTTCCTGGTACGCCTAGACTCTCCAAAATCGGTGGATCGTATTTTACTAGAAGCACCTTGAAGCATAAATGAGGAGTTACTTGCCATCGAGAGATGTGATCCAGGGAAGCTCCTAGAAAAATACAAGTTTCACTTTGTGGATTTTTGGGTTCAACTCCATCGTCTCCCTCCCCGAATTCCTAAACTGTAAAGCTATATCCAGAATTGCTGAAGCGCTTGGTTCACCCAGACCGTGCTCCTTGGATGATGAACAAAAGTGGGAAGCTTATGGTCGGGTAAAAGTTCTTATCGACATTTCTAAGCCATTGAAGAAGCTCATATCCATTATTGTTGATGGCGTATCTGTAGGAGAAGTCATCGTAAAATATGAATGACTACCTCGGATTTGCCAATTCTGTACAAGAGTTGGCCATTCTTATGCAAGATGTACAGAGAGAGATATGTTCATGTCATTAGTAGGTGACGACTGGACTGAGGAGGAAGGAGCTAGAACCAGGGAGCTTCTAAAACCTAGGATTAAAGAAGAAGTCTACCGGGCGGAACAGGTCAGACCCATAGGCCGCCGGAATAGGCTTAGCTCCGAGTCGATTAACAATCAAAGAGATGGGATGGAGGTCGATACTGGAAGCAAGCGGTATCCTCCATCCGGTGACGATCTTCATCCAGATAACTCTGAACCAGTACAGCTCGAGATCCCATCGACATGTGTCATCTCTGAAGATGCTCATAATTTGCAGATAGAAAAATACAAACCACCACACAAGAGGCTACCTCTACAACCGGATACTGCTGATACCTCTCATTCTCCTCTATTATCGACAATTAATACACTTATTAACGTCCACGTGCCTATCCCTATCACTGTTGACGTCAGCATGATCTCGGGAACTATTGTCGAGTCAATCTGCAAACGGGCTGTCGGAGTGAGGATCAATGGAAGTTGATGGATACCAATATTGATGGGAGTCTCTCGTCCCCTGAGGAATCAACTCACCTACATGAATTATCATACGAGGGTTCGAAATTCTTTGCCAGCAAATCATTTCCATTGGCTCCCAACCATACCGGCCATTACATCCCAGATCCGACCCAAAGCGATTCATCGATCCTTGTGCCTACCGTTGACCATTATTCATCCCCTAACCAGAGCCTAGCTCCACCATTGCCAAACCACCCCTCCATCACTACTGCAACATCATCGTGGACCCCCAAGTCCAGGAGCCCCGTTATTGAACACCCCCCTCTCCGCCTCCATCCCCCCGTGCTGTACTAGACCCTCGTAAATCCATTCCGCATAAGTTGTCATGGAAAAGAAGAGCAATGATGGCTCAGTCCACCAACTTGTGCCATGAAGCTACTCTTCCAGTAGACAGAAAGCGTATGGCGGATGACATTCCAAATCCGAGACCCACCAAAAAAGCTCTGATCTCTACAAAAACCACCCAAACTATGGTCGTGGCGGCTGACCTTCAACAGCCGCACGACTGATGTTAATCTACTCCTGGAACTGTTGAGGGATGAGGAATGCCTCGACAGTTCAAATGCTCCGCTCATTCCTCTCCGCCACCCGCCCTTCCATCTTCTTTATCTCTGAATCAATGTCATCCTCCACCCAATCAAATCAAACCCTCCCCCATCTCGGATACTCAAACACTTTTGCCGTCCCCTCTGTTGGTAGAGCAGGCGGGCTCTAGCTGGGATGGGATGATTCAATTCAAGGAACTGTAACCTATTCATCTGCAAATCTTATCATCCTCTCCATCAATAACGCGGGCCACACGCCAGCTTGGAAACTCCTCTGCGTATAATATGGTTGTCCAAGGAAGAAAGAAAGACCAAAGCTTTAGAACACCATCAAATCTATAATTGAGTCCTTCACTGAGCCATGGTGTTGCATATGTGACTTCAATGCGATCACCAAATGAAAGGAAAAGTGGGGTGGCCGGCCGTTTGATCCGCGCTCAGCTGAATATTTCAACCAAATGATTGACCAATGCGGCCTGATCGATTTCGGATGTGTAGGTCCGACGTATACTTGGTCGAATGGGCGGGGCACTGCTTATAATATTCAAGAGAGGCTCGACCGCGTGCTAGCAGATGGGATGTGGTGCAGTACCTTTCCACATGCAACTGTCCACACATTTCCTCGTTACAACAGTGATCACGCACCTATAATTCTAAACACAAGCAACCAAGTGCAGCACAAGAAATGATCGATGCGCTTTGAGTCATATTGGATGTCAAACGACTCGTTTGCAGAGGTGCTCTCCAATTACTGGCAGGATAATAGTACTTCCGGGATTGATTCTCTTTTGAAGAAGCTACAGGCTACTTTGTCGCGTCTTCATAAATGGGGCAGGGACAAGTTCGGTAACGTTAAATCCTGCATCAAAGCACTCCAGTCGGAACTGTTATCCATCCAAGCAGGTGTCACGACAGCGTCTTCGCTGCAAAAAGAGAAAGAAGTCACGGCCGACCTCATGGATCTCCAGCATATAGAAGAGATATATTAGAGACAATGCGCAAAGTGTTGGTGGATAAAAGAGGGTGACAGGAACACTAAGTATTTCCACATTAAGGCCACCAATAGAAAGCGGAGGAATGAGATTCGTGCACTGCTTCTACAGGATGGCAACTGGACATCCGATCAAGGGAAAATAGTCAATGAATTCATCAAGTACTTCACGAAACTCTTCGGCGTAGATAACTCTACTCTAATGGACCCTTCCTTTACGGTTACTACAAGCCCGATCACTGAGGAGGAGAACATAGCTTTGGGTGTAATCCCATGTAGCAAGGAGGTCAAGCAGGCTATCAGAAGTATGGGACCATTGAAAGCACCGGGGCCGGACGGCTATCCGGCTGTCTTCTTTCAAAAATATTGGACTGTGGTTGGTGACGATCTCATACGTATAGTTCAACTCTTCTTTACTAACGGGCATTTGGCGTATAATACTAATCACACTCATATAGTCTTCATCTCCAAACGAGCGGCGCCATCCTCTCCGGGAGATTTCCGACCAATCTCGCTTTGTAATGTAACCTACAAAGTCATTACGAAGATATTGGCGACTAGGCTAAGACCATTAATGGATAAAATGATCTCCCCGTTTCAAAACGCATTCGTTCCAGGAAGACAAATCTTTGACAATGTAGTGGTGGCACAGAAAATGTTTCACACGATGAAATCCTTCCCAGCTTGGAAAAACTCATATGCGCTCAAGATAGATATGGTGAAAGCCTACGACCGCCTTTCATGGCCATTTATAAGCAAAGTTCTGAATGGAATGGGGATCGGTGACCACGCCAACATGCTTATTATGCAGTGTAACATCGACTTCGTTCTCTATTCTCGTTAATGGTGCTCCGGAGGGTTTCTTCATCCCGAAGAAGGCATCCGCCAGGGATGCCTACTCTCTCTGTATATTTTCATCCTCTGCGCGGAGGTGTTGTCGCCTATTCTTCTGCTACGAATAACAAGATCTCTTCCATGGCATTCGAATAAACCGGTACACCTCATCCATCTCACACTTGTTATTTGTTGCTGATGTACTTATTTTTGGGCAGGCTTCCCAACTCTTCTTATCGACCGCACATTCAATTTTGAGTTTATTCTCCGCATGGTCGGGCCAAGAAATCAACTATGAGAAATTGAGCATTCATTTTAGCAACCGAGTGCTTACACGCGACCGCCGGGAACTAGCTTCTATTCTAAAATTAACAAAGATGGACGACAACGACAAGTATCTCGAGCACAGACTCCTCCTACCAAAGAACCGCATCTCATCGTACAATGGCTTACTGGCGACTGTGTGCTCTCGACTTGAAGGTTGGAAATCTAAACACCTATCACATACAGGTAGGAGTGCCCTTATCACATCCACATTAGGGTCTATCCCTATCTATTTCATGTCTGTGCACAAAATCCCCAGAGACATCTCGAGTAAGCTGGGGACCATTTGTAGTGCCCCGTCCCGCTCAGTCAATTGGAGGAATCGAAACGCCGACGGCGTTCGGCCTTAGCCTTGCAACGGCTGCTGGAAGACATCGCTCGGTCGAGGCGACCGCTCGCTCAGGTGGGATAGTTTCGGTGAACTCGCCTCATCTTTGCCTTCACATAATAAATCGCATGTTTTCAACTTGTACAAGTAGGCTTGCTAATAAAAGAGACAAATCCACATAGCTAAAGGGAATAATCCCGACGGGTCGAATTGAGTTAGAATATGGAAAGGTCCAACGGTCGGCTTAGAGTTGGTGTACGGCGTGCTTTGAAAATGACACTCGATCCTTCGTCCTGTGGCTTGGGAGAAGGAAGTTGTTTGAGTCGGCGAAGTTATGAATATAGCCTAAGTCATAGGCGTCGCCCGCATGAATGCTTCATAAAGCATGCACGGTCTTGTCGTCCAAGGCTTGGCATAGCCTTGGCTTGCCCCATGAGTTAAGTTGCGTTGCACAGCTTGTGCCATAAGTCTAGGCACCCAAATGACTTGGTCGTTCAAAGTTGAACACGTGCACGGCACGTTCCATCGAGGCGAGGCTTGACGCGGCCTTTGCTCGTTAAGTTGTAGGCTTGAGTAAGTTAGGCAAAGTTATGCCGGTCGACCTAAGTCATTCCAAGTGTTGTCCCGCTCATTCTGCGGTTGTCAAGTTAAGTAGTCCCACGATCTCAAGGCCCGTCGACTTGGACAGGAGTGTCACGCAGAGTACAATTGGCTTAAGGTACGATATACGGGCTTATTGTTTAAGGCAAGATCATAATTGATTCAAAGTGAGTTTTGAGAAAGGACTATCAAATAGGCATTCATGAGTTGAACCAAATGATAGGGTAACAAGGAAGGAAATGCTCGCGATCGTGGGTCGTCGAGGGGTCTCAAGGAAAGGAATGCTCGCGACCGTGGGTCGTCGAGGGGTCTCAAGGATAGAAGTCTTGGTTTTGGTAGAGGAATGACTGTGTGAGACGTCAGTTTGTGTCGAGTCTTGCATGGTCATTTGACAACTTGTCGACAAGGGCGATGAACCCTCGAGCGGTAACCCTGGGCCATGGGGCCGACTCGGCCTAGGAGGGAACAGGGTATAGTCGAGCTGGGAGTACGCTCCCGCTCAGGTTAGTCGAAGACTTTCAGCGGGGATCGCTACCTTGTGCTGAAAGGATCTCGAATAACTAAACTATACGTCAAGGTATAGCTTGTGATGCTAGTGGCCAAGTTCATATAGATATCGGCAAATAGCGGCTAATCGCGTGTATGCCTTTGGATTGAGTTGAGTTGAAGGTGTGTACAGTTAGAACACAATGTTTGGGCCTAAGATTGGATTTCAACATAGACGTCGTACTTCGGCACGACATGTGGCATCAAGTCTTGAGTTATCGGCATATAAGTTGCTTAAGTTGGTTGAGTTATTTGAGTTTAAGTCGGGAAACCGCCGCAAGACAAAGTTGGTTGAGTGACACTAACATTCACAAGTGTTGATTGGGTCAGTTGGTAGTCAAAGTAGCAAGGGCCGCTAGGTGGCAAGGGCCATGAGGCGGCGATATGGTTAAGTCTTACTGAATTACGAGGCACGACCTCAGCAAGGGTTTGTAGCATGGTCACACGAAAAATGGAGCTTCATCGTGTAGTTGCGTCTCTGATTTTTAAACCGTAAGGCAAAAATGATTCGATAGGTTAACGTTGTTGGCACGAGAAGGGTCTTGAGGCAAGGTATGAGTTAACATTTGTTGCAAGCACGAGATGGTCTAAAGACACAGAATAAGCAAGGCGTCGGTCATAAAACTGATCCTAAGGCAAGACTAGAAAGACAATTGATAAGAAGGGACTATGTTGCACAAAGTAAAATAACGTGCGGGTTTTGTATGGGTGGACGAGGAGCTCATTCCACCAGTACAGTTGAGTACTGACACCCACATAGTTTTCATGTGTAGGCACAGGTAGAAGCTCGTGGCACGGAGCTCGCTTGGATGCGTCGAGGCACAGAGTTTCTTGGCGATCCGAAGCGTACAGCCGCATGGATTAAAGACTTATACGTGACATAATGTATGGACATCGCCTTCCGAAGCTTCCGCTGGATCAAGATTTGTAATTGAGAGATGAGAGAGAGCTGAGTGAACTTGTAAAGAGTGAGCTTGAGTGATTGTAATATTGGCCTTGCGCCCCCAATGTAACCGTTGTTTCAATATCAATAAAGAGCTTCTTTTGAATGACTTGTGTTTGTTCTAAATTTCTGCTGCTATGTTCAATGTCTCTGCATGGGACTTCTGTGCGACGACCCCGTCGCAGCCGCTGAAATCGGCCGTTATGGAACCCGCCTTGCACGAGCGCAATCTAGGCTCGTGCGGCATCATGCCTTAGCGAGGACGATCGCTCCTACGGGAGCGGGGCGTGACATAATGGTATCAGAGCACGGCTTTACGTCCTTGGATAACCGATTGAATTCTTTAACTCGTTGTTTTTGCAAACTCTGTTGCTTCCGCAAGTTGATATCGTTGGTGCGCTTTCTCTCAATTATCCCACGGGATGTCCATATAATAAGTCTATCTATTTTGCAAAAAATGTAGGAGAACAGTTTTTGACAATAAAATAAAAAGATGGTTCGCGTAAGCACGGTTGGCTAAGTCGGGCTGGGCATACATACCAAAGTTGCGTCGACCTTAGAAAAGTCGAGTGCGGGATTCAAATTGTGTCGGACGAGAATGAGTTGAACTCGATTGAGTAAGAGAGATGACTACCGATAAGGGTGCTATCGAGGGACGATAACGTCGATGCGATATAGATGAGCGTGCTTAGAAATTGAGGAATGGTTCGAACGAAAAATTCGAGGAAGTAGATTATGAATTGAAGGATAGTTTTGAGAATTTATTGAATGACTTCATCCCTGAGTGTTGTATGCGATAGCCTCGGAGATGTCGATCGATTGAGGATTCGGGGTGTCGATGAATCTAGCAGCAAGCATCGCACATATGTAAAGCCTTAGATCGTGTACGATGGAGTGAGTTGTTGTCTTGAAGTTTGATATGTGGATTCGAACAACCTAGAGATTGACGCGCACGGAACGTGCACGGGATTGAGGATTGTGCGAAGTATGAAATACAAAAATGATTGAGTAGATAAAATCGAATCAAGGAAAAGTTAAGGTGTAGCGAATGGATAACTTGATCGAGAAAATTGATATGGATCGCATATGAAAAGTTAGCACGACAGATAGATAGCGTGCATGAAAAGTTGATTTTGAAGTTACGCGAATGACTCGGAGGATTGGAATGAATGTTGCTCGATGATTTGAGTTAGCAAAGGATTGAGGCGAATTGAGAAAAATACGTTGGTCGATGACTTAAGATGGACGGATGAACGATATATGGGTTTGGTTTGAGAAAATTGATGTTGTGAATGAATCGAGGGATAATGATCGAACTTGAATTTGAATGTCGAGGAAATTATCCAGTCGGACGATGGCATCATTCGCACGACTCGAAATTGGTTGCAAAGGAAGATCGTCAGGTTACGTATATCGTCGATGGTATTGAGGCGTATCAAAGATCGATATGCGATAACTCGGGGGTACTCTGACTCGGCAAATGACGATCGTGCAAGTGTTATTGTTCGGTTGGATGCGATACTTAGAATTTTGATCGAGATAAATGTTGGATGAAAATGATCGTGTCTTGATGGTTACGTTGATAGCCACAACGTCGACGATCTTGTCTTGCGCGAGCGCAACTCCAGCCTCGCACATGCATTGCGTCGGATTTAGGGCGATTATTCCGCGTGAGCACTGACATGGTGATTCATGTCGCGGGAATGATCGAACTCGGAAAATCAGGATACGGCAACTTTGATTGTCTCGACTTGTTGGTTTGATGTGAAGGAAATTTTGAGGATGTTAGGACTTGCGATGGTTGAATAAAATAAACTTGAAGATTGAGTTGGTCCAATCCGTGCATCGAGAATGAATTAGTCTAGACGCAAAATAAGAGTTACGTCCCGATGAGGATGATTATTCCGCGGGAGCGTGCATGGTGATTCATAGCCACCGTGGAAAGTCAGAATCGCGTGAGATCGGGGCGCAACATATTGTTAAGCTAGACGACCTTATGATCGATTACGTGAATTGGAATAGATGACTTAGGAAATGTGGAGTGTAAAATTTTGGTTAGCGATGAATCATATCGTAGCGTGCTTGACTTGGGAAGATTGATAGGCATATTATGTTGAACGTGTTCGAAGAAATAGACTATGCGAAATAGCTTGATGAACGAGCGATATGTTCTTGTCAAGGATTGGTTGAACATGAATTATCGTAGGATGGCTTTGCTGAATGACTCAGACCCCGTGCGACGAAATGTTGGGATGTGTGTAGGCAATCTATGCTCGAAGTTTAGAAATCGGAGTGATGCGAGCTTGGGTAGAAAATCCCGTACTATCAACTTGGTTTGACCTTAGGATGGGGTCAGTGTTGATATCGTTGTTTGGGAACTATGATTCCAATACTGACGGAAAGACATAGCCTAGCAGTTAGCAGACGTTCCGGTGCGGAGCGATAGGAATGGTGAAGGCACCACTCATGAGGCTCGGTTGACATGCATGTATATCAAGGACGCTTGAATGCGTGCACGATCCGACTCGAGTGGTGATGGCGGAATTCGCTATCACGAGACTTGGTTGAAATGCATGTATTTTGGGGACGCCTAAGATATGTGCACGATCCATACTAAGTGATACGTTGAATTCAAGTAAAATTTGAGGAACGACGAAGTATCGAGGATTATGAGATCGTAAGTTTTGAAGAAAGGATTGAGGGTAGCACGAGCGTGGCTCGGATTTGAGTAAGGCATAGGAGAATTGTGTGCAAGAGTTCTTGAATGTTGAGTAAAGTGATAAGTCGATAAGTGTACTCAGTTAGTTTTGAGGACGAAACTTTTTCTGAGTGGTGTATGATATAGTGCCCCGTCCCGCTCAGTCAATCGGAGGAATCGAAACGCCGACGGCGTTCGGCCTTAGCCTTGCAACGGCTGCTGGAAGACATCGCTCGGTCGAGGCGACCGCTCGCTCAGGTGGGGTAGTTTCGGTAAACTTGCCTCATCTTTGCCTTCACATAATAAACCGCATGTTTTCAACTTGCACAAGTAGGCTTGCTAATAAAAGAGATAAATCCACATAGCTAAAGGAAATAATTCCGACGGGTCGAATTGAGTTAGAATATGGAAAGGTCCAACGGTCGGCTTAGAGTTGGTGCACGACGTGCTTTGAAAATGACACTCGATCCTTCATCCCGTGGCTTGGGAGAAGGAAGTTGGTTGAGTCGGCAAAGTTATGAATATAGCCTAAGTCATAGGCGTCGTCCGCATGAATGCTTCATAAAGCATGCACGGTCCTGTCGTCCAAGGCTTGGCATAGCCTTGGCTTGCCCCATGAGTTAAGTTGCGTTGCACAGCTTGTGCCATAAGTCTAGGCACCCAAATGACTTGGTCGTTCAAAGTTGAACGCGTGCACGGAACACGTTCCATCGAGGCGAGGCTTGACGCGGCCTTTGCTCGTTAAGTTGTAGGCTTGAGTAAGTTAGGCAAAGTTATGCCGGTCGACCTAAGTCATTCCAAGTGCTGTCCCGCTCATTCTGCGGTTGTCAAGTTAAGTAGTCCCACGATCTCAAGGCCCGTCGACTTGGACAGGAGTGTCATGCAGAGCACGATTGGCTTAAGGTACGATGCACGGGCTTAGTGTTTAAGGTAAGATCATAATTGATTCAAAGTGAGTTTTGAGAAAGGACTATCAAATAGGCATTCATGAGTTGAACCAAATGATAGGGTAACAAGAAAGGAAATGCTCGCGACCGTGGGTCGTCGAGGGGTCTCAAGGAAAGGAATGCTCGCGACCGTGGGTCGTCGAGGGGTCTCAAGGATAGAAGTCTTGGTTTTGGTAGAGGAATGACTGTGTGAGACGTCAGTTTGTGTCGAGTCTTGCATGGTCATTTGATAACTTGTCGACAAGGGCGATGAACCCTCGAGCGGTAACCCTGGGCCATGGGGCCGACTCGGCCTAGGAGGAAACAGGGTATAGTCGAGCTGGGAGTACGCTCCCGCTCAGGTTAGTCGGAGACTTTCAGCGGGGATCGCTACCTTGCGCTGAAAGGATCTCGAATAACAAAACTATACGTCAAGGTATAGCTTGTGATACTAGTGGCCAAGTTCATATAGATGTCGGCAAATAGCGGCTAACTGCGTGTATGCCTTTGGATTGAGTTGAGTTGAAGGTGTGTACATTTAGAACACAAAGTTTGGACCTAAGATTGGGTTTCAACATAGGCGTCGTGCTTCGGCACGAGATGTGACGTCAAGTCTTGAGTTGTCGGCATATAAGTTGCTTAAGTTGGTTGAGTTGTTTGAGTTTAAGTCAAGAAACCGCCGCAAGGCAAAGTTGGTTGAATGACACTAACATTCACAAGTGTTGATTGGGTCAGTTGGTGGTCAAAGTAGCAAGGGCCGCTAGGCGGCAAGGGCCGTGAGGCGGCGATATGGTTAAGTCTCACTGAATTGCGAGGCACAGCCTCAGCAAGGGTTTGTAGCACGGTCACACAGAAAATGGAGCTTCATCGCGTAGTTGCGTCTCTGATTTTTAAGCCGTAAGGCAAAAATAATTCGATAGGTTAACGTTGTTGGCACGAGAAGGGTCTTGAGGCAAGGTATGAGTTAACATTCGTTGCAAGCACGAGATGGTCTAAAGACACAAAATAAGCAAGGCGTCGGTCATAAAACTGATCCTAAGGCAAGACTAGAAAGACAATTGATAAGAAGGTACTATGTTGCACAAAGTAAAATAACGTACGGGTTTTGTATGGGTGGGCGAGGAGCTCATTCCACCAGTACAGTTGAGTACTGACACCCACATAGTTTTTATGTGCAGGCACAGGTAGAAGCTCATGGCGCGTAGCTCGCTTGGATGCGTCGAGGCACGGAGTTCCTTGGCGATCCGAAGCGCGCGGCCGCATGGATTAAAGACTTATACGGGACATAATGTATGGACTTCGCCTTCCGAAGCTTCCGCTGGATCAAGATTTGTAATTGAGAGATGAGAGAGAGCTGAGTGAACTTGTAAAGAGTGAGCTTGAGTGATTGTAATATTGGCCTTGCGCCCCCAATGTAACCGTTGTTTCAATATCAATAAAGAGCTTCTTTTGAATGACTTGTGTTTGTTCTAAATTTCCGCTGCTATGTTCAATGTCTCTGCATGGGACTTCTGTGCGACGACCCCATCGCAGCCGCTGAAATCGGCCATTATAGAACCCGCCTTGCACGAGCGCAATCTAGGCTCATGCGGCATCACGCCTTAGCGAGGACGATCGCTCCTACGGGAGCGGGGCGTGACACCATTCATAGAGCTTTTTGGTGGAGACATAAAGCCACCAAGAAGAAGCATTTCTTGGCTTGGGATAAGTTTACGAGACCAAAGAAGGAAGGAGGACTGAGCTTTAGAAACCAGCTTGGATTAATTTGTCGCTGGTCGGAAAACTGCTATGGAGATTCCTCGCTAATCCACATCAACTATGGGCAAGACTTCTACGTAGAGTTTACCTTCAGAACATGAATATATGGCAAGAACCTAAACGAACACGGGCGTCTCCGACCTGGTCGAGCATGCTGGATCTTCGGTGCTTCATGGAAGGGAACGTATGCTGGAAAATTCGAGGGGGGTGGGTTGATATTAATGCAGACCCTTGGGTTCCAGGTATCCCGGGGTATAGAGTTTCGATAAATCATGAGATCCCTAACAAGCCGAAGCTAGTAAGAGACTTGATCGATCCTATAGTTAGGACTTGGAAGATACCGCTCATAAACACTCTCTTCTCCCCCATGGAAGCGAAGGCAATTACAGATATAAATCTGCAAGGGGGGATGGCCCGGACGAACTCATATGGACCAGTGTCAAGTCAGGCGCCTTTTCCTCAAAATCCTTGTACGAAGCCATCCGACGACAGTCACCAAGCAGTTCATTAGCTTCCACGACCTCCCTTAACTGGCAAAGACTTTGGAAAATGACAAATATCTCTCCCGAGTGCAAATGTTCATATGGAGGCTATGGAATAATGGCCTTCCGCTCCTATCTGCTATTAATACGAGGCTCCCTATGATTAATCCATTGTGTCCTTTTTGCCAACTCCATGTGGAAGATGCTAATAACCTATTTCTGCATTGCAAAACTACCAGTGCAATCTGGTTTGGAAGCCCGATAGGCCTTCGAGTGGACGAAAACCTTAACATCTTCTCTCTGATCCAACATTGGCTGGAAGATCCACAAGCCCTGGAGACTTTTCGTTTGAGAGCGATCCTGTGGGCCATATGGAAAGCTCGAGCAGAATGTATCTTCCGACATAAAGCTCCAGTGATCCAAGGAATTATTTGCAATGGTATCTCCATCCATAATGCCTACATGAAGGGATACAATGAAATCATGGCAGAAACAATTCAAAGCCGCAATGCAGCAATCCTGGCCAACATGTGGGAGAAACCAGCATCGGGAGGAATTAAGATCAATGTTGATTGTTCCACGTCTTCGTCAGCCATCGCAGCAGCGACAATTGCTAGGGACGACCATGGAAAATTTCTGGAGGCGAGAACGCACTACCTACCTTTCGTGCACAGTACAGATCCTAGTCTTCAAGCTGAACTTCATGCCATCGAGCTTGGTCTTCGTCTGGCTAGGTGCTACACTGACAAGGAGGTTACCATTGAAGACGACTCTTTAATCGCACATAGAATCCTCAAGGGGGATAATTCTCTAGTTCCTTGGAGGATGCATGATCTCGTACAAACTATCAGAGGAGATATCTATCCACCATCCTTCCTGTTTGTACGGAGAATCGGGAACAAAGTAGCTCATTCGCTCGCCCAACTGGCTATGCTCAGTAAACTTGACGGAATTAAATTGGATACTAGTAGAGATTTCTTACACATTGCTAAGTTGCTCCACATCACTGGATATATGTATCTCCATAGCATCAGCATTCTTCTCGAGCGAGCGAGCTTCGACGGCGAGGAGGCTCACGTCGCCGCAGCGGCGAAGCAGCTCTGGGGTAAGTCGGTGGTTCGGCGGTGGCTGTATCCGGTCCGCGTGAGGGCGACGAGGTGCCAAAGGCGCATAGTACGAGATGGCTACGAGATGTGGCAGTTCTGGGGATGGGGCCGACGAGATCCGCTCACTGAGGCGTTGTCGAGTCGGACATGCAAGATCGGTAGGGCGAGCTCAGTGCTGGGCGGCCCGGATGTTCCCCAAGGGGGCGGATGCGGCTGCTGCGACAGAAGGAGACACCAGGGGCGATCCCGGTGGCGCTTGACGCTGGCACAACATCCACGCAGGTCGACAGAGGCTCGCCTTGCCAAAGCATTCGACGTCGACAAGCAGAAGCGGACAATGGCCCGGTTCAGCAAGGAGGTTCGCGTCCACGTCGGTTCAGGGCACAAAGACAATGCTGACGAGTCGTGGGTTGCTCTGTGGTTTTCCATTAGCTCACGCGGAGTTCGCGGCGAAGACTGGAGTGGCCGGGACGCCCGGGTTCTCGAGGACGGAGGTGCTTGCTTCTCAGACACGGCCACGACAAGCCACTCGGCATGGCAAAGGCTACAGCGCCGAAATAAGTTTTTAGGGCGTAAGTTTTTTTTGGCGCCCGGCGTAAGTTTAATGAAAAAAAATTAGAAGCAAAATTTTCGGTTAATTTGACTGAAGCCGGATTAAATTTTTTGAAATTATTAAGTTACACTCTATTTTAGGGCATAAATTTATGTAAATTGTTTTAAATATTTTTCTGATTGATTTGGTATTATTTTAGACTTAACTTGGCAACTAAAGTATATTTAGTAACTTACGTCTTAAAAAATGACGTAAGTTTATGTAAATTGTTAAAAAAAAGTTTACATATTTTACAAGTTGATTTGGTATCTATTTACAAAATTAAATTATAATTAGTGACTTACGTCCCAAAAAAAAAAAAAAAAAAAAACCGTAAGTTTTCACTGCCATACTTCCGTACATTTTGGAGCTACGTTACATAGCTTGTTTGGAGGGAGTTCATAAGCTTGTTTGGAGGGTGTTGGATAAGAGTTAATGTGGAGTGAGAGTATATGAGAGGAGAGTTAATGTCGAGGAGGAGTGAGAGTATATGAGATGAGAGATGTTTCGGATAAGATGTATATATATAATCCACTCTACATATTACCGTTGTAAAATTGATATAAAAAAAATAAAAAAAGTTACCATTTTTACCGTTAGAAATATGACCGTTTGATATTTAAAATAAAAAAAAATCTAACTTACGTCCTTTTTTAGGGCGTAAGATACAAAATATGTTAATGTTTAATTACTTTTCTAATTATGTTAGCCAATTTTTTTTACTGAAAACTTCCAAACTAAAAAACAAAGTTACGTACTATTTTTGGGCGTAAAATACAAAATATGTTAATGTGTTAGCCAAAACTTTTTACTAAAAAATTACAAATTAAAAAAATAACTTACGTCCTTTTTTTGGGACGTCACTCAACTTACGCCCTAATTTATGGAGAGAGCATTACCTACATCCACCAACTTACGTCCTAATTTAGGCCGTCACTCAAACTTACGCTCTAAATTAGGACGATTTTATGCTCAGTTTAAAATTTTTCCAAACTACATGCCTTTTACTTAATAAACATTAACTTACATGCTTTCACTGCAATTTTCTGTTTTATTTAATATTGTTTGGTTTCGCTATTAGATGGTGTAAATAGTGTTAGATGATTTTCATGAAACTAAAGATTGAGATACGGAGTAAGAAAAACATAAGATAAGGAATCTTCATATGTATTAATTAATTAATTTATACGATTTTTTTTAAAACTAATTCAGTTCATCTTCTGTTGAAGGTACCAGCTAATCTAGTTTGGCTTCTAAATTATCTTATGTTCAATTTATACCGCAAAAGAAGAAACAAAAATATTCTTCTCTTTCAAGAAACCATCATTATATCCAAACTCATATTTTGAAGATGTTTACAGTTCTGACAAGGTACTCAAAGACGTAAGGTGTGCTCGAAACGTAAATGGTCAATATCATCAGAGCCGTAATGTCCAGGCCCGACTCTGAGTCAGTTCAACTAGTGCAACGAAACATGACTCTACTATAACGAACTTTTATATCTTTTTTCTTATTTAATCCTAGAGAGTTAACAAGATATTATGACATGTAATATTTCTTAGAATTTAATTGACCTTAGCTCAGTCGGTAGAGTATTAAAGAAGCATTGTTGACTGTTTTAGTGAATCTAACCCTTTTGTTTTAGAAGTTGATTATTTTGACATGATTCTCCTGCATGCATTTTAGTCTCCTTTTTAGTAGTTGATTATATTTTTGGTTGATTTTTTTAATTTAAAAATTGATTATTAAAGCACTTTTTTAGTGTAGAATAACACTTTTATTTTACTAGTTGATTATTGATATAAATATTGATATGGTTCTTCTTATGCATGCATTTTAATCCGGATGGGATCTGTTGTCCTCGTTTTGGTGTCTCCAATCATGTCCCATCTCACAAGGAGAGGTAAATCCCACTAATTTTGAGTATTTTTTTTTTTATAAAATTGGTGGGGTCCACCTCTCCTTGTGAGAGAAAACATAGTTGGGGACACCAAAATCAGGACAGCAGATCTCAACCCATTTTAATCTTCTTCTTTTTTTTAACAAAAATGCTATTTGGCTCCCAAAATTTTTGGATGATACCATCACCCATTATGTGACAGATGACATGGTTGCTGACATGGCAAAATTTAACAATAAAATTAAAATTAATAGTAAATTAATAAATTAACATGATAATTAACATTAAGATTAATCTTAATATTAAAATTAGTATTAACATTAATATTAATATTAATATTAATATTAATATTAACGTTAATATTAATATTAACATTAACATTAATTAAAATTTGTCATGACAGTTGTTATGTCATCCGCCATGTCATATGCCATATAATGAAAGATAAGATCATCCAAATATTTTGGATGCCAAATAGCATAATTATTGTTTTAATTGTCTGCACGGAACACGAGCACAGCATATAAGTATAGTCTATGGAGCAGGTTAACGTCACTTTTATTTATAAAATATATAAAAATATTTCTTTACCCAGGGGTTATCTTCACTTATTTAAGTGGGCCCTCTAAATCATGCCTGAACCGTATTTAAGAGGAGCACAGGAGGCACTGAAATGCATACAAGGTCGTTAGAGCATTTCCATGGAGCTTAATGCTGCATGTGGGGAGGGAAGTGATGAGTTGCTGCAATCACAAACACTGCTATGGAGTCGCACGTTCAACTACATCGACTCCATGGCCCTCAAATGTGCAGTCGAGCTCGGCATCCCAGACGCGATCCACAGCCACGGTCCTCACATCACTCTCGCCGAGCTCACGTCCAGCCTCTCCCTCTCGCCCACCAAAACTCCTCATATGCGCCGTCTCATGCGCATGCTGACACACTCCCGCATCTTCGCGTGCAGCCAAAACTGCAGCGGAGAAGAGGCGTACTCTCTCACACCGCTATCTGAGTTGCTTGTTGATAGGAACAAGAACAAGGATCACACCTGCAGCCTAAATGGATTTGTACTGGCCATGCAGCACCCGGCCTTTCTGAACTCGTTCCAGTCCATGAGCGACTGGTTCAGAGGCAACGAGCACACGCCATTCTATGTGGCGCATGGTTGTGGCCCATGGGACATGACCCACCGCGACCCCGAGTTCAACAGGGTGTTCAACGAGGGGATGGCGAGTGATGCTCGGTTCCTGATGGATGTTCTCCTCAAGGATTGCGGCCACGTGTTTCAAGGCCTTGAGTCCTTGATGGACGTGGGCGGAGGGACTGGTTCAGCAGCCGTAGCAGTCTCCAAAGCATTTCCGGAGATGAAGTGCAGTGTCTTGGAGCTCCAACAAGTGGTTGACACGACTCACAACAAGGGGAAAGTAGATTTCATTCCTGGTGATATGTTCGACTATATTCCTCCCGCCAATGCCATCCTTCTCAAGGTGAACATCGATTAAAACATACGTGTTAATAATTTGAAACCGTAAATTTTCTATTTTCCATCGACTAGCAGCTTCTGAGAGGGACACATGGTACCATTTCAGAAATGATTATATGTTGAGAATCAATAAGGGACTTTTAGTCCCACATCGGAATTTGTAGTATGTAGAGGAGCTAGACTCCCTATAAGTAGTGAAGTAGACCATCAATAAAATCATCCCAACTATTATTTTCTACATGGTATCAGAGCCATAACTCTCTCTCTCTCTCTCCACACAAAAAAAAAAAAAAAAAAAAAAAAAAATTTAGACCCCTCCCGGAGCAGCCCCCCCCCCCCCCCCCCCCCCCCCTCCCCCCCTCCCCCCCCCCCCACTGAGCAGCCCCCCCGACCCCCCTTCCCCCCCCTCCCCCTGAGCAGCCCCCCCCCTGACCTGCGCCCCCCCCCGCTGACCCGCCGGCCCCCCTTCCCCCCCTCCAGCGCCGCCCCCCCGCCCCCCCCCCCCCCCCCAACCCGCCCCTTTACTGCTGCTACAGCACCCTTTTTAGGATTTTCTTTTGCTGTTTCCAAAAAAAAAAAAAAAAAACATATTTATTCTCTTTAGAAGATCTCTGTAGTTGCCTCGAGAATCAGAGTTCCTTCTCTTTAGAAGATCTCTGTAGTTGCCTTCGAGAATTAGTACCTTCTTTTTAGAAGCTCTGCTACGAATACGAAATCTCTTTAGATCTTCGTATCTCAGAAACGTTGTCTTTACAATCGTTTCTGCACGGCTGGTATACCTCTGGTTTGTCTTATGCAAGGAGGCACAACTATGTTGGTTATCCTTGAGCCGTCCGAACGCATTATCATGATGCGGTTCTAGTTGGTCGTATAACCTACGACATATCAGTGAGGGATCTCGTTTTGTTGTTTCCCCCCGGTAGCTAACTAAGATGAAGACGACTCCACAGAAGACGACTCCGGAAACAACAACACCTCACTGATTGCAGTTGCAGAAGTCATGGATTCCATCTATGAGAAGTTGACAGCAGCAGAAATGAAGGCCCTGGTCGAGAATCTCCTGACCAAGAGATTACCGGAGGCGACCCCACGCGTGACCCATACTGATGTGGATCCGTCACCGTACAAAATGGGAAAGTTGGACCAGCGGGAGACGAAGTTGGAAGGCACGACCAACTACTTGAAATGGTCGCGGCAGGCGATGCGGACGCTGAAGGGACGTGGCTTGGTTGGTTATGTCGATGGCACCACCAAGGCCCCTGTCGATCACTCCTCGAAGGAGTTTGCTGTATGGGACATTGTCAACAATGTCGTGGCTGGTTGGTTGACGGCCTCTTTGACCGACCAAGTGTCGGGTAACGTTGAAGCAATGGAGGGAGCTGCTGATATCTGGAGAACGTTGAAAGACATATACTCCGGTTCGGGAAACTCCATGCGAGTCTTCCAATTGCAGGATGAGCTTGATAGGGTATTCCAAGACGATCGTACTATCTCTGAGTACGCTGCCTTGTTGAAGAAGTACTGGTCTGATATTGACCATTATGATCCTCTTGGCATGGAGGATGCTCAGGTTGAACCGACTTTTGCAAAATATTTCCAGAAATGTCTGGATTATATCTCGCGGCAACGGATGATGAAGTTTTTGAAGGGGCTCACCCCAGCGTTTGAGCAACGACGGAATGTACTTCTCGCACAACCGACGCTGCCGACATTAGAAGATGCCATAGCTGCCATGGCATAAGAAGAAGCACGGTTGAAGCTGATGCCTACCAAGGGTCTCTCCCAGGGGGAGCAGGCCGGAGTTGACACATCTGCTCTTGCCACTTTCACACAGCCTCCTTCTACGGGAGGCGTTTGCCACAACTGTGGTGACACGGGGCATTACATCCGCTTTTGCCCAAAACCGACACGGACTCCCTCGAATGGACGGGGTCGTGGTCGCGGTGGACGAGGCAGCTACGGTGTTGGAAGGGGTAGTTACTCTGGAGGCAATAAGGCGCATCTGGCGGATGAAGGTGGGGACAATCAGCTGGCGGACATCACTCCTTTTGAGAGGGAAGTTCTCAAGAAGATGCGCGGCTCAAAGCTTGGTTCTGGTGAAAGACAAGTCATTCCTGGGGCGCCGTCCGCTACAGGAGATTACTGCACTTACTTCTCCCAAACCAGTGCCGGTATACCTCCGCGTGCTCTTGCATCTGTCTCTCAGCCAGCTTGGATTATGGACTCTGGGGCATCTTGCCATGTCACGGGGTCCTGAAGAGAGTTCCTGGAATACTCTACTCTAACGCCGCCAGAAAGCATTCAGACTGCTGATGGTACCTACAGGCCGGTTACGGGTAAAGGCACTGTTGATTGCACTCCTTCCATCACTCTATCTAATGTCTTACATGCTCCTTCCTTTCCTGTCAATCTTATTTCCATTAGCGCCATTATCCTTGATCTAAACTGTATTGTTTCCTTTGATATTCCTAAGGTAACTTTTCAGGAGAAGGGAACGGGGAGACGACTAGGCACTGGCACATGGCATAAGGGTCTATGGTACTTGGACAGGACCGGTCTGGATAGAGCACTGGCATCTTTGGTTGCAGACGCCCAACCGGAAGTCCGAAGTCGAAGTGTCGAAGCCGAGCTGCTCCTCCAACATCGGCGTGTAGGGCATTCTTCTTTTCCCGTTATTGGTCGATTGTATCCGTCATTATATCAAAAAGCAAATAAAGAGTTGTTAGTTTGTGATTCTTGTGAGTTGGGGAAACATACCAGAAGCTCTTATGTGCATTCTGGGCATCGATGTTCTGCTGCTTTTGATATGATTCATTCCGATGTGTGGGGCCCTTGTCCTACAAACGGTGTTAACGGTTATAGATGGTTTGTTACTTTTATTGATTGCTCTACCCGCGTAACGTGGGTCTACCTGCTGAAGAATAAAAGTGATGTTTTCGAGGCATTTCAAAGCTTCCATCAACGGGTGCGGACACAGTATAATGCTCGTGTTAAGTGTTTTCGGTCGGATAATGGGACGGAATATACCCATAAGAGGTTTGCTGCGTATTTATCCTCTCATGGTATACTGCATCAAACCTCTTGTGCTTATACACCGGTTCAAAATGGTGTTGCCGAGCGTAAGAATAGGCACCTGCTGGAGGTGGCTCGGACAATGATGCTGGCTATGAATGTCCCTAAATTTTTGTGGGGGCAGGCTGTCTTGACAGCCTCTTATCTCATCAACAGGATGCCCTCTCAATTACTGGACTAGAAGACCCCTTTGGAAATGCTCACGGGGACAACTGCGTACACCGTTCCTCCGAAAGTATTTGGTTGCGTATGCTTCGTCCACGATAACAGGCCTGGTGTTGATAAGCTGGATCCTCGAGCACTTAAGTGTGTCTTTGTTGGGTACACCGGGACACAGAAGGGTTACGTATGCTGGAGCCCGGTTGAACGGAAGCTGTTTGTGCCATGTCCTGTGCCAAATGTGCCAAGTCCCTCGTCTACTCCTGCCCCAACTCCTGAAGATGTTACTCCCGTACCGGATCACTCGGATTCGGAAGCGGGTCTCTTCGACTCAGATGGTATGCTTTCTCCACCACCCATTGCTCCCTTAAGGAGGTCTTCTCGCATTAATGCGGGAAAGGCTCCTATTCGTTTTCAAGATTATGAACATGATATCACCAACTACTTGTCTTATTCTAATATCTCTCCGACTTATCAAGCCTTCCTCACTTCGTTAGACTCCACTTCTTTACCTAAGAATTGGCAGGAAGCAAAGAAGGACCCAAGATGGAAAGCTGCAATGATGGAAGAACTTGGAGCACTAGAGAAAAATAAGACATGGGAGCTGGTGCCATTACCTGAAGGGAAGAAAGCTGTGGGATGCAAATGGGTGTACACAGTGAAGAAAACACCAGAAGAAAAAGTTGAGCGGTACAAGGCGAGACTGGTTGCAAAAGGCTATACCCAGACATATGGCATCGACTATGATGAGACTTTTGCCCCAGTAGCGAAGATGAGTACCGTAAGAACGCTGGTCTCCATTGCAGCAAACTATGGGTGGAAGCTACACCAGTTAGACGTAAAGAACGCATTTCTTCATGGAGACCTACAAGAAGAAGTTTACATGGAGACTCCTCCGGGGTGCTACTCTATGTCAGATTCAGGTGAAGGAACGTCACATGGAAAAGTATGCAAACTGAAGAAGTCGCTGTACGGGCTGAAGCAATCTCCTCGAGCCTGGTTTGACAGATTCAGAAAGGCTGTCACTGGCATGGGGTACCATCAGACAAATACAGATCACACAGTCTTCCTCCAGCATGCAAGAGGCCACATAACTATACTTGCTGTATATGTGGATGATATAGTAATCACAGGTGATGATGCTGATGAGATCACTAAGCTGAAGACGAAACTCGCCAAAGAGTTTGAGGTGAAGGACCTGGGAGAGATGAGATACTTTTTGGGTATCGAGGTGTGTAATGGTGAACAAGGAATTGTTCTCTCACAAAGAAAATATGCACTAGATCTGCTGAAGGAGACATGAATGCTGGGATGCCGAGCAGCAGTCACTCCAATTGACCAGAAGTACAAGATGGGAGTAGAAGCAGGAGAGCCTGTTGATCGCGAAAGGTATCAAAGGCTAGTAGGCAGACTTATTTATCTAGGGCATACTCGCCCTGATATCTCATTTGCAGTAAGTGTTGTAAGCCGCTATATGCATGATCCAAGAACGGGTCATATGGATGCAGTATTTCAGATCCTAAGATATCTGAAAGGGACGCCGGAAAAAGGACTGTGGTTCAAGAAGAATGGATGCACAGATGTTGAGGGATACTGCGATGCAGACTGGGCAAGCTGCATAGACGACAGAAGGTCTACCACAGGGTGCTGTGTTTTTGTAGGAGGAAACCTGGTTTCATGGAGAAGCAAGAAACAGTCAGTGGTAGCACGGTCGACAGCTGAAGCAGAATACAGAGCAATGGCTCTAGGAGTATCAGAATTGCTATGGGTAAAGGCGCTGCTGACAGAGTTGAAGCTAGACAAGGGGACACCATTGCACCTTCGGAGCGATAGTCAAGCTGCGATAAGTATAGCGAACAATCCGGTTCAGCACGACAGAACGAAGCACATCGAGATCGATCGATTCTTCATCAAGGAAAAGCTGGAACAAGGGATACTGAAGATTGACTATGTTCGCTCAGAAGAACAAGTGACAGACTGTCTGACTAAGGGTCTTAGTTCATTGAGTCTGTCAAAGCTATGTAACAAGATGGGGATGATTAATATCTATCGCCCATCTTGAGGGGGAGTGTTGAGAATCAATAAGGGACTTTTAGTCCCACATCGGAATTTGTAGTATGTAGAGGAGCTAGACTCCCTATAAGTAGTGAAGTAGTCCATCAATAAAATCATCCCAACTATTATTTTCTACATTATATATATTTTAAAATCCATTTCTAACACCAATACCTTTTCTTGCAGTGGATCTTACATGACTGGGGAGACCGAGATTGCGTGAAGATACTGCAAAGGTGCAAGGAGGCGATTCCTTCCAAGGAAAACGGCGGAAAGGTCATTATAATTGACTTGGTGGTCGGGAATGACACTTCGCATAAAAAATCAAAGAGGACACAGCTGTACTTTGATGTGTTGATGATGGCAACGTGTGAAGGAGTTGAACGTGGGGAAGAAGAGTGGAGGAACATGTTCATGGAGGCTGGATTCACAGACTACAAGATAACACCAATGGGTCTGCGTTCGGTTATCGAAGTTTATCCTTGATCTAGTTGTTGATTCATTTGCTCTTGTTCGTCCATTCTGGATGGAACCCGTTTGGTTGGCTCACACATTAGCGTTTGGGTATCAAATGGAATCCACAATAAAATGTACTTGTCTCCTTGTTTACTGTTGTTTTCTTGCTCAACCAAGATTTTGTTTCATAAAATTATGTCAATAGGTATTATTATATATGTTGAAATAAAATAAATATCTAAACCTCTCAAGTCTGGACGGTCCTTCAATTTTCTAAAAAAATTAATTAGCAAAATTTTGGTTGTAGATGTGTTCACTATCCTCACGGTATTTGGAATTTGGTAGCTTCCTTTCCTAATTCCATTAGTGTCATTAAAATCTTGCTCCTTTCCATTCTTTTCTTCCTAAGTCCATTAGCAATTGTGCTATTTGGCTCCCAAAAATTTTAGGTGATACCATCTCCTATTATGTAGCATCTGACAAGACAGCTGACATGTCGTATTTTAACCAAAAAAATTAATTATCCAATTTTTTTTATTGTTAATGTTAATACTAATGCTAATTTTAATTTAATGTTAATATTAATTTTGATGTTAATGTTAAAATTAATGTTAAAATTAATTATTGTTAATGTTAATGTTAATTTAATTTTAATTTAATGTTATTTTTAATATATATGTTCATGTTAATTTGATATTAATATTAATATTAATTTAAATATTAATTTTAATGTTTAATTTTGTCATGTCAACTGTCATGTCATTAGCTATATCATCTATTCTACTATATAATAGAAAAACTTGAGGGTGAAACTTTTGAATTCCGAAAATACCCTTACATGTCTATACTAATTAAAAATGGTTCATTAATTTTAATAAGGACAACTTAGTAATTACGAAGACTACCTTTTGGTCTTTCTAAAGAGTATTCCTAAGTTAATTAAAAAAATGTTAAAATACGTACAAGTCACGTGCACATATGCTAGTATAACATAATAGGAGATGATATCATCCAAAAATTTTGGAAGCCAAATAGTATTTTTGTTTCATTAGTGATACCAATAATCTAGCCTACACTGATTCACGTGGCAAAGGACATCCTTTATTGTCCCGTTCAACTAATAAGTGACTCATTTCCAACAACACCTGATTCTCATATAGATTTATCCTGCTCTTATGGACATCTATATAATATATGTTTTTTTTTTCTCTACCCCATCAATCATCTCTCCTTAGCTGTGTGGTAAACACTAGGGCCTCGTTTAGTTACCGGAATTTGAGCTTGGAAAAGGAAAATGATTTCTTTCCTATGTTTGAGAGCCAAAGAAAAGTTGTTGGAAAGGGAAAATAATTTTCAAGAGGTAGAAAAATAGGGGGGAAAGTGGTTCCTCCCATTTATCTAAGAAATCACTTTCCCTCCAACTTTTTCGCATTTATTACAAAAAATTTTGACCAAAATATTCATGTTCATAATATTATTTACCATTTTTATCCATAATATCTTTTAGACAAAAATATTTCTAAGTAATAATTATTTTTATTAGCACGAGGGTATTTTTGGAAAATTGACTTGATTTTGTTTTCTTTTCTTACAAACACCAAACACCATAATGAAAAGTAAAGGCATATTCCGGCTATAATCCCGATCTTTCCAAACACCGGAAAGGAAAGTTTATAGGAATTATAATTTTCTAAAGGAAAGGAAATACCAAGGAATCAGTTTCCTTCCCTTTCCATTCCGCGAACCAAACGAGGCCTAGGGGTGAGCGTTTTCGGTTTATTTGGTTTCAATCAAGCTGAAATAGTTAAAGCTAAATAAACCAGAATTCTAAAAATCCAAAATCGAATTTTGCCAAAACGAAAACGATTTGGTTCATTCGGTTTGTTCAATTGGACTATTTCTATTGTATAATGGATATGATCCAAAGTTAAAATCGTGGTTAAACGATATTAGAAATTATAAAATTTATACATATATTTGTTATATTTGCGTCCAAAGTTGGACTAATTGCATGTTAAATTATCAAAGTTTGGTTTAAAACACAAATAGAATTGTTGCTTTCAAAATATACAAATTTTAATTACAAAATATGAATATAATTGAGAGTATTTACATAACTGCACAAGTCTTATTTGATTTTCGGTTTTGGACCGAAACTGAAACCGAATAAGAAATTTTAATATTTTTAAAACCGAAACCAATATTTTTTTTAGTAATTTTGAAACTGAAAACGAATAAAGTTTTTTTAGTATTTTCAAAACCGAAACCTAACAAATTTTCTTTCAAACCTATAACCGAATCTCTTATTCAGTCGGTCCAAAACCAAATAATGCTCAACCCTAGTAAACACTTTCCAAAGATTGGACTTAAATGATCAATAAGCATTGGTACTGATTTTACTACAAACCTCCTATAGTGCTATTGTAAGCTGTTTATTGCTTGAAAGTGTAAGGAAGTGTGAAAGTAAAAAAAACAATAAAAATGGTTTGCGTACACGACGCATATATAGAAGTTTTGACTTTCAAAATATTGTTTGGATTGTGTAATTGAAAAAGTTGGAAGTGAAAAAAATACATAGTTCGATTGTTTGGATGGTAGTTGAGAGTGGACCTTATGATTGTTTTTATTTTTCAAACAATTAATAATTTCTGACGGTGTATTTGGGAAGCTACACAGTTTAATAAATAAGAAAATATCAAACCCGAACATAGTCCCATTCAAATAGGGTGAGCATTCGGTTTATTTTGTTTCAACTGAACAAAAAAATTCAAAATCGAATAAACCGTAATTCTAAGAATTCAAAATCGAACCCGAACCAGAATTAGCCAAAACCGAAATCGAACAATTCGATTTATTCGGTTTGTTCAGTAGAACTATTTATATTGTATAACGGATATGGTCCAATATTGAAATTGTGGTTAAATGACATTAAAAATTATTTTTTTTATACACACATTTGTTATATTGCGTCTAAATTAGACTAGTAGTTAAATTACTAAAGTTCGATTTCAAAACACATGAATGAAATTGTTATTTTCAAAATATACACATTTTAATTACAACATATGCATATAATTGAGAGTATTTACATAATTGTCCTAGTCTTATTTGATTTTCGATTTTGGATCGGAAACAAGATCCAAAATCAAAATCGAAACAGAAACCGAATAATATTTTTAAATATTTTTAAAATCGAAATAGAATCGATTTTTTTTAAAATCGAAATGAATCTTATACGGTTCGGTTCAAGTTTAGTACAAATTCGAACAATACTCACCCCTACGTCCAAATTACTTGCCGGCAGTCG
Source organism: Iris pallida (assembly GCA_029216955.1). NCBI lineage: Eukaryota > Viridiplantae > Streptophyta > Magnoliopsida > Asparagales > Iridaceae > Iris > Iris pallida. The sequence goes on from JANAVB010042014.1 coordinate 7,938,729, forward strand.
TACCGGATAGCTACCAAACTAATACTTTATAATTCCTTGGGCATTTCATCATGCTAATAATTTAAACGTCCAAATTTGTACGGCTGGAAAATTAATATATCGAAAAATTGTACTGTTAGCAATAAAATTTTAACTTATTGTATAAAAGGAACTAAGTTTTTTCCAAATTACATATACAACATCGTCACGTCCTAAAATAGGAGGTATAAATTTTTACGTCCTTTATTTGGGCGTCAGAAACAAAGCAGCTGGGTTAGAGGATGAATAATTGGGTTAGAGAATGAAGAATTAGTTTAGAGACTTTTTAAACATACAGGAAAAAAAATGCGCCCATAAAAGGGCATTTTTTTTCCGATTCAGCGCCCTTTTTTTGGACGTTTATTTTATATATATATATATATATTTTTTACCGCTTCCTACTCAGTTTTACAACGACTATTTTTACAACGTATATAATTTTACAACATCCTACTCATTTTTACAACGCCAGCAAAGAAGGCAGCACAGCGCAGACGGAAAGCGCCAATTTTTTTTTAAAAAAGTCCAAATTTTGGGCGGCAAAATGAAATTTGCGCCCTTTTAATGGGCGCCAAAATAAATATTACGTCTTTTAATGAACGTTGTTTTTCATTCTTTTTTTGACTGGTTGTTAAGAAATTGGTTGTGTGGTTAAGAAATTGGTTATTAATTTTGGTGGGGGTTAATATTATGACGCCTTTTTTAAGGGCGTTTATTTTTTTACGCCCTTTTAAAGGGCGCAACGATGCCTTGCTTGCTAATACCCCAAACTTTGTTTTTTTTTACGTAATTTTGGGATACTTTTATGCTTTGCGGTGAATGAAAGTGATTAGAGGAATTGATTGAAGCGGACGCTTGCTTGAAGTTGATCGAAAGGGCTGAACGAAGGACTTGTTCGATTTAGCGAATCCTGTGCCTATTCCTCTTCTCGTTCCTCAAGAGTGGTAGCCAGTCTCGTTAGTGAGAAACTACTACGACTCTTACGGGGAAGATCACGTCAATAGTTGATAGGAAAAGAAAGAGGAAAAGGAATAGTGATGAAATTTTTTGTTAATATATTGTCTGCACGGAACACGAGCACAATTTTCAAGTATAGAACAGGCTATAGAATATTATAATTATGTTACTTTTATTTATTTAAAGTGGATAACCCGTGCCATAATGGCACGAACACGAACCCGGCCTTCTCGACGTAGGCGTACAGGCACCAGGTCAGCGCCAGGGAGTTCCGGACGGAGACGCGGCCTCCGAACCCGGCCTTCTCGACATAGGCGTGCAGGCACCGGGCCAGTGCCATGGACCCGAGCCCGGCGGAGGCGGACACGACAAATACCACGGTGACGACGTTCGAGACGACGTGGGGTCTCATGGAGGCGAAGACGTGCAGGGCCGTCGCGGGGCGTCCGAGGGAGGTGAGGTCCGAGACGGCGGCGGTCCAGGAGACGACGTCCCTGTGCGGCATTCCGTCGAACACCCGCAGGTCGTGGTCGGCGGAGCCGCGTCGGGAGTAGGCGGTGAGCAGGACGGTCTGCACGAAGGGGTCGGGCCGAAATCCGAGTAGGAGGGCGTGTGCGTGGAGCGACCTGGTGGCGGCGGCGGCGGTGGTGGTGTTGAGCAAGTAAGAGAAGGTGTGGGAGTCGGGAGGGACGCGGCGACGGAGCATTTGGGAGTAGATGGAGAGTGGGTTAGCGGAGATGGCGATGGCGGTGTTGAAGGAGAAGGGGTTGGGGTTGGTCACGGTGGAGAAGAGGGAGGCGGCGAAGGAAGGGTCGACGTCGGCGGCGCAGTGTAGGAGGATGCTTGCGACGAAGGGGTTGCGGAAGAGTCCGGCGACGACGGCGTGGGCGAGGATGGAGCGGAGGCGGCGGAGGGAGGGGCGGTACAAGAGGAGCTGGAGGCGTGGATGCCGTTGGAACAACCGGTTGCTCCGCATCCAACATGGGACTCCTCGTCTCTTATAAAGAGAGGAGCAATTTAGTCCTTTCATCATCGTTGAACCAAAGCATATGGGTCGGACCAAAAATCCACTGTGCTTTATATTATAGATATAAAATAAAATAAAAAGTTATTCTTTCGTTCCATCCACATCCGTACGATCCCACGTCTTAAAAAATTGAAAACCTTTGTCCCCAGTATCGGTCGCTCCTTCAATTTCATGTCAGCAGCGGCATTCATACAATCAAGGATGTGACTCGGTCCTGCCAGGCATGGCCCTCTCTTCCGTCTTATCTGATTATTTTCTTAAGGATGGTGTTGTTTCTATGATTTTCTAACTGAATTCTATGCATGTCATTTAGCAACAAAGTTTTTGGTTTCCTTAGAGTCTGATAAAAGATGTTGATCCCATGACCCATCAACTAAAATTCATGTATGTCGTCTCGCGATAGAGCTCCTGCTCTCCTTTGTCATTAATCTCAGATCTTCTGCATCTTTCTTCGTTTTTAGCTCCTCGACCACTACATCGACGTTAGCTGTCATGTGTTAGCATCTCTCTAACGACTGTGATCTCGTCGACATCAATAACATAGTCAAAATCAAAAAATTTGACCATTAGCCTCATCGCAAGTCTCGGCTGCTTGTTCTCAACTTCTATCTTCCACCGGAACGTGCTTTTATTCCGTCGAACTTTTTCGTTCTTGGCTGCCCTAAGGTACTGTTCTCTTGAGATTCAAGCTCTTGAACCTACCCACCGTCGTCAGGACTTGCCCTGAGCTTACGGAAGCCCGAGGCAAAATTTCAAAATAGGCCCCACATACATTATGTGGAAAAAATTAAAAATCTAAAATAAAAGTAAATATAACAAAAGAATGTTGTTGCCGCAAGGAATTGAACTAAGGATCTCGTGAAGAAAACTAACACGACTACACAACAACTATTTTATATTAGGGGTGGACCATGATACGTATATACTAGTTCTATTTTCGATACGTCCTTGGTGGTGCCCCTTCAGTCTTTGGAACCTGGGCCGTCACCTAGCCTATCCTGGACACCTAGCCTGACATGGACCCGGGTCGTCCCTCCATTAATAAGGATATTTTTATAGTTATTGTATTTCTATTAATCCCCAACCCATTCAAAACCTCTATTCCAAGCCAGAGTTATTAAACACACCCAGGGCCTACCCTGAGCTCATGGGGCCCAACGTAAATTTTTTAAATAGGGCTCATATATAATGTAAAAAAAGTAAAATTATCCTTATCACCCAAGATTTGAACTAAAGACCTCTAAAATGCAAGACTAATATGTTAATCACTAGACCATAATTATTTTATGTCAACCATTACAGCACGATTATTAATTTTTATGACTAATAACTTACATCTTAATTTTGGGGGTCCCAATAAATATGGTGAGAGGAGTGGGTACACTCAGTGCACTTGCTCAAGGCCGGCCCTGACCTTCGTGTCCAATATTGAAGATTTCATGTACACCTACATTCTCGAGTAGAACATCATGCACTGTTTATGCCGTCGATGAATTACTATCCCAATTAACTGTGCAAATCGTCGTACATGTCTCAGCTTGAGTTTGTTGCACTCCTTGATCTCCTTCATGGCTTCGAACTGCTAAAACCGATCTTACTCTGTTAAGCTTTGGTAAACCACTCATCACTAAAATCAGATAAATGTAACAACTCCCACCTGGAGACCAACTAGCAGTCATGGGACCAACAGACTGACCCTAAATCTTTGATGCACCTCCATTCTTCGCCTTTGTCTCGGCGAATCAAATTCTCATTATCCCTTAATTTATCTTAAACACTTCTATTAACAAGTTTCTGACGATCTTCAAACTCTTCTCGAATATCCCTCGAGCCTCCATCCGATGTTTTATGGCCTGCCTATACACCTCATCGTCTTGAGCTTATACATACCACAACATATATAGCAGCCGCAAGGCTATTTGGCAAAATCAATAGAAAGCCTGAAATAGACACATATGACTCCACCGCAAAAGTATTAGCTTGCATTAGAGGATATTGATTTATGATATGTCTGATTTAGCTATCCAACTAGGCCTCATGAGCAAATTAATATTCATAGGCTTATATTTGTCGATACCAAGTGGAACCACTGTTCCGTTGGTTGGATCGAGTGGGAGTGTGAAATCAACAGTGATTAGTCTGATACAGAGGTTCTATGACCCATAATCTGGTGAAGTTCTTAGAGATGGTATAAATGGCAAGGATTTTCAACTAAGATGGATTAGAGGAAAATTTGGGCTCGTTAGCCAAGAGCCAGTTTTATTTTCTTCAAGCATTAGAGCTGTAACACCCAGTTTTCCAAAAGAGGATAATTTTGAAATTTTGTAATTATAATTATTAATTAATGATATTTATTTCATATTAGAATTTTTAGTGATTTTTTAATTAATTTTTAAACTATTTAAATTTATGACTGGTGATTTTTGGTGTTGTGCTAGTGATTAGTAGATACTGCCTACCCTAGAGCCTAGCCATGTGATTAGAGTATTTTTGACATTTTTTAGGGTATTTGATTTTATTATAATTTATTTGAATTTATAGGAATTTTTAGAATTTATTTTTGAATTGTTTGGATGAGGGTTGACTAGTGTTGACTAGGAGACTAACCTAGTGGCTAACCTAGGTTAAGACAACTTGGTTAGGTTAAGTAAACTTGGTTAGACCTAATTTAGTGAGGTTTAAGTCATTAGAACTTGTTTGGAGAGTTTTGGAGTTGATTAGGCTAAAATGGCTTATGACTTCATAAGTCATGATTAAAGCCTTGAGACTTAAAGCCCATAGGCCCACACCATGTAGCCAAACCCTAACCCTAATCAGCCCATGGCAGCCAACATAGGGATTCCCACCCTATTTAATGCCTCTCAAAGTTAGGGCTAGCCTCCATTAAGTTTTCTTGCCAAGTTTTGGAAAGAGGTATTTCCCATCTTCCATAACTCCTAGTAAATTCATTTTTTATTCCTTTTTAACCCAAACAAATTGCATTGAGTCCTAAATTTCCTCTACTTTCTGTTGGTACCAAGTGTTCTTGGCTTTGGAGCTCATTGGAGGAATTTGGCCATCAAGAGGAGCACCTCTTTGTGGAGCTTTTTGGAGCTTTTGATACACATAGGTAATTTCAATTCCTCACCATAGAACCCTGTTATTTTTGCATCATTAGGGAGCCCTATACCTAGCCTAATCGTAGGAATAGGAATCCCCAGAATTTCGTGTCCTTTCGTGTCCATTTTGGACACGTATCAGTGTCGTTTTTATAGTGTTTGTTGAAATGCCACACTCATATTTATTTCTTTATTTTTGAAAAGTGTTTGAAGGGTTTTGTAGATGTATATGAGTACTTTAATTTTCGTGAAGAGGTGATGGTGTTTTCGTGTCTTATTGTGTCAGAATTTCGTGCTTGGACACGCAGCACGGGGCTCATCTGGCTGCCCTGCTGCTCGTGTCCCAGTTCTCCACGGACACGACACTTCGTGACCCAAAATTTTGTGTGTATGTTCCCTAGGTGACTGACCTTGAGCCTATAAAATTTCAAAGTATTTTATGGAGTAGTTTGGGAGCAATCGAGCCCGTACCGGTTTTGTACTGGTTGTGCACGCGTTGAAAAACGCCACTGACACGCGGCTACAACTTTCGACACGACTCACTTGGACACGTTTTAGGTGGTTGGACACGAAGCCCTAGACCTAATCTAACTTAGGACTCGACAACAGTACTCGTGGTTAGACACACGTGTCCCTATCTAGCCCAACACATGCCCACGAGGCTGTCTGTAGCCTGTGTTCTGACACTGTAATTTTGGTGTTTTGGACACGTTTGTGTCCACTTGCTTGGACACAAACATCATGTTTAACACGTGTATGCATGACACAATGTTTACCAACTTTTACTTTGGGTTTTTATCATGTTTTGATATTTGAATTTGGGTTGATTTTCAAATGCATGTAACTGTCAATTGTTTCCTGCAAACACAGGACACTACTACCCTCACATTGACACAATTCTGGGATTAACCTATTGCCTATATTCACTCATACACATACACATCCCTCACTTTGTCACTCATTGTTCACTCCCTACACACCTTCACATATATACCTATTCATTCCTGTTACATGTTGCACAGACACACACACTGTCCTCTCCTTTTCACTGATTTTATTCCTGCACATTGTTCATTAGCAGACACCCACATACACATGTAAACCCCTTAACCCTCTCTCTATATCTCTTTGTATATATGTATATATGTATATATGTAAATATGTATGTAGGCATATGTGTTAGCTAGAAGTTCTACTTTACCTAATGACCACAATGTTATACACACACACACAACCTATATATATATATACCCATATATGAATGTGTGTGAAATATTTATGTATATGTGTACACATATGTACCTATGTGTTATGAGATGTCTCATGGATAGCCTCTAGGTATATTCCTAGATTAGATGATAAATCCTAATCTATGAGTGTATGTATATGTATTTCTGTGTTTAGCTTAAATGTTATATAAGTTGTGTGAAGTTGGTTTGACTTGTGTTATATAGGTTGTAAGGACTTGGTATGCTAGCATAGGCTAGTTTAGCCTTGATTAGACTAGTATGGTCTTGTTAGACCTAGTTTGACTATAGTTGACCTAGTTTGACTTCTAGGGTTGACCAGAGTTGACCAGGAGTTAACTTTGGCCTAGTTTGACCTAGAATCATGTAGAATGCATAGTAGGACCTCATTTTACTATTTTGGACTTGTTGTGACTTGTGCTGTTCTGATTAGGAGCCAGACACCACTCCTCGGGCAGTACTTTTCATATTGGACATTCAGATACAGGCGAGTACATTCTCTGATCATTTCATATCCTGTTTAGAATTATTTTCCTGCTTTAAATTACTTTACTTGATACTGTCACGTTGGTCACACGGATTGGTACTATATGGATCTTTTCATGAGATGTTATCCCCCTCGGGAGCATCGGATACAGCATGTTTTGTGCGTTTCACGAATCATCACGTATCTCTATGCTTCCTCTGATTCACGAACCGCCTGTGACACATGTACTCTCATGTTCACAGAGCCCCCATGAATCACCTTCACATACCACTCATTTTATGAGCCATGTGAAGTTTCACGAACCTTAACATAACTTGAACGGATCCTTGTGTATTGATTGGGGTTGGGAGAGTAGAAATAGACATGTGAATATTATCCAAGTAGCTGTAGTCATGAATCACTCTCTTAGCTGTAGTCATGAACCTCCTATGCCATTCACATGTTTATATTTTACTCTGACTCACTAGTCACTATTAGCTCTCTACTTATAGTACGTATTTCCATTACAGTTTTCTCTCTCTGTTTACATACTGCATTTCTTCAGTATCTATATCTTACTTTACTGCATGATTATATTTTCTAACCTGCTATGAACTGTTGAGATGTACTGTACTCGCTCCTGTCCAGACTGGACCTGTTGAAAATATTACAGAGGACGAGGAGGAAGCCTGGGAGGATACCTTCTTCGGGACAGCTCTAGCTGAGGACATCACCCCACTGCCTAGATTAGTTTAGTTAGACCTTATCTTATTTTCATGTTGTCTTGAGTCTGTTTAGCTAGTCTTTACTTCTGTTCAGAGATGTTGAGTTGTATATTTTCTTTCTTTCAGTTAGCTGAGATATGTACTCTGGATATTTGCTGGGATATTATCTTAGACTTTTCTATCTTCAGTATTTCCTTGAGTTCTATATCATATTGTGCTCTCTTCCTCCTTAGTTGTGATTGAGTTCATTTACTGCTTAGTATTATATTGCTAGATGTATGTTGACCTAGGACAGCGTTCTACCGCCGACACTGCGGCGTAGGCTGGGCGTTGTGACGTTCCCGTACCCTCACAGTGGGTGCGGATCGTGACAAGAGCTAACATAGAATATGGGAAGGGAGATGCAACTCTTGAAGAAATTATTGGAGTCCAGTCTAGATTTGGTAATAGTATATTTATGGAGTCCAAATCTGATTAAATATTTGATTTAATTTGATTTGGATGTCCATAATTAGTGCTGGGCTATTTTAGATATAATATGATTCTTATTTGAGGGTTTTCTATTTAAGAGATCCTATTATAATCTAAAATAGGATATTGATGGACTATTTTAGGTGTAGTAGAATTCTTATTTGAAGGCTTCCTATTTAAGAAATCCTATTATGACCTAAAATAGGTTTTTTTCATCATATATATATGGATGAGGGTGGAGGCACAATGTCACGCCCCAGAACCAGAATACTGGAGAGCGGGGGGATGACTCAGCCAGCTACGTATTACGGGTAGATGAATACTGTATAATACGATCAATGCTGTCTAACCAGACGAGGGGGTGCATACTACATGAAAGTCTCACTATGGTCATTTCACATCTATTGTCTCAATCATTCAAAACAAGAAACAGGAAATAGAGAACATGTAAGATAAAGCAGTAAGACGTCCCAAACGCTCAGTCAAAATGTTCTGGAGATCTGGCTTTACAAAACATAGCCAGATGGTATAGTAACGTATACACAATTGTTATCAGCTGCAGATGACTTAGTTACAATCATGCAAAAGTAAGTACAAGACGATCCGACTAACATGTCGGTGCCAAACGGCTAAGTATAAAGTAAATAGCAAAACGAGCGGTAAAGTAAGGAACCCACTCGAGTCCTCCTGCGATCATCCCTCTAGTATTGACCATCTTGGAGGTAGAAGTAAGCTGGATCCTCGGGGACCGGCTCTAAATCTGGCCATGCAAAACCAGAGAGGTTAGACCTCTAATAGCAAGTACCACAAGGAAGGACGATATGAAAGATTAAACCAGTAAGAAAGAGAATATAATAATAGATCTCTGCTTTCTACTAGGATTCACATAACATCACGACACTCTGAACCAACCTCCCAACCAAACAAGGACAGAAGTTGGCCCGTCATGTCCTGACATTCTGATCATCTCAGTTAGGCAACAGAGTAGGTACAGTACATAAGCAAATCATCTTGAACGGCCAATCAACTTCTACGGCTTGCTATTGTGAGTCCCAAGTTATCCTGGAATTATGCAAGTGGGATTCCTCAGTTCTTACTATGTGCGAGCAAGGCTAGTCTATCCAGTCAATCAATTGCGCCAATCATGTAGTTAGACGAGTCCCAGCGGGACGCCCGCCGTTATAGCATGTACAATAATATAAGCAGATACCGTTCCCTGCCCGTGTGACAGGTTTACAGTATCTGGGGGAACCAGCCGGCCTGTCGGGCACTTAATAGTCCCAAGAGGGCTGCCATGTAAGAACTCGGGAATCCATTCTCTCCATGCCATCGTTATTTTATTTGACTTAATGGTCTCTACGTTGAGTGAAGTTCCATGCCGTGGATCATGGTCATTCAATGAGTACTTTCGTACGGGGTACGATATGCGCAACTCTACAACGATACCCGTGTGGCTAGGTTGTAGGTCTTACATAGCGTGATGCAACAATCAAACTAACCACGGAATAATCATGCCTTGACCATAAAGTACACATGTTGTTTTTGTAAGATAAATAAATAAATAAATAAATAATTTGAAGCCTGCATGTGCCTGTATGCCAATATTCGGGATCGGCTAATCGAGTATAATAGTTCATTACATAAACGTGTCTCATTCGTTTCATTCAATAAGACGACTAGCCAGTCTCTTAGTTCCAACTAGGAACGCATGATCAATATTTAGTCCATGTCACATTCATTATCAATAGTGACAAGGCATGAAAGTCATTTAGTATTACATGGGTCGAGTCTACAACTCTCAAGGTCAAGTTCTAGTCATACTGGGTATCCATGGATCAATCAGGACACAAGGCGCATTCCACACAACAATCCATTTTAACAAATTTAACATATCATGATTTATCAAGAAATTCACGCAAAAGGCGTAAGGATATAATAGAAGAATTATCATGCCATCATTAAATGAATAAGTTGTAGAACAAATAAAACACCCAGGTCAGGAAGTCACGCCAACAAGTCTAGCTGGAGTGAGCGTGGGAAATGGGCGTGAACAGTGAGCGTGAAAAGTGATACACGCACGCACAGCGTGAGCGTGAAAAGTGATAAGAAATCCATGTACTCATGGATGTGTGCGTGACTAAAAATACACGCAGACTCGTGGATGTGTGCGTGACTAAAAATACACGCACGCTCATGAGAACGTGAGCGTGACTAAAAATACACGCACGCTCATGAGAACGTGAGCGTGACTAAAAATACACGCACGCTCATGAGAACGTTAGCGTGACTAAAAATACACGCACGCTCATGAGAACGTGAGCGTGACTAAAAATACACGCACGCTCATGAGAACGTGAGCGTTACTAAAAATACACGCATGCTCATGAGAACGTTAGCGTGACTAAAAATACACGCTAACATGTAAGAACATGAGCGTGTCTCAAAATCCACGCAGACACGTAGAGACGTGTGCGTGACTGAAAATACACGCAGCCACGTAAGAATGTGTGCGTGACTCAGCCTTCATCCCAAGCCAGAAAATAAAGTTCCCAGCCAGAAAAAATGCTAAGTTGGGAGATTAAAAACCCATGAACAACCGAAATACAACAACTTAGATCTAGAGAAAACAAGCCATTGGAATTAAAAATGCCAAGAACTAAACTCTCTCAGGATCATGAGAGGAAGAGAAATGAACCAAAAAAATGGTTCTCCAAGCAAGAAGCAAGATTACACTTGCCTGCTGTGGTTGGTGGAGAGAGTGATGAGAGGAAGAAGAAGTAATGGTGAAGAGAAGTAATGAGGAGAGAGAAGGAGAAGGATGCTTTAAATAGGAAGGATGGTGGTAGGTGGGAGTTTGTGGGCCGGGTTCATTCGGGTCCACAAGGCCAATCCGAAAAGAACCACTAAGAACCCGAACCTAAAAAGCAAGATAAAAGCAGGAAATAAAATGCAAAAATAAATTGCAGGAATAAAATGTAGACAATTAATTAACATGAAAAATTAAAGAGCAGATAATTAATTAACATAAATTTAAAGGAATTTAAATACATGATAACACATGATAAATGCTAAATAAATATACATGAATTGCACATGTATAAAAATACGTATTCTGGGAACGGGGAGTGACATCTCTACCCACCTTAGAAAAATTTCGTCCTCGGAATTTCAAATCCAAGCAGGTAGAAATATCGGAGCTAAACTAATACAAGCAATTCTAGTGAGCAAGCAATCATTTTTCCATATCAAAAGCAAGTACTATATATGTAAATTCATCAATCTACGATATCAAGTAGCTCTACCCATAAAGCGATATGCATGAAAAATCAGGACAATCAAGGTATACGGAAAGAGATATACCTTGTGAGTCAAACATGTGTGGATACCGTGATCGGATATCATCCTCACGTTCCCACGTTGACTCTCCCAAGGAGTGATGACCCCAAGCAACACGGACAAGACTAATTGTTCGGTTCTTGAGTATCTTCTCTCTTCGGTCCAAAATGGACACAGGCTGTTCCTCGTAAGACAGGTTGGTACCAACAACCAGCTCAGAGTGATCGAGAACATGGCTTGGGTCTGATACATACCTACGTAATTGAGATACATGAAACACGTCATACACCTCTCGTAACGAAGGTGGGAGGGATAAACGATAAGCAACATCGCCTATCCGATCAAGGATAACAAATGGGCCCACGTACCGCGGACTCAATTTCCCGCGAACGCCAAAACTAATGACCCCACGAGTAGGTGAGATCCGCAAGAATACGTGGTCCCCAACAGAGAACTCTAACGGCCTACGATGCTGGTCCGCCCAATGACGATGCCGATCCTGCGCAACTCGAAGTCGCTCTCTAATTCTCTTAACCACTTCAACCGTCTGAACAATCATTTCCGGGCCTAACATCTTCCTCTCTCCGATATCATCCCATACAAGCGGTGACCTGCACTTCTTACCATATAGTGCTTCAAATGGCGCCATCTGGATACTGGCTTGATAACTATTATTGTATGAGAACTCGACTAAGTGCAGGTGACTCTCCCAAGACCCTCCAAAATCCAAAGTGCAAGCTCGCAACATATCTTCTAAAGTCTGAATCGTTCTTTCTGATTGCCCATCCGTCTGCGGATGGTAAGCCGTGCTAAACCTTAACTTGGTACCCAGACTATGATGTAAGCTCTTCCAGAAATGTGATGTAAAGCGGGTATCTCGATCTGACACAATACTGACAGGGACTCCATGCTGCCTGACTATCTGTTGCATTTATAACTCCGCCAATTTTTCTGTAGATTGTCCTACTCTGAAAGGAAGAAAGTGTGCTACCTTCGTAAGCCGGTCCACTATCACCCAAATAGCGTCCTTACCACTTGGTGATCTCGGTAAACCGGTCACAAAGTCCATTGTAATATGCTCACATTTCCATTCCGGGATAGGAAGCGGTTGCAATAGCCCAGCTGGCCTCTGTTGTTCTGCCTTCACTTGCTGACATACCAAGCAACGGGAAACAAATCTAGCTATCTCCCTCTTCATCCCGTTCCACCAGAAATGCTGCTTGATATCATGGTACATCTTGGTCCCTCCAGGGTGAATAGAATACTGAGAACTGTGAGCTTCTACCATAACCTCCTGTCTGATATCTCCACTAGGCACACATAGACGTGATCCAAACCTAAGTGTACCATCTTCATGAATTCTCATCTTCTTCCTGAGTCCCGACTCACATTCTGCCCTAAGCTTCTGAATCATCGGGTCTTGTGCCTGAGCTGCCTTGATCCTGCCTACCAAGTCGAATTGAACTTGCAGACTTGTTAGAACTCCTACATCACTAGGAAGTATAACTTCGATGCCCATCTCCTGAAGGTCTTCTAAGATATGCCTCTGTGTTGTTAACATAAATGTGCCGTCTCTCCTGCTAAGAGCGTCTGCTACTACATTAGCCTTGCCTGGGTGATACTGAAGCTCCACATCATAATCCTTAATCAACTCCAACCATCTTCTTTGCCTCATGTTCAGCTCCTTCTGAGTAAAAATGTACTTCAGACTTTTATGATCTGTGTACATCTCCACCCGGTCACCATATAAGTAATGCCTCCATAGCTTTAGAGCAAACACTACTACCGCTAACTCTAAATCATGAGTTGGGTAATTCTTCTCGTGGTCCCGAAGCTACCTAGATGCATATGCTATCACCTTCCCATGCTGCATAAGGACACATCCAAGTCCTTTACCTGACGCATCACAATATACTGTAAAACCTCCGGGTCCAACTGGCAATGTGAGAATAGGTGCTGATATCAACTTCTGCTTCAAAGTCTCGAATGATGCCTGACATTCTGCCGACCAAACGAATGGTACATCCTTCCGGGTCAAGCGGGTCATGGGTGCTGAAAGCCTTGCAAAGTCTGACACAAACCTTCTGTAATATCCTGCCAATCCTAAGAAACTCCGCACATCTGCTATGGTCTTGGGTACTGGCCAACTTTCTACTGCTTCTATCTTCTTGGGGTCTACTGCTACTCCAGCTCATGATATGATGTGACCCAAAAATAAAATATGATCCGACCAAAACTCACACTTGCTGAGCTTGGTATACAACTGGTTCTCTCTCAGAACCTGTAACACTTTCCTGAGGTGGTCTTCATGCTCCTCTTCACTAGCAGAATATACGAGAATGTCGTCAAGAAACACAACGACAAACTGATCTAAATATGGCATAAAGATGCGATTCATCAAATCCATGAATATTGCTGGAGCATTGGTCAAACCAAACGGCATTACTAAGAATTCATAATGCCCATACTTCGACCTGAATGCTGTCTTGGGAATATCTTCCTTCCGAACACTCACCTGATGGTACCCTGAACGAAGATCTATCTTGGAGAAAACTCTAGCCTTGCTCAACTGATCAAATAAGTCGTCGATCCTGGGTAACGGGTACTTGTTCTTCACTGTTGCCGTGTTAAGCTTTCTGTAGTCAATGCACAATCTGGATGACCCATCCTTCTTCCCCACAAGTACCACTGGTGCTGCCCATGGTGATACGCTAGCTTGGATGAACTTCTTCTCCTTCAGTTCCTCTATGTGCTGATATACCTTGGCCTGCTCTGAATCCGCCATTCTGTAAACTCGATCTGATATCGGTTTAGTTCCTGGTGCCAATTCTATACTGAACTCAATATCTCTAACTGGTGGTAGACCTAGAAGTTCTTCAGGAAATACGTCTAGAAACTCTTCAACTACCTTCGGAATCTGAACTTCTTCTATTGCCGCTATTACTCCCTGCTCTCGCTGAGTTGCCTCTGATCTGACTAAGGTGAACCGCTCCATGCCTGGAATATCAAAAGATACACTCCCTCTACGACAATCTATTGTCGCATGACTGTCTTTCAGCCAGTCCATGCCTAAGATAACGTCGAAATTTCCAACAGGAAATTCTATCAACCGGGCGGGTAAGGAATGCCCACAAACTACAACGCTACACGCTAGAATAACTCTACTAACTCCTACGAGCCCATTGCCAGTGAGTATATTCAACCTCCTTGGCAATGCCTCGAACTCCATTCCTAATCGTGTCGCAAATTGTGCAGATATAAATGAATGGGATGCTCCCGAATCAAACAATACTACTGCGGGATATGAGGCGACGAGAATGTTACCTGCCACAACATCTTCCGATGCCAATGCCTCCTCCAAGGATAAAGTGAATGCTTGCCCTCGACCTCCTTGCTGGTTCTCATACTGCGGCCTAGCCTGATGTTGTTGCTGGCCCCTGCCTTGATGATGCTGGGGTGGTCTATGCTGGGGTTGCTGCATCGGCGGCCCCTGCTGCCGAAATATCTGAGCCTGCGGACGCTGTGCCAACGGCCTAACTGCCACTGCTGGTCCTCGATACTGGCCTGCCCCTGGTACTGGCAGAGCAGGAAACTGCTGCCCTGGTCCTCCTGCCCTCGAATTCATGGGACATGTGGTAACCCGATGGTCTGGATTTCCACATATCAGACACAGTCCATTCAATGTCCGACACACATCTCTAGTGTGTCCCATCTTCCCATAATAAGTACAGCCCACCGGGGGTTGCTGGTTCTTCCTCTGTTGCTGTTGCTGCTGCCTGGGTGGTGGTGCTGGTCCTCGTATCACCACATTGTGGATACGAATGCCAGTGGATGGTGCTGTTGTTCGGGGCACTACTCTCCCTCCTCCTTCAATCTGACTGTGGGACCTCTTTTGACCCCCAGTCCTCACCGCAAGCCTCTGAATGGTGATCTCATGCCTTCGAGTCGCCGTCAATATCTCATCAAAAGTCTGGTAATTGTGCCCCTCTATCAATTGCAAGAGTTCAAGATGAAACCCTTGCTGAAACCTCATAGCCCTCTGGCTCTCTGTTGCTACCATTTTTGGGGCGAATCTACTCAATCTGCAGAACTCTGCTGCATAAGCATCTACAGTCTTTCCAGCCTGCCTGAGGCTGATAAACTTCTGTTGTAGCTCAAACCGGGCCACAACTCCATAGTACTTGGTCTTGAATCTTACAGTGAAATCATCCCAAGCCACAGGACGTCTGATGCCCACTTCCTCTGATTCCCACCAATCACGTGCGAGATCTTGAAGTAACAACTTCACTAGATCCACACGTTCTTCTGCCGGTACCTTAGCTGCTGTTAGAATAGCCTCTATATCCTTAAGCCATGCATCTGCTGATCTGGCATCCTCCGTGCCCTCAAAACGGCAAGGGTTGTACTTGCAAAACCTGGCTGATGCTCCTGAATCAGTCCTCACTCCTCTTTCCAAAGCCGTCTGCAATCCTTGGTTGAGTAGCACATTCTGCTCTTGTAACTGAGTGTGCATGCGTTGCTGGGCCAACATCTGATGTTGCTGAGTAGCCATCATTCCTCTCATGATCTCCAGAAGGGCTGGTGTGTCCACTTCCACAGGGGTAGGTGGAACTATGGTTGGTGGTGGAACATCCGGATACTGCGGTCCAGCTACTGGTTCCACTATCACTTCTTCCTGGGTAGCCTCTTGAGTTAGTACTGGCCCTTGTTGCTGACCAATCTGGTCAGGTTGCCCATGTTGCTCTTGTTGTTGCTGCCCAGCTCTGACCGATGCGGACGAAGTGCCCCTAAGAAAAGGGACAAGAGAATAATCAAACAACTGGACATGAAGGATCAATGAAGTCAAAGGATACCGGAATGTCAAGCAAGAGTTGAGGATAACGAATCATGAGATCAAGGGGAAACACGTATGATTGAGACATCCTATAAATCAAAACACCCCACAAGTCTAAAATCATACCTGCATGGGCCACCACTAAAACCTTGTCACGCCCCAGAACCTGAATACTGGAGAGCGGGGGGATGACTCAGCCAGCTACGTATTACGGGTAGATGAATACCGTATAATACGATCAATGCTGTCTAACCAGACGAGGGGGTGCATACTACATGAAAGTCTCACTATGGTCATTTCACATATATTGTCTCAATCATTCAAAACAAGAAACGGGAAATAGAGAACATGTAAGATAAAGCAGTAAGGCATCCCAAACGCTCAGTCAAAATGTTCTGGAGATCTGGCTTTATAAAACATAGCCAGATGGTATAGTAACGTATACACAATTGTTATCAGCTGCAGATGACTTAGTTACAATCATGCAAAAGTAAGTACAAGACTCTCCGACTAACATGTCGGTGCCAAACGGCTAAGTATAAAGTAAATAGCAAAACGAGCGGTAAAGTAAGGAACCCACTCGAGTCCTCCTGCGATCATCCCTCTAGTATTGACCATCTTGGAGGTAGAAGTAAGCTGGATCCTCGGGGACCGGCTCTAAATCTGGCCATGCAAAACCAGAGAGGTTAGACCTCTAATAGCAAGTACCACAAGGAAGGACGATATGAAAGATTAAACCAGTAAGAAAGAGAATATAATAATAAATCTCTGCTTTCCACTAGGATTCACATAACATCACGACACTCCGAACCAACCTCCCAACCAAACAAGGACAGAAGTTGGCCCGTCATGTCCTGACATTCTGATCATCTCAGTTAGGCAACAGAGTAGGTACAGTACACAAGCAAATCATCTTGAACGGCCAATCAACTTCTACGGCTTGCTATTGTGAGTCCCAAGTTATCCTGGAATTATGCAAGTGGGATTCCTCAGTTCTTACTATGTGCGAGCAAGGCTAGTCTATCCAGTCAATCAATTGCGCCAATCATGTAGTTAGACGAGTCCCAGCGGGACGCCCGCCATTATAGCATGTACAATAATATAAGAAGATACCGTTCCCTGCCCGTGTGACAGGTTTACAGTATCTGTGGGAACAGCCGGCCTGTCGGGCACTTAATAGTCCCAAGAGGGCTGTCATGTAAGAACTCGGGAATCCATTCTCTCCATGCCATCGTTATTTTATTTGACTTAATGGTCTCTACGTTGAGTGAAGTTCCATGCCGTGGATCATGGTCATTCAATGAGTACTTTCGTACGGGGTACGATATGCGCAACTCTACAACGATACCCGTGCGGCTAGGTTGTAGGTCTTACATAGCGTGATGCAACAATCAAACTAACCACGGAATAATCATGCCTTGACCATAAAGTACACATGCTATTTTTGTAAGATAAATAAATAAATAAATAATTAAATAAATAATTTGAAGCCTGTATGTGCCTGTATGCCAATATTCGGGATCGGCTAATCGAGTATAATAGTTCATTACATGAACGTGTCTCATTCGTTTCATTCAATAAGACGACTAGCCAGTCTCTTAGTTCCAACTAGGAACGCATGATCAATATTTAGTCCATGTCACATTCATTATCAATGGTGACAAGGCATGAAAGTCATTTAGTATTACATGGGTCGAGTCTACAACTCTCAAGGTCAAGTTCTAGTCATACTGGGTATCCATGGATCAATCAGGACACAAGGCGCATTCCACACAACAATCCATTTTAACAAATTTAACATATCATGATTTATCAAGAAATTCACGCAAAAGGCGTAAGGATATAATAGAAGAATTATCATGCCATCATTAAATGAATAAGTTGTAGAACAAATAAAACACCCAGGTCAGGAAGTCACGCCAACAAGTCTAGTTGGAGTGAGCGTGGGAAATGGGCGTGAACAGTGAGCGTGAAAAGTGATACACGCACGCACAGCGTGAGCGTGAAAAGTGATAAGAAATCTACGTACTCATGGATATGTGCGTGACTAAAAATACACGCAGACTCGTGGATGTGTGCGTGACTAAAAATACACGCACGCTCATGAGAACGTGAGCATGACTAAAAATACACGCACGCTCATGAGAACGTGAGCGTGACTAAAAATACACGCACGCTCATGAGAACGTTAGCGTGACTAAAAATACACGCACGCTCATGAGAACGTTAGCATGACTAAAAATACACGCTAACATGTAAGAACATGAGCGTGTCTCAAAATCCACACAGACACGTAGAGACGTGTGCGTGACTGAAAATACACGCAGCCACGTAATAACGTGTGCGTGACTCAGCCTTCGTCCCAAGCCAGAAAATGAAGTTCCCAGCCAGAAAATACGCTAAGTTGGGAGATTAAAAACCCATGAACAACCGAAATACAACAACTTAGATCTAGAGAAAACAAGCCATAGGAATCAAAAATGCCAAGAACTAAACTCTCTCAGGATCATGAGAGGAAGAGAAATGAACCAAAAAAATGGTTCTCCAAGCAAGAAGCAAGATTGCACTTGCCTGCTGTGGTTGGTGGAGAGAGTGATGAGAGGAAGAAGAAGTAATGGTGAAGAGAAGTAATGAGGAGAGAGAAGGAGAATGATGCTTTAAATAGGAAGGATGGTGGTAGGTGGGAGTTTGTGGGCCGGGTTCATTCGGGTCCATAAGGCCAATCCGAAAAGAACCACTAAGAACCCGAACCTAAAAAGCAAGATAAAAGCAGGAAATAAAATGCAGAAATAAATTACAGGAATAAAATGTAGACAATTAATTAACATGAAAAATTAAAGAGCAGATAATTAATTAACATGAATTTAAAGAAATTTAAATACAGGATAACACATGATAAATGCTAAATAAATATACATGAATTGCACATGTATAAAAATACGCATTCTGGAAACGGGGAGTGACACACAAAGTACAACACAAAAGTGGAGATTTAAGGTGCTCGTCACATAAAATCTAAGAGAACGTTCCGCACTTTACTCTTAGGACTTCGCCATCCAAGACAGAATGAAAAATAGATCTAATCGAGGAGCATCAACTTCGGTTAGGGAGATTGCTACGGGTTGGTGAACGATTTCAATTGTAATCTCTTTCTTTTCTTCTTGAGTGTGGTGAGGGGGTTGAACCTATTAGGGCAAAGGGTTCAACATTAGTTTTTGTCAATCTTGTAATTTTATCTAAGTTATAGAGATTAGGATTTGTCCAGGTGACGTAGTCACCACCATATACTTTTATTTATCTGTGATTGGTGTCCGTTAGACGGGAGTTGGTTATTTCAGGTGGGTTAGCCTAAGTTTCCGCTGTTGTAACGTCTCAGACACGGTATCGGAGCGTAGGAGGGCGTATCCGATTCCCAACATCTGGTATCAGAGCTTTGGAGGTTCTGACAACCATGTATACGGAGCAGATGAACACTCGTATGATCACCCTCACAGAAAGAAACTGGACGATTTAGAAACCAAGGATGGAGGATCTACTCTGGTTCAAGGACTTGCATGGTCCGTTGGAGGGCGACAACGCAAAGCCAATGGACAAAGATGCTGAAGATTGGAAACGACTGGATCGGAAGGCCGTTGGATTCATCCGCCAATGGTTGGATGATTCGGTGTTTCACCACGTGTCTATGGAGAGTTCAGCCAAAGCATTATGGGAGAAGCTACGTTCGCTGTACGAAAGAAAGACGGCTGGCAACAAGGCATTTCTTATTCGCTAACTCGTCAACTCGAAGTACACGGAGGGTGTTCCAGTGGCACAACACCTTAACGAGGTTCAGGGTATCATCAATCAACTGTCTGCTATAAAGATGGTGATTGATGATGAGCTTCAGGCCCTACTGCTCTTGAGTTCTCTGTCGAAAAGCTGAAAGACGTTGGTGGTGTTGGTGAGCAACTTCGTGCCTGATGGAGTTGTCACGATGGAGGCAGTCAAAAGTAGCTTGTTGAATGAGGAGATTCGACGCAAGCAAGTTAAATCGTCACAGGAGTCCGCTCTGGTGACTTCCTACGGGAAGGAAAGACCCAATTCACAGGCGAGGACAGGGGGAGTTCTCGGAATCTTGCGATTATGGACCGCAAGGAGGGCTGCTATCACTGTGATGAAATGGGTCATATCAAGAGGAACTGCATGAAGCTCAAAGCTGAGAAGGCAAAAGGTAAGGACGATCAGGAGGATCTCACAACAATGGGAGATATCATCATCGCAGCATCCGACGCAGAGGAACCTTGTGGCATGTGTCATATCGGCGACTGTGTCATAGATACGGGGACGTCGTATCACGCCACTCCACATAGGAGGATCTTCACGTCATACCGCGACGATAGGTATGGACATGTGAAGGTGGGCGATTAGGGGACAACTGCAGTTATAGGCATCGGTAATGTGTACTTGACAACGGAGCTCGGTGAGAAGCTTGGTCTCAAGGGTTTGTGACATGTACCGAATTTGTGCTACAACTTGGTTTCGGTAGGGAGGCTGGCAGATGATGGCTGTCGCAGTCTGTTTGGGAACAAAGATTGGATGCTTGCGAAGGGTTCCCAACAGCTGGCTCGGGGAGATTTGTGTTGTGGCATATACAGGCTCAAGCCGTTGAGATGTACAGGTAGGCCACATACACCGGATGGAGGCTCGAGGGGTGCTCGACAGGAGATGGATCCTCGAGAACTTGCTGAGGAGGGGCTTCTAGGAGCTTTGAGGGATACGGAGGATTCGGTTCGTCGAGACAAAGCGACGAATGGTGGTGAGTCAAAGATTGAGGGTCAGTCTGTCGGTCCCATGACAGCTGGTCGGCCTCCAGGTGGGGTTGCTCTACGGATCCAATTTTGGCGACGAGTGGTTTGCTAAAGCTTCACAGAGCGACATCGGTTTCAGCAGTTCGAAGCCAGAAAGGAGATCAAGGTTTACAGCAAACTCAATTTGAGGCGGGAGCATCATCGTTCACACAGTTCAGGGGGAGCTGTGGGTCATCGACGGCATGCACAGTGCGTGATGTTGTGCTCGAGGATGCATGTGTATGGGGGAGCTTCAAGTTCAGACATGAAGGTGGGCAGGTTCAGGAGTTCGAATCTTAGGAGGACCGTACCGTCTGCTTGGTTGGGCCAGCCAAGGATGAAGAAGCTCGTCGAAACGTTAACACTTTTCGGTGGAAGACAGAAATCGGGGACAGGCAGCCGAGACTTACGGTGAGGCTGATCGTCAGGGACTTCGGTCTTGATCGTGTTATTGATATCGGTATGATCCCAGTGGTGCAAGAGGTGCTACGCATGGCAGCTAGCGTCGACGTGACGGTCGAGGAGCTGAAGACGAAGGAAGATGCAAAGCAGCACAGGGGATCGAAAATTAGTGGCATGGGGAACAGGAACTCTGTCGCATGACGACAGACATGGAGTCTAGTTGAGGAGCCACGAGGTCAACAGCCTCTCATCAGACTGGAGGGAGAGATTGTTGGATTCCAGTCTGGATTTGGTAATAGCATATTTATGTTGTCCAAATCTGATTAAATATTTGATTTAATTTGATTTGGATGTCCATAATTAGTGCTGGACTATTTTAGATATAATAGGATTCTTACTTGAGGGTTTCCTATTTAAGAGATCCTATTATAATCTAAAATCGGATGTTGATGGACTATTTTAGGTGTAGTAGGATTCTTATTTGAGGGCTTCCTTTTTAAGAAATCCTATTATGACCTAAAATAATAGGATTGTTGCACTCCTTGATATCCTCCATGGCTTCCAACTGCTAAAACCGATCTTACTCTGTTAAGCTTTGGTAAACCACTCATCACTAAAATTAGATAAATGGAACAACTCCCACCTGGAGACCGACTAACAGTCATGGGACCAACATACTGACCCTAAATCTTTGATGTACCTCCATTCTTCGCCTTTGTCTCGACGAATGAAATTCTCATTATCCCTTAAATTATCTTAAACAGTTCTATTAACAAGTTTCTGACGATCTTCAAACTCTTCTCGAATATCCCTCGAGCCTCCATCCGATGTTTTATGGCCTGCCTATACACCTCATCGTCTTGAGCATATACATACCACAAGATATATAGCAGCCGCAAAGCTATTTGGCAAAATCAATTGAAAGCCTGAGATAGACACATATGACTCCACCACAAAAGTATTAGCTTGCATTAGAGGATATTGATTTAAGATATGTATGATTTAGCTATCCAACTAGGTCTCATGAGCAAATTAATATTCATAGGCTTATCTTTGTCGATACCAAGTGGAATCACTGTTGCGTTTGTTGGATCGAGTGGGAGTGTGAAATCAACAGTGATTAGTCTAATACAGAGGTTCCATGACCCACAATCTGGTGAAGTTCTTAAAGATGGTACAAATGGCAAGGATTTTCAACTAAGATGGATTAGAGGAAAATTTGGGCTCATTAGCCAAGAGCCAGTTTTATTTTCTTCAAGCATTAGAGCTAACATAAAATATGGGAAGGGAGATGCAACTCTTGAAGAAATTGTTGGAGTCCAGTCTGGATTTGGTAATAGTATATTTATGGAGTCCAAATCTGATTAAATATTTGATTTAATTTGATTTAGATGTCCATAATTAGGCTGGGCTATTTTAGATATAATAGGATTCTTATTTGAGGGTTTCCTATTTAAGAGATCCTATTATAATCTAAAATAGGATGTTGATGGACTATTTTAGGTGTAGTAGGATTCTTATTTGAATGCTTCATATTTAAGAAATTATATTATGACCTAAAATAGGTTTTTCTCATCATATATATATGGGGTGAGGGTGGAGGCACAAAGTACAGCACAAAAGTGGATATTCGAGGTTCTTGTCCACAGAAAATCTAAGAAAAAGTTTCACACTTTGCTCTTAAGACTTCAACATCCAAGACAGAAGGAAGAATAGATCTAATTGAGGGGCGTCAACTTCGGTTAGGAAGATTGCTACGGGTTGGTGAGCGATTTCAATTGTAATTTTTTTTTTTCTTGAGTGTGGTGAAGGGGTTGAACCTATTAGGGCAAAGGGTTCAACATTAGTTTTTGTCAATCTTGTAATTTCATCTGAGTTACAGAGATTGTAATTTGTCCAGGTGACGTAGTCACCGCTATATACTTGTCTTTATCTGTGCTTGGTGTTCGTTAGACGAGGGTTGGTTATTTCAGGTGGGTTAGCCTAAGTTTTCGCTGCGGCAACGTCTCATACACGGTATTGGAGCGCAGGAGGATGTATCCGATTCCAACAGAAATCAGAGAAGCAGCAAAGTCGGCCAATGTTTCTGAATCTATTGACAAGTTACCGCAAGTGATATTTTTATTTCAGGGTTACTGTTTCATATGAATATCCACACTTTTTATTTATGGAGTGGTGTAAACATTTACTTAAAATGTTGCAATTTTCCACATTATCATATGAAATGGGGATGATTAAATACTTTAAGCTGTTGTACCAAAGGTGGAGAGCCCGGTGGCTGACTTTGGTGTGTTAAGAGGAAGTAAGCATTGTCTTCATTAATAACACACCAAATGTTGCAACACTGGCCATTGCTTCCGGTAAGTAAGCATTGTCTTTATTAAATGTGTTAGGAGTACTTCATTATACATGTTTATCAAACATCATTATAAACTATTTACGGAACCACAGATGGGAAAACTGCTTTACTGGGTGATATAGAGTCACTATTTGAAGGCTCTATGTATAGTTTGTGTGCTTATGGACTCCTGCTATAAACCCAAATAACGAGGACATTCCTTATGGTTTTATCTTTGTGACATTTACGATGTCTTCGATGTTGGGAAGCTCCACTGCATCTTGGCTGATGTCTAGTCATGGGCGGATCTTCTGGTGGGCTGGGGGGGGGGGGGGGGGGGGGGGGGTGGCTCCAGCCCACCCCACCCCAGCCAACCATTTTATATATATATATATAGAAAATAGGCAAAGCCCTAAAGTCTCCAGCCCTTAGGCCTCTTACACACAAGTCTCTACTCCAGCGGTTAAATGCAAACCCCTAAAGCCACGACAGCTAGGGATAGGTGTAGACTTGCGGCTTCCATCATCCTCACATCAACTCACCTCACCCAGACGGCTTAGGGCCAGCTCCTCCCCCTCTCTCTCAGTCCCATCTATTTGCGGCTGCCCACGTCTCTACTGCAGGAGAAATAGCACGCGATGCCGGTGGCCAGGACGGACTGGTCCAGTCGTCGTCGTGTTCAGATTTGTTGCGGAGAATTTGGCGATGGAGCACCAGATCTTGGGGGGAGGTGGCAGCGGTGGGCTAGCAGCATTAGTGGAAGAAGATCAG
The DNA here is from genome assembly GCA_029216955.1 of Iris pallida. Lineage (NCBI taxonomy): Eukaryota > Viridiplantae > Streptophyta > Magnoliopsida > Asparagales > Iridaceae > Iris > Iris pallida. Next base: position 7,963,245 of record JANAVB010042014.1, read on the forward strand.
GCTCATCTATGCTGGATGAGGTTTGTACTTCTTTACTTATATTTTGCTCTTTACTTTTATATTTTGCTTTATTGAATTACTATAGAAAAAAATTATATAGAAAGTTGATGTGTGGTGGTGATGGTAGCATTCTTTCTGGTCAAGAATTTTGGATAGAGATATGCAGCTTGTGGGAATATTGATTACTGTTCATGACGTGTGACTTGGTTTTGATGGCTGCAGTTAGTAGCTTGCTAGGATTTTATGGATTATCTTTTGTTTGTATCATTGAGAAGAAATTAGTTCTAATTTTGATAAGAATGATGATTGTTCAATGATACTTATAGTCTTTGATGGTTTCATAATTTTGATAAACTTTATAATATTGTAGACAATTTGTGTCAGAATCTCCAGATCAAAGGCCTAAAATCAATGTACACTGGGTTGTGTGAGTTTATAGTGTGGTGAATGTGCAGATTTGTTAAGGTCAGGACTTAATATGCATAGCTTTTCGCCTTAATAAGCATAGCATTTTGCCTGATTGACAGTTTGTGTCCAGAATTTCAAGATAAAAAAGTCTTAATAAGCATAGCTTTTTGCCTGATTGATAATGTCCCATGTTTGGTTTTCATTGACACCAATAATCATTCGATCGAGTTGAATGTGGAGATTTGTTAAGGTTAGGTCTTAAATCCAGTGAGTTTCAGTGATTCATCAAGGAGAACAAATTTACAGAGTATAGACACGGTACGCATGGACATGAGGATACTGACACAACATTTATTTTGTTAAAAAATTAAGACGTTTTAAGTTCAGCCCAGGGTAAAGTAAAATCCTGGCTCCGCCCTTATGTCTCGTGCTTCGCTTAATATGGTTTCATTCTTTTTTATCTTCATAGTATCTACAAAATTATATTCCTATATGGATATAAAACATAATTTTTTTTTAAATTGATCCCATATAGGAATATAATTCCCAATTTAGATGAGAATTCCAATAGTAGTATGGAGGGACCAGTAACAAAGCATTAAGTGTTAACCTTTCTTTACATATTCAGGAAAAGATATGTTGTGGGCAAGTAGCAACAAGATTTCTATTTTAAGTGCATCCGTCGGGCTTTCTATAAGTTAAATTTATGCCCCCTCTTTCTCCTATCCTTACTGCCATCACTATTTTTATAGAAGAAGAACAAATCATTAAGTTTTAACATTTCTTTACATAAACTAAAGAACATTATATTGGGGAGCATTTCGAGACATGGAACGACGGTATGTTTGGTCTTGTGACACTAAGGCCTGGTTTGGTTCACGGATTTAAGGAACCAAAAAGGAAAAGTTGTTCCTTTTCTTTGTTTGGTAGCCACAAATTTGGGAATCAATTTTCTGACAAGGGAAAAAATTGGTGGGAATATGGTTCCACTCAAGACCCATGAGATTGATTTTTCCTCCTCCTTTCCCAACATTAATTACAAAAGTTATGACAAAAGTAACCATGTGTCATTGCTTATTTTACCATTAATGTTATTTTTATAATGTTATTTTTATTTTAAAAGGTAAGGATATTATTGAAACATTGTTATATTTTGCTTTCCTTTCCTAGGTAGTTTCCTTATTTTACCAAACAACAGAAAGGAAATGTGACAGAAATCATACTTTTTCATTTCCAAAATACAAGGGAGAACCAAACGAGGCATAAATGGTTTCAATGAGGGAGGAAGAAATCTCACATTGAAGAAGTGGAGTTAACTGTTTGATTATTGCTACACTATTTCTTCTAATACAATAAAATATGGTAGCTTGATTACTTTAATTTATTTGTGCATATTGGGCTGAAAGGTGAAGCACTAGGTCTTCACTTATTTAATGGAAGTTCTAGCGTTGAATGGGGAGAAGCATCTGCAGGTCAACCCATGAAATGGTACAAGGTGAGGCTACATGTTTAAAATCACGACTTTTAGGTGACATTACTACTATGTCGATTTTTCTTCTTTGATTACTTGGAGAGTGGAAAAGTTGGAATATGGAGAATGGAAAAGTTGGAATGTAGGATTCTTATGATTTTTTATTCAATCGAAATAGTCACACATCACACTGGAAAGGGATTTATCGATGCAACAATATAACACTATGAAGTGTGAACCAATCTTTCATGTTGTATTAACTTGATAATCCGTATATATTAGTAGAGAAAAGTGTACAGACATGATGACGCAAGTCTGTACATATATGCATAGTTATACGGCATAAAAGCTATATCATAATTTTACTATGATCCTTATTATTTTGCACTCCATGCTTTAGAGATTCAACAACTGGTAATAATAACTAGCACAAACAAGTTACTGACAACAAAAATAGCAGTGGAGGCAGTAAAAACTCCTGTCCAGACTTTGTAGCAATTTCCATTCAGCCATCCCTTCTTGAACCAGTTCCTAGTATAACGGTTACCATCACAAAACTCAACCTGACCTATCCACAACATTTGTTTAAATGAGTTTTCTGCAATCATTGTAGTTATGTAGCCAAGTTCAGTTCTTCATATGATAATTTTGTTTAGGTGTGTGTATATACTTACCAAGAGACGATCAATACTTTGCCTTTCATCTTGACCAGCAGCTTATTCCTATTAACGAGGCCTCGATAATCTAAACAACAAACAACCATGCAATTGGAATGATTAGTGAGGTACTACGTAGGCAATTTGCAGTATTGTAACAATTTGAAGTGTGACTTAAGCACTTATAAAGTCAAAAATTGCTTTCATCACTTTCTATTAACATTGAATTTGCCATGGATTGAAGTTCTATATAGAAATTTTGTTGGCATACACATTCCTAATTATTTCTAGAGATGTGCTTCCTTATTTTTGTTTATATTTTTAAGGATATCTTTTTGGTAGAAATTTATACATTGTGAATTTGTTTTATCAGCCATTTTTAGTTATATTTTCAAGGACAGTGCTCGCAGAAAAACTAACATGGTTTTTTGGATATTTTTAATTGCAGTGTCGTAGCTTGTTCAGGGGCCAATATGCTTGTTGAAGGATCGATTACTACGTCTACGTACGTCCTATGATACATTAGAAAAGAGTATTCCTGATTATGTGTTCTGAGTCTGGAGAGGCTTTTTTGGAGGGATTGTAGATATAACTCTTTAATCTACATGTAACATTATTGTGGGCAACCATCTCTATGCATGAGACTTAGTTTAATGTCTCAACTCTAGTATGTATTTGAATCTTTTCGGAAAAAAATGTTAGATGGGAGGTAGTATATATGTATTTTTGGGACTTGATTGAATGATATGTTTAATGTGAACTGAATGTTTCAAATGTTTGTTAAATATAATAATTTATGTTGTCTGCTTCATATATAATGAATGTTTAGAATCGGCCAGTATTGACCATTGCATTTTATAACGCTTTCACAAATGTGTGCATTACAGCTATAACAGTTTAAAAAAACGTTATATATAGATTTCATATTTATAACGCTTTGAAAATAAGTGTTATATATATGTGAAACTTATTTATAAAACTTTTAAATTAAGTGTTATATATGTTCGACTTATATATAACATTTTTAGGAGAAAATGTTATATATGAAGACAATATTTATAACGCTTTAGAAAATATTTATAACACTGGTTTTTTTAAAGTATGCGGGCTTACAAAAAAATGTTATAAAATATTATTTATGATGGTTTTTAGCCGTCATAAAAATATATTTTTGTTGTAGCTACCTTTGCCAATTTGCTTATCGTTTTGTCGAGCCGATGCAGCTCGATTCCTTAACTTTGTTCCACGACCAACTCATTTGACTTAGTCATTAATCGAGCACTCCATGCTCCTTTGAATCACCCAATCGATTTTACCTATCGTGCATGTCTCAGCTCGTTGCGAGGCGATACTTTGATCTTCGGCCGACTCCATTGCAAATAAGTCAAAATGTCGACCTCGAATAATTCAATGTAAAAGCTGTACATGAAACCAACTAAATAAATATTTCATTCGAATCAACTTAACACTTGCATCGATTTGAATCGATACTTCTTCGAATCGACTTAATATTTCTTCGGGTGACTATTGTGAAGGAGAGATCGCTTCAAATAATTTTTCGACATCTCTTGTCCTTCGGAGTCCACAATTAAATTTTTTTTTCTTTCAAGTGAGTTGTGGTGATCCGTGTTGCATCAGAAGGAGCTTGTAGAGGGTGTATTCTCTTTATTCTATTAGTGGAGGTTCTTCAGGGTTGGACTCCGATCGTCCCGTAGTTTTTTTTCTCGCAAGGATTTTTCACGTCAAAAATCTTTGTGTCTGCGATTGTTTTTGACGTTTTCGGTTTGTGTGCTTTTGCTCGGTTCTCTCGCAGAACTTTATGGTTTGGGGGAACGGTTTTCGCGCTTCATTCCCAACAGAGTGGATTGTTAGAGTGGGTGGGGTTCCCAACCTATGTGAAGAATATCCCGGAGTGCGACGAGCGCCATCCGTGTGTCAGAGAAGCTCGGAGAGTGCATGCATTCTATTTTGGAACATATATGGTAAGGAAATATATGATTGAATTTCCATATTTACTTTGATTATATATTTATGATTGGATCCTTTATATAGTAGCTTTCCATATAATTGGGCTTCCAATTATCGCAAGCTAATTATGATTGGATTTCCATTAAATATATGATTGATGCATATTGGAAGTTTCTATATATATTGGTCTTCCATGTATAGATTATCAAAGGCTTATAAAAGGGTGATGCATGCTAGTTGAAAATCATCTCAACAAGAAAACAAGAGTGTTTTACAATCTTTGAGAGAGAGAGAGAGGATTGAGGACTATTGTGAAGGAGAGATCGCTTTGAATAATTTTTCAACATCTCTTGTTTTTCGGAGTCCGTAATTAAATTTTCTTCTTTCAAGTGAGTTGTGGTGATCCGTGTTGGATCGGGAGGAGCTTTTAGAGGCTGTATTCTTTTTATTCCATTAGTGGAGGTTCTTCAGGGTTGGACTCCGATCGTCCCACATGGTTTTTTTCGCAAGGTTTTCCACGTCAAAAATCTTTGTGTGTAATTGTGTTTGACATTTTTTGGTTTGTGTGCTTTTGCTCGATTCTGTTGCAGGACTTTCTGGTTTGGGGGATCGGTTTCCGCGCTTCGTTCCCAGCATATATGTTAGACGAACGAAACAATATGTTGCAATATGATACAAGCATAGCAATATGATATAGAACATTTAGGACAATGCCAAGTTTAAGTAGCTTTTAGCAGTGATTAAATGAATATTAGTGACGTCGTTATGGTCATTATGTTAAACTTAATTGATTAGCCATATACAAAAATATGATACAATCATTGGGCTAACAAATACCACCGTCGAACATTCTTTCTGTTATTAACATCATACTCATGAATTTCTTTTCTTTATTGAGGATCTGCAGGAAGTTCATTCAATTTAATGCGGGAGTGACCCGCGGGAGCATAGTAGGAGTGTCAAAAAGTACAAATTCGAAATTCATATTTGTAGACTTTGGTGTAGATATCTTAGAAAAAATCTTTGTATCCTGAAATAATGAATGAAACCTATTTTATCTTAGAATGAAGCGATAATTTTAATTACTTTATATGTAGAATCCTAACCATTAAAAATATGTACATAATTTTAGTCTAAATGACTTCAATTGTGTCTGAAAATAGCATCTTTAATTTGACATTGTTTATGGAAACAACAACAAACTAGCATCTTTTATTTGACATTGTTTACAGAAACAACAATAAACTAGCATCTTTTGATTTGGATCTATGATAAAAAATTGTATGAGTCATGTGGCACCTCCATCTCTCTTTTTTTTTGTTAACTTTCAACCATTCAAATATCAATAGTGATACACAGACCAAGAAGGGGACCGCAGCTCAATCCGTACATACGTGTCCCGCTTCCATTTGCTCAAACCGGATGACGGCCCCACATTTGCAGGGGGTAAGAGGTTTCAGCCAATTGTGTGTGTGTGTGTGTGGGGGGGGGGGGGGGGGGGGGGGGGGGGTGGGTGGGGGGGACTTCCCTCCATTCGGTCAATCAGGCTTTATTGTTCAAATATTAGACCCTTTAGGTTTCGGGGGACGTGAGGTTGAAACTTATTATCAAATAATTCAAATCTTCATATTTTCCGCTCTTCCAAAAAAAATCTGACCATTGTATATGTTGAATGGATACAATACTATTTTCTATATTTAATTAGGTGCAAATTTTATAGAAACCTAATATATGTATACATCTACATCGAGTATCGAACACAACACTAATTTTACAAGGAAAAAACTTTGATACAGATGGAGTGATCAAAATTTTGATATTTCTTTTGTATGACAAGTGGGTCCCCCTCTCACTTCATAAAACGTGTGGACATAAAGTTTTGTGATGGGCCCACTTGTGAGGTATCAAAACTTCGATACCTCATTCTGTGTCAAATTTTTACTCATTTTACAAATAGCAAAGGGTGGTGCTATTAACAGTACTAAAATGTCATCATAGTACACTCCTTTTTAATTTTTTATCATTCAAATTTTAAATCTACCCGTGTATTAAGTACGTTTTTGTGCATGTATAGAGAGTGGAGTACATGATGATATTTTAGGAGTGTTTATAGTACACTATAGCAAAATAGCAAATTCATGCAAAAATAACAGCTTTACATTTTTTTCCTGACAAAATGATGACTGTAGTACTGTGCACTGACTGACGTGTACAGTAAAATGTGTACTGTACATGTAGGGCTAATGTTCTGGCGTGGCCGTTGATCAAGATGTATAAAAACAAAATTTAAAAAGTCAGTGGGGTCAGATACTCCATGTGTCCCTTCACGGGTCCGTCCTGAGGACGCCATGATAACGATCCTAGTAATACAATGTACAAACCTGCAACTTGGAATTGTTGTGGTGCTTATACGTATTGATATCCCAAGAATTAATTCATATCATGCCGCAACAATAGTTTTAGGACTTCTTAGGGGCTGTTTGGATCGATGTAACTCTTTAAAAGTATGAAAGTGGCACTTGCAGCAAGTTGAGTTTCCGTGGACTTGCAGCAAGTGATACTTTCCAAAATGTGTTTGGATGTAGTACTTTTTGTCTGCTGAAAGTGGATTAAAAATTGGTTTGGTGTTTGGATGATTTTTGTAAGTAAAAAAAAAGTAGTTCGGTTGTTTGGATTGTTGAAAGTGGAAATTTTATGAAGATGTGGTAATCATAGGTATGTTTACCCCTAACTTCTTCTTTTGTATATATTAAAAGAATAAAAGTTATGTTTTGAGTGTCATAGCCATTTTAACAAATAGAATAAAATAAATTAAATTAATTAATATTATGAAATATGTTATATATTTTCATATTCGTAGTATATTTTTTCAATTGTCCAAATTGTCCAAAGCAAACAGAAAAATGCAGAATGTGTAACATGTATGAGAAGACAATGGACTACACAACTGACAAAATTGTCCCAATTGTCCAAATTTTCAATTATGTGCCAAATTTACAATTTTCAGATGTATAAGACCATGTATCCTGAGAAACATAAGAAGAAGTACAAATTATCAACATTTCCAACATAAGAACCGCCATATCAACATATCAACATAGGCCATAGCAACATATCAACATATCAACATTTCCACATAGGCCATAGCAACATATCAACATTTCAACATTTTCACATAGGCCATAGCAACATATCAACATTTCCAACATAAGAACCGCCATATCAACATGCCAACATTTCCAACATAGGAAGAAGAAACATAACTGAAAGCCAGTAACAAACATATCAACATTTCCCACATGACCTGGGAAAGGCAGTAACCAAACTGAAAGTAAGAAACATAAGAAGAAGTACAAATTATGACACTGAAAATGATACTCAAAATGGCCAGTAACAAACTGAAAGCCAGTAACAAACAAAATAAACCTGGGAAAGCAAGTTATAACAAACTAAAAGCAAGAAGAAACAAAAAAACTGGGAAAGCAAGTAACAAACTGAAATCAAGAAGAAACAAAAAAAAACCTGGGAAAGGCAGTAACCAACTGAAAGTAAGTAACAAACCAAAAAAAACCCACAAACAAGAAAAATAATGAAAATGGCAACCTGGGAAAGATGGAGTAAAGTATGAAATGGGAACCTGGGAAATGAAGAAACAAACAAATCGAAAACCTGGGAACTTGAAACATGAAAACAAATGAAAGTGGAGTATAAAGTTTGAAATGGACTCAGAATTGATGAACTTTAACATGTATTACAACCAATATTTCCAAAATTTCCAACCATCTATCCTGGAACCAACATTGCCAAAATTTCCAACCATCTTTCCAAATGAAAGTGTAGTATGACATGCTATAAACATGATTCACCAAGTTAGCAAATATAAGAAACTATGGTATGAGAAAACAGGAGCATCAGAACATTCAGGGTTATGAACAGTTTATGAAAAACATGAGCATCAGAAGCATGAGCATCAGAACCCTGAATGTTACAGAGCATCAGAAGCATTGTGCATCAGAAGCAGTTTATGAAAAACATGAGCATCAGAAGCAGTAGCATATATATAACAGGTTATGAACAACTTAATTAACATTCAGGATCCCTCCCATATATATAACAGGTTATGAACAACTTAACATTCAGGATCCCTCCCATCCATCATCAGTAGCAGTTCACTGGCAGATATTGTACTGCCCCCAAAATAAGAACGAGCAGGTTACAGATTACAGGGTCCTACATAGGATCCCTCCCATGTCATTGGCACTACCTTCCCAACCAGCGAGGATATATGTAAACATCTTGTTAGGAGTACAAGCAGCCAACACATTTTGTGTTACTTGTTTTCTACCCCTAAACCTCGCGACTACAGAGGCTGGGAGGGTAGCCTGCACGTGTGTGCCATCTATCATCCCTACGCAATCCTATATTTCAATAAAATTCATTGTTAATGTCTACTACTACTACTACACCGCATTAGCATAAGACTTTTATTAAAATAACTTTAGTTTACCATTTTTTTTCACAGATCCGCTGATGTTGACGAAAAAATTTTCCCCTAATTTTTCCCCAAATCAAGGATCAAATCTTTCCCCTAATTTTTCCCAACATTTTCCCTAATTTTTCCCAACATTTCCCCTAATTTTTCAGTGGAACCAACATTTCCCCTAATTTTTCCCAAAAAATTTCGATCTCGAACACAAGGGGGAGAAGTTTTACCTCTGCGAAATTTCTGAGCAACTGTCGAGCGCGGGAGGAAGGGGGGTGACTGCAGCGAGAGGGCTCTTCCAACCAGCAAAAGTGAGGAGTCTCCAGGAGCTCCACGGGAGTTACTCCATTTTTGGGATGTAGGTGGAGAGTAACTCGGTGAGGGGACAACGCTCTGTCGGCTGCCAGAGATTCTCCACCTCCCTCCCAAGTTTTACTTGCAACCAAACACGAAATTTGTGAAAGTGAGGAGAGAGTTGCAGCATCTCTCCTCATAAGCCCTCACTTCCCACTCACTCACGGGCATCCAAACAGCCCCTTAGTGGTACCCACAACGAATAAGTTGTTCAAAAGTTTCTTAAAATGCGGTAACAAACAACTATGGAAAGTGGTGAGCATTTGGTTTATTCGTTTTCAACCCAATTTAAATAGTCAAAATCGAATAAATTAAAATTCTGAAAATTTAAATCGTAATCGGATAGCCAAAATTGAAACCGAATCGAACCGAATAATGATTCGATTTATTATTGTATAATGGATAGGATCTAAAGTTAAAATCGTGGTTAAATGATCTTAAAAATTATAATTTTTATACACATCTTTGTTTTAGGGATATTTAGACTTTGGGTCTCAAATAAGTTTCAAAACTAGTGTTGGGTCTCCATATTATACATAATTAGTGTTTGGGTCTCAAAAATGTCACTAATGTCTCAAAAGTGTCACTATCATGTACAAAATGGCTAACAGCAAGTTCATAACTGATGTGTTGGAAGATGACATTAAAGCACACCACACTTCATGGAAGGCAAAGGATATTCAGAGGCAGATGTGGTCCAAATTTAAAGTTAAGGTCTCCTATTGGACTGCACTTATGGCATTATTCAGAGTGAAGGAGATGTTGTTTGGTGGTTATGATGAAAATTATATGAAATGTCCTCAGGTTGCACAACAGGTCATAAAATTCAATCCTGGGAGTGTAGCATTCTGTGAGAATATAGCAGGGACCACTGAATTTGGCTTGTGTGCTGCATTTTGAAGCACCAGACTGTATGTTTGAACATATATAACTTCATACTTCTTTGTTTGTTCAGTATCCAATGAATTCTTTGTTTAAAGTATCCAAATAATTCTTTGTGTGTTAAGGGATGTAACTGTGTCATTTTGAATTGCTGCATATTTTCAAGTTGATGCATACTTCTTTATTTGTTCACCCTACTTGAATGTTAGGAATACCATACTTGAATGTACACAATTTTTAAGCAGCAGCATCATACTTCTTTGCTTGTCCAGAATACTTGAATGTTTGAAATGAAACTAAATATGAACTGTATGCTTGCTTGTTCAGTAAACTTGAATGTTTAAAAGTTGTATGAATATATTCATGCTCAATATTCATAAAAGAGAGACATGAGGTTGTTCACAAAGTAACAAAAGCACACAAATTCGACTTCAATTCATTACATAGAGGAAAACTTCCACTCAACTACATCATTTCAACTTTACATTCTCAATTCTTTTCCAAATTTTTGGCACAACTTATCTAAAGTTGTATTCACTACAATCTGAACAGGAATTTCACATTTTTTTCTCGTCTACAACAACAGCCTCATTCAACCATTTGAATGCATTGTTGCATCTTATGCATTGCAAGAATCTCCTTTCCTTGCTGTGACTCCTCTTTAACATCAAGACAGCTCTCTTCCCTCCACAGTGTCGATTTGGGCAAGTATTTTCTTTCCAAGGGTATCGTTTCTTCTAATGCCCTAAGTCACCAAAAGTGAAACATCCTTCCATTTGAATTGTTGTTGAAGAACTTCCAGAACTTGAATCCAAAATAGCATCATTCAACCATTGAAAATCCGAGCAGACGGGGCACCTAAAAAATTTCTTCCCAGGATTTGACTTAAACAAGTGCCTAATCCCCGTGCAGTTCCTGATCTTGCAAGGCAAGCTCAAGAACGTACATTCATCAACAAGGTGGTTGTTCTTGAAGCAAATTTGACATTTCTCCTACAAGAAAGACCAAATGACTGAGAATTGAGAGGAGCAAACCGCAAAACTAAAAGTTGAAGGAAAAAATTTCGAAAGCAATTTCATTGTACCCGATTTGCAGAGGTCGGAGGTCGCCATGGGAGGTCGTCGCTTTTTCTCGTGAACCCTAATAGAGACACGAGAACAAATGGAGGAGAGATTTTGGGGTTAGATTAAAGCCTTCGACTCTGCTTATTAGATTGACCGAGCGGTATAGATTTAAAAAGAGAGGGGTAATTTAGAAATTAGGAAAGAAATTATACTTAAGAGAACAGACAGAAGGTATTTACGTTCTAAATTTTCCATGAAGAGGAATTTCTGTTAGTCATAAACGAAAACTGTTAGAAGTGGAAACCGTTTTTATTAATATAAACTGTGGGGTATACTCTTAATATGAATAATTCAAATAGGAGGTAAGTCAAAAATTTTCCAAAAAAAAAGTCAGTGGGGTCAGATACTCCATACGTCCATTCATGGGTCCGCCCTGAGGACGCCATGATAACGATCCTAGTAACACAATGTATAAACCTACAACTTAGAATTCTTGTGGTGCTTATACGTATTGATATCCCAAGAATTAATTCATGTCATGTCGCACCAATAGTTTTAGGACTTCTTAATGGTGCCCACGATGGATAAGTTCAAAAGTTTCTTAAGATGTGGTAACAAACTACTGTGGGAAGCGGTGAGCATTCGGTTTGTTCGATTTTAACTCAAACTAAATAGTCAAAATCAAATAAATTATAATTCTAAAAATTTAAAATCAAAATCGGATAGCTAAAATTGAAACCGAATCGAACCGAATAACGATTCGGTTTATTATTGTATAATGGATAGGATTCAAAGTTGAAATCGTGGTTAAATAATCTTAAAAATTATAATTTTTATACACATCTTTGTTGTTTTATTTGAGTCCAAAGTTAGACTAGTTGTTAAATTATCAAAGTTCGGTTTTAAAATACATAAATAGAATTGTTGCTTTAAAAATATACACATTTTAATTATAATATATGCATAGAATTAATGGTAGTCTTATTCGGTTTTCGGTCTTGGACCGAAACCCACGAAACCGAAACCGAAAACGAATAAATTTTTTTAGTATTTTCAAAACTTAAGCCAATCTAAATTTTTTAAAACCGAATCGAATATCTTATTTGATATAATTTTCTCCCACATTTTAGTCTCTTTTTTAAATGATTAATAATAAAAAATGTTAATTATTTTTTTGGTTGATTTTTTTATTTAAAATTGATTATTAAAACACTTTTTTAGTGTAGAATAACACTTTTATTTTAGTAGTTGATTATTGACAGAGCATATGATTCTTCTTATGCATGCTTAAATTTTTTTTTTTTAATTGCCCGCACGGAACACGAGCACAGCATATAAGTATAGTTTATGGAGCAGGTTATAAAAAATTTAAGTGGGCCCTCTAAAACATGACTGAACCATATTTAAGAAGAGCACAGGAGGGACTGAAATGCATATAAGTCGGAGCATTTCCATGGAGCTTACTGCTGAATGTGGGGAGGGAAGTGATGAGTTGCTGCAATCACAAACACTGCTATGGAGTCGCATCTTCAGCTACATTGACTCCATGGCCCTCAAATGTGCAGTCGAGCTCGGCATCCCAGACGCAATTCACAGCCACGGTCCGCACATCACTCTCGCCGAGCTCATGTCTAGCCTCTCCCTCTCGCCCACCAAAACTCCTCATATGCGACGTCTCATGCGCATGCTCACACACTCCCGCATCTTCGCGTGCAGCGGAGATGAGGTGTACTCTCTCACACCGCTCTCTGAATTGCTCGTTGAAAGGGACAACAAGAACAGGGGCACCTCGTGCCAAAATGGATATGTACTGACCGTGCTCCATCCGGTCGTACTGAACTCGTTCCAGTCCATGAGCGACTGGTTCAGAGGCAACGAGGACACGCCATTCTCTGTGGCGCATGGCTGTGGCTTATGGGATATGACCGACCGCGACCCCGAGTTCAACAGGGTGTTCAACGAGGGGATGGCGAGTGATGCTCAGTTCATGATGGATGTTCTCCTTAAGGACTGCGGCCACGTGTTTCGAGGCCTCGAGTCCTTGATGGATGTGGGTGGAGGGACTGGTTCAGTAGCCATAGCAATTTCCAAGGCATTTCCGGAGGTGAAGTGCAGTGTCTTGGAGCTCCAACAAGTCGTGGACACAATCCACAACAAGGGGGAAATAGATTTTATTTCTGGTGATATGTTCGAATATATTCCTCCTGCCAATGCAATCCTTCTCAAGGTGATCCATTAAAACATACAAGGATCTTTATTACCTATCAATAATTCGAAATTGCAAAATTTCTATTTACCACCCACAAGCAGAGAGGGACAGATGTTACGGTTTCAGAAATCATCATACATATTTTGAAATCCATTTATAACACTAATATTCTTATTGCAGGGTGTCTTACATGACTGGGGAGACCGAGATTGCGTGAAAATACTGCAGATATGCAAGGAGGCAATTCCTTCAAAGGAAAATGGCGGAAAGATCATTATAATCGACTTGGTGGTCGAAAAAGACACTTCAAGGATGACTCAGTTGTACTTTGATGTATTGATGATGGTATTATGCGGCGGAGTTGAACGTGGGGAAGAAGAGTGGAGGAACGTGTTCATGGAGGCTGGATTCACAGACTACAAGATAACGCCGGTGGGTCTGCGTTCGGTCATTGAAGTATATCCTTGACTTGTTGATTCATCTGCTCATGTTCGTCCATTCCGAATGGAACCGTTTGGTTGGCTCACACATTAGGTTTGGGTACCAAAGATATTCCACAATAAAATGTAATTGTGATCGTATCTCTATTTACTGTTGCTTTCTTGCTCAAACAAGATTGCATTTCCTACAATGATGTTATGTTGGAATAAAATAAATATTTAAATCTCTTAAGTCTGAACATGGTCCTATAAATTTTCCTCAAAAATTAGAGTTGTTGATGAGTTCACAATCATCCACTGTATTTGAAATTCGGAAGTGTCGTAGCTTTCTTTCTAATTCCATTAGTGACATTAATAATCTATAGCTTGTTTCCTCTCTTTTTTTTCTCCCTTAATTCCATTACTGACACCAATAATCTACCCTACTCTGATTCACGTGGCGTAGGACATCCATCATTATCCCGTTCAACTAATAAGTGACTCATTTCCTACAACCCCTGATTCTCATACAGGATATGGACAAGTATCTTATCTAATATATGTTTCTTCCATCTATCCATCAACCCTCTCTTCAAATCCGTGTTGTAAACATTTTTTCATAAATTGGACATCAAAAAGTTGAATGATCAATAAGCATTCCACTACAAACCCCCCTATAGTGCAATTGTAGCTTGGTACATTAATTTACTGAGAATTGTTATTTTTTTACGGTGCCCGGTATAACGTTCGAGTCTTTTTTGTGCACACTGCATTATATGTCTTTTGAGCCCACTACTGTCCTCCAACTCTCACCATAAATAAAAAAATAATACGATCCCGTACTTGGTTCGATACACTGAACTTCCGCTACCTAACCAGAGCTTTTATGCCTCTCCCCATTGACCACAGGGGTCACTCGGATTCGGCTACTAAGAAATGTTATTACTTTTCAAAAAATTACCACATAAATAGTTTCTGATTGATAGTATTTGGGAGGCTACTAAGGGCTCATTTGGTTTGCAAAATTGGATAACATAATGTAACGTTAGCAATCTAATCTGTATGTTTGGTTGGACAATTAATATGTCCTCGTTGGTGCATGAAAGCAATGATACATAGGTATTGCACATTGATAAGCTAAACTAATTATAAAAGATACCAAAAAATGTTACATGTACTTTTTAAAGTTTATTTTTAATTTTGTTTTTAGTTTGAACGTATATTATTAATATTTTTATTTGTAAAATATAGATATGTTTTTGGTTTTGATTTTTTGTTTTGGTTTTGATTTTTTGTTTTGGTTTTGATCACATGATTACTAAATTTGTAAAAGATCTATATTTGTAAAATATAGATATGTTTTTGGTTTTGATCACATGATTACTAAATTAAAATAGATATTTAGAAAAAAATTGTTATGATATTTTTTATTATTGGTATTAGATGGTGTAAATATAGTGTTAGACGATTTTCTTGAAACAATGAAGATTGAGATACGGAGTAAGAAACAGAAGATAAGGAATCTTTATATGTTTTAATTAATTTATAGCAAGAAAAATTAACTAATTCATTTCATCTTCCGTCAAGGTAGCAGCTAATCTAGTTTTGCTTCTAAATTATCTTATGTTCAATTTATACCGCAAAAGAAGAAACAAAAATATTCTTCTCTTTCAAGAAACTATCGTTGTATTTGAACTCATATTTTGAAGATGTTGACAGTTTTGACAAGGTACTCAAAGACGCGAGGTGTACTCGAGACACAAATGATACCCATATCATCAAAGACGTAATGTTCAGGTCCGACTCTGAATCAGTTTAACTAGTGCAACGGAACATGACTCTCTACTATAGAGAACTTTTATATTTTTTTTACATCGCGAGAGTACCAATTTGTTCCATACTTGATCTACTCCTCCTTCCTCACTAGCTTCCATTCTGGTCCACTGACGGCTTGACCTCCGCAGGAAGCAGCGACAACCATTTGCTCCTCTTCGGCTCCGGCGTAATCGACTTTACCGGCTCCGTCATCTTCCACACAGTGGGAGGCTCTGGGTGTGCTCATGGAGGCCCTGCACATCGGTTTAAAACCCTAATTTTTTTCCTTGGTGAGATCTAGGGTTCCCAAACTCTAATTTTTTATTCTTTTTCTGTTGTTCTTCCTTCATCTCTCCAATCGCTCATGGCCTCCTACACCCCCTCTTGTAGCCCACATGGTCCTGTTCTACAATTATTACCGGGTTTTGTTGTTGATTATTGGCCGGGTTTCAATTCACGATTTGTTTGTGATCGATTCGGTATGATATTAATTGAGTTTTTTTTTTTAATTTGGCAAAGCGAGTATTTTTTTTTGAGAGGGACATAAGGCAAAAGTTCATCTCCAAGTTCAGCAGAAGCGCCTGTAAGGATTTTGTCTCACTCCAAAGTTTTGTTTTTATTTAATTTGAATGTTTTTGTTATTGATTCATATGAAATGTTTGGATACTGCTTCTATTTTCAAGTTGAAAAATTAAATACAAGATTGGACATTATCGAACCTTGAAGGATGCCTTGTTCATTTAAGTCTTTAACAGTAGGGAGATTACGAGATATTGCCCTCTTCCTATATTATGACATGAATCCTCCATGACTCGAGGATCTGTTGGTGTGTGTTTAATTTGTGTACTCGACCAGTTATGATAATATATAACATTGCTCACTATACTTTTGCTTCTCTTAGTCTGTCTAATGTTATTTATTTGCTGCACATGGAATACATAGATCTGTTATGCATAAATTTATTATTTTTAAAATTAACAACAAAAATTCCTTTTCTATTGACATTTTTAGATTGTAATCATAAATTTTGCTATTGACATTATTAGATTGGCCATTTTTAGATTTCAAATTCCTTCGCTATTGACATTTTTAGATTGGCCATTCTTTTATGCTTGTGATTTGAAAAATCTAAGTCTATAAAATCTGTCAATGCATGTTGGTGAATCTAGATGGCTAACTAGGAACTGTTTGCTGCAGAAGCTAAAGGCAAGATCTTTTCTGAAGCGTATTGTTGGAAGTAACAAGAAGACCAAAAGGAGGAGGGTATGTGGTTCTCCTTCTTGATTCAATTTTGATTGACATTACTTTGGTATCTATTTTTCAATAAAGTTATTTCACTGAGGAAGCACTAACAATCCAAAAATAAGTGTCGCGTCAGTACCGCTCCCTTTCAAGAATGGTATTTTTTATTCTGACCAAATTCTTTCATTCAGAACGAATATCATTATCATTGGGTATCACTTCAAGTGCAAAGCAAAAAATGTCATAATATTAATACATTTATTTTAGTGTGTATTTCGCTGAATTTGGAAGTGCGTGAATTGGCCTAATTCATAGAGTTTCATTCATATGAATTTGGATTTCCATGTCAGAAAATCTTTGACACTACCTTTTAGCAATGATAACTTTACCTTAAGGAGGTTTTGACACTTGAAATGGGATTCATGGAAGGAATTTGATGTAGAATTTAATGAATCTGAATGCATTGTTGCATCTTATGCATTGTTGCATCTTATGCATTGCAAGAATCTCCTTTCCTTGCTGTGACTCCTCTTTAACATCAAGACAACTCTCTTCCCTCCACAGTGTCGATTTGGACAAGTATTTTCTTTCCAAGGGTATCGTTTCTTCTAATGCCCTAAGTCACCACAAGTGAAACATCCTTCCATTTGAATTGTTGTTGAAGAACTTCAAGAGCTTGAATCCAAAATAGCATCATCCAACAATTGAAAATCCGAGCAGACGGGGCACTTCAAAATTTGTTTTCCAGGATTTGACTTAAACAAGTGCCTAATCCCCGTGCAATTCCTGATCTTGCAAGGCGAGCTCAAGAACGTACATTCATCAGCAAGGTGGTTGCTCTTGGAGCAAATTTGACATTTCTCCTACAAGAAAGACCAACTGACTGAGAATTGAGAGAAGCAAACCGCAAAACACAAAACAAAAAGTTGAAGGAAAAAATTTCGAAAGCAATTTCATTGTACCCGACTTGCAGAGGTCGGAGGTCGCCATGGGAGGTCGTCGCTTTTTCTCGTGAACCCTAATAGAGACGCGAGAACAAATGGAAGAGATATTTTGGGGTTAGGTTAAAGCCTTCGACTCTGCTTATTAGATTGACCGAGCGGTAGGGATTTAAAAAAGAGAGGGGTAATTTAGAAATTAGGAAAGAAATTATGCTTAAGAGAAAAGACAGAGGGTATTTACGTCCTAAATTTTCCATGAAGAGAGATTTCTGTT
Organism: Iris pallida; assembly: GCA_029216955.1. Taxonomy (NCBI): domain Eukaryota; kingdom Viridiplantae; phylum Streptophyta; class Magnoliopsida; order Asparagales; family Iridaceae; genus Iris; species Iris pallida. Next base: position 7,981,431 of record JANAVB010042014.1, read on the forward strand.
AATCAGGGACGAAAACTGTTAGAAGTAGGAACCGTTTTTATTAATGTAAAATTGTGGGGTATACTCTTAATATGAATAATTCAAATAGGTGGTAAGTGTTGTGTAAACCTTATTATTCACCATTATGTCATGAGTTACACATGACCCTTGGGATCATGTAACTCATGACCCTTGGGTCATGTAACTCATGACCCTTGGGTTGCCCCTTATCCCTATATATGTGGCCCTTGCCATATGATGAATGAGAGGAATAAAATACTATTCTACGATATATCGTCTCCCTTCAAACACGTTATCAACACGATTGCTGAAGCAAGGAGAATCGACGGACACAAAAACTTTGTCTCATTTTGATCCACGTACAAGTCAATGTGAAGATGAGATCCTGAAGATATTACATCTTCAGAACACTGTACATCTACTTCCGGATACATTTACTGACAACCAAAATATTGTCAGATCACACGTCCCTGCTGCCAACACGCCTGCTAGGATTGACATCCCCAAAGATGGATGCAATCCGCCGGCAGCAGAAATGGCAATACCTCAATTAAAAAGAGGACGCCCACCAGGTTCGAGAGACAAAGTCCCTCGTAAAAGAAAAAACCCTGGAGAAATTAAGAAGATCCCAACACAGGATGCTGAGCTCAGATCAGCTACCTCTCCCCTCCTAGTTTCCCCTGAAGAGGAACAAACAGGAGAAATATTATTAAATTATGTACGTACTGGAGAGGTACTGAACAGAAAAAGCACAGTCGTCGACGACGATTTTTCGTTCAATATTGCCGTTCACGTCACTGAAAATGACGATGACATCGATCCACGGTCTCTAGCGGAATGTAAACGCAGAGGCGATTGCCCAAAGTGGAACGAGGCAATAGGAGTAGAGCTGGACTCACTCTTGAAATGCGAAGTCTTTGGACCAGTAGTCCAAACACCTAAAGGTGTAAAACCTGTGGGATATAAATGGATCTTCACAAGAAAAAGAAATGAACACAACATAGTTGTGCGCTACAAAGCACGCCTTGTAGCACAAGGTTTCTCCCAGAAATCGGGAATAGATTATGAAGAAACATATTCTCCGGTCATGGATGGGAATACCTTCAGATTCCTGATCAGCCTCTCTTCTCTGAAAAGCCTAAAAATGCAGCTCATGGACGTTGTGACTGCATATCTTTATGGCAATATAGATAAAGATATCTATATGAAACTCCCTGAAGGATATAAAATTTTACCAGAGAAAACATATAGACCTCGGGACACCTATTCTGTAAGGTTACAAAGATCATTGTACGGTCTTAAACAATCAGGAAAAATATGGTATAACAGACTAAGTGAGTTTCTTGCTACGCAAGGATTTACTAATGATAAAGTCTGCCCGTGTATCTTTATAAAAAGATCGGGAACAGGATTTGTTATAGTCGTCGTTTATATCGACGACTTAAATATCATTGGATCTCCTGCAGAGATCACTGAGATATCTGAAAGCCTTAAGACAACTTTTGAAATGAAAGACCTAGGCAAAACAAAGTATTGTCTTGGCTTACAGATCGAACACCTAAAGGGTGGTATCCTGTTACACCAATCTACATATACACGAAGATTACTTAAACAATTCCACATGGATAAATGCCATCCCCTTAGTACACCAATGGTCGTTCGATCATTGGACGTAAACAAGGACCCTTTCCGTCCACTGGAAGAGGGGGAGGAATCATTAGGTCCTGAAGTACCTTACCTAAGTGCCATTGGGGCACTACTCTATCTGGCTAACTGTACGCGTCCTGATATAGCGTTTTCAGTTAACTTATTAGCCAGACACAGTGCAGCGCCCACAAAGCGCCACTGGAATGGAGTGAAGCATCTTCTGCGCTACCTCCAAGGGTCTATAGACCTAGGACTATATTACCCGAATAGTGGGTCTTCCACTTTACTTGGTTATTCAGATGCAAGTTATAGATCAGATCCCCACACAGAGAAATCACAAACTGGATTTGTGTTTACTTTCGGTGGTACGGCTATCTCCTGGAGGTCCGTCAAACAGACCAGTGTGGCTATCTCATCCAACCATTCTGAACTTCTGGCAATCCATGAAACAAGCAAGGAGTGTGTTTGGCTTCCCTCCGTCATTCAGCACATTTTGGCATCTACTGGCCTGAAGACTGGTGAACTTGAGCCTACTACCCTTTTTGAAGATAATGCAGCATGCGTAGCTCAACTTCAAAAAGGATACATGAAGAGTGACAAGACGAAGCACATATCCCCCAAATTCTTCTGGACGCACGACCTTCAAGAGAAGGGACAAGTCAAAATACAACAAATTCAATCTTGTAATAACTTAGCAGATTTGTTTACCAAAACACTGCCACGATATACTTTTGTAAAGCTTGTAAGAGGAATAGGGATGAGGCAACTAAAAGACCTGCAAGCCTGAAGCTTGTATAGATCAGGGGGAGTAAAACTATAGGATTGTACTCTTTTTTCTTAGGACTGATGGTTTTTTCCACTGGGTTTTTCACAGCCAAGGTTTTAACGAGGCAAACCAAGTTTACTCTGGATCCAGCAGTATCCACCCCATTAGCTTATTGAACCCTGAAGTATTTCATAAGTGGATCCAAAGAAATGGATGAATAAAGGGGAGTGTTGTGTAAACCTTATTATTCACCATTATGTCATGAGTTACACATGACCCTTGGGATCATGTAACTCATGACCCTTGGGTCATGTAACTCATGACCCTTGGGTTGCCCCTTATCCCTATATATATGGTCCTTGCCATATGATGAATGAGAGGAATAAAATACTATTCTACGATATATCGTCTCCCTTCAAACAGTAAGTCAAATTTTTTCAAAAAAAAAAATCAGTGGGGTCAGATACTCCATATGTCCATTCATGGGTCCGCCCTGAGGACGCCATGATAACGATCCTAGTAACACAATGTATAAACCTGCAACTTAGAATTCTTGTGGTGCTTATACGTATTGATATCCCAAGAATTAATTCATGCCATGCCGCACCAATAGTTTTAGGACTTCGTAATGGTGCCCACGATGGATAAGTTGTTCAAAAGTTTCTTAAGATGTGGTAACAAACAACTGTGGGAAGCGGTGAGCATTCGGTTTGTTCGATTTCAACTCAAACTAAATAGTCAAAATCAAATAAATTAAAATTCTAAAAATTTAAAATCGAAATCGGATAGCCAAAATTGAAATCGAATCGAACTGAATAACGATTCGGTTTATTATTGTATAATGGATAGGATCCAAAGTTGAAATCGTGATTAAATAACCTTAAAAATTATAATTTTTATACACATCTTTGTTGTTTTATTTGAGTCCAAAGTTAGACTAGTTGTTAAATTATCAAAGTTTGGTGTCAAAATACATAAATAGAATTGTCGCTTTAAATATGCATAGAATTAATGGTAGTCTTATTCGGTTTTCGGTCTTGGACCGAAACCCACGAAATCGAAACCGAAAACGAATAAATTTTTTTTAGTATTTTCAAAACTTAAGCCGATCTAAATTTTTTAAAACCGAACCGAATATCTTATTTGATATGATTTTCTCCCACATTTTAGTCTCTTTTTTAAATGATTAATAATAAAAAATGTTAATTATTTTTTTGGTTGATTTTTTTTATTTAAAATTGATTATTAAAACACTTTTTTAGTGTAGAATAACACTTTTATTTTAGTAGTTGATTATTGATAGAGCATATGATTCTTCTTATGCTTGCTTTTAATTTTTTTTTTTAATTGCCCGCACGGAACACGAGCACAGCATATAAGTATAGTTTATGGAGCAGGTTATAAAAAATTTAAATGGGCCCTCTAAAACATGACTGAACCATATTTAAGAAGAGCACAGGAGGGACTGAAATGCATACAAGTCGGAGCATTTCCATGGAGCTTACTGCTGAATGTGGGGAGGGAAGTGATGAGTTGCTGCAATCACAAACACTGCTATGGAGTCGCATCTTCAGCTACATTGACTCCATGGCCCTCAAATGTGCAGTCGAGCTCGGCATCCCAGACGCAATCCACAGCCACGGTCCGCACATCACTCTCGCCGAGCTCATGTCCAGCCTCTCCCTCTCGCCCACCAAAACTCCTCAGATGCGACGTCTCATGCGCATGCTCACACACTCCCGCATCTTCACGTGCAGCCAAAATTGCAACGGCGGAGAGGGGTACTCTCTAACGCCCCTCTCTGAACTGCTCGTTGATAGGAACAAGAACAAGGGCACCTCGTGCCTAAATGGATATGTACTGGCCATACTCCATCCGGTCTTTCTGAACTCGTTCCAGTCCATGAGCGACTGGTTCAGAGGCAACGAGGACACGCCATTCTCCGTGATGCATGGTTGCGGCTTCTGGGACATGACCGACCGCGACCCCGAGTTCAACAGGGTGTTCAACGAGGGGATGGCGTGTGATGCTCAGTTCCTGATGGATGCTCTCCTTAAGGACTGCGGCCATGTGTTTCAAGGCCTCGAGTCCTTGATGGATGTGGGTGGAGGGACTGGTGCAGCAGCCATAGCAGTCTCCAAGGCATTCCCGGAGGTGAAGTGCAGTGTCTTGGAGCTCCAACAAGTGGTTGACACAATTCACAACAAGGGGGAAATAGATTTTATTCCTGGTGATATGTTCGAATATATTCCTCCTGCCAATGCCATTCTTCTCAAGGTGATCCACTAAAACATACAAGGATCTTTATTACAAATTTTCTATTTTCCGCCCACTAGTAGAGAGGGACACATGTTAAGGTTTCAGAAATTATCATATATATTTTAAAATCCATTTCTAACACGAATATTCTTATTGCAGTGTGTCTTACATGATTGGGGAGACCGAGATTGCGTGAAAATACTGCAGAGATGCAAGGAGGCAATTCCTTCTAAAGAAAACGGCGGAAAGGTCATTATAATCGATTTGGTGGTCGGGAACGACACTTCGCATCAGAAGTCAAGGAGGACTCAACTGTACTTTGATGTGACGATGATGGTAGTGTGCGGCGGAGTCGAACGTGGGGAAGAAGAGTGGAAGAACGTGTTTATGGAGGCTGGATTCACAGACTACAATATAACGCCGGTGGGTCTTCGTTCGATCATCGAAGTGTATCCTTGACTTAGTTGATTCATCGGCTCATGTTCGTCCATTATGAATGGAACTGTTTGGTTGGCTCGCACATTAGGTTTGGGTACCAAATAAATTCCACAATAAAATGTAATTGTGATCGTATCTGTGTTTACTGTTGCTTTCTTGCTCAAACAAGATTGTATTTCAGAAAATGATGTTATGTTGGAATAAAATAAATATTTAAATATCTTAAGTCTGAACATGGTCCTATAAATTTTCCTCAAAAATTAGAGTTGTTGATGAGTTCACAATCATCCACTGTATTTGAAATTCGGAAGTGTCGTAGCTTTCTTTCTAATTCCATTAGTGACATTAATAATCTATAGCTTGTTTCCTCTCTTTTTTTTCTCCCTTAATTCCATTACTGACACCAATAATCTACCCTACTCTGATTCACGTGGCGTAGGACATCCATCATTATCCCGTTCAACTAATAAGTGACTCATTTCCTACAACCCCTGATTCTCATACAGGATATGGACAAGTATCTTATCTAATATATGTTTCTTCCATATATCCATCAACCCTCTCTTCAAATCCGTGTTGTAAACATTTTTTCATAAATTGGACATCAAAAAGTTGAATGATCAATAAGCATTCCACTACAAACCCCCCTATAGTGCAATTGTAGCTTGGTACATTAATTTACTGAGAATTGTTATTTTTTTTACTGTGCCCGGTATAACGTTCGAGTCTTTTTTGTACACACTGTATTATATGTCTTTTGAGCCCACTGCCTTTCAACTCTCACCATAAATAAAAAAAATAATACGGTCCCGTACTTGGTTCGATACACTGATCTTCCGCTACCTAACCAGAGCTTTTATGCCTCTTCCCATTGACCACAGGGGTCACTCGGATTCGGCTACTAAGAAATGTTATTACTTTTCAAAAAATTACCACATAAATAGTTTCTGATTGATAGTATTTGGGAGGCTACTAAGGGCTCGTTTGGTTTGCAAAATTGGATAACATAATGTGACGTTGTCAATCTAATCTGTATGTTTGGTTGGACAATTAATGTGTCCTCGTTGGTGCATGAAAGCAATGATATATAGGTATTGCACATCGATAAGCTAAACTAATTATAAAAAGATACGGAAAAAATGTTACATGTACTTTTTAAAGTTTATTTTTAATTTTGTTTTTAGTTTGGACGTATATTATTAATATTTTTATTTGTAAAATATAAATATGTTTTTGGTTTTGATATTAAAATAAATATTTAGAAAAAAATTGTTATGATATTTTATTATTATTGGTATTAGATGGTGTAAATATAGTGTTAGATGATTTTCTTGAAACAATGAAGATTGAGATACGGAGTAAGAAACAGAAGATAAGGAATCTTTATATGTTTTAATTAATTTATAAGAAGAAAAATTAACTAATTCATTTCATCTTCCGTTCAAGGTAGCAGCTAATCTAGTTTTGCTTCTAAATTATCTTATGTTCAATTTATACCGCAAAAGAAGAAACAAAAATATTCTTCTCTTTCAAGAAACTATCGTTGTATTTGAACTCATATTTTGAAGATGTTGACAATTTTGACAAGGTACTCAAAGACACGAGGTGCACTCGAGACACAAATGATATCCATATCATCAGAGGCGTAATGTTCAGGTCCGACTCTGAATCAGTTCAACTAGTGCAATGGAACATGACTCTCTGCTATAGAGAACTTTTATATTTTTTTTCTCATTTAATCCTAGAGAGTTAACAAGATAATATGACATCTAATACTTCTTAGAATTTAACTGACCTTAGCTCAGTCGATAGAGTATTTAAGAAGCATTGTTGACCGCTTTAAATCTAAGTCTTTTGTTTTAGTAGTTGATTATATTGATATGATTCTTCTCCTGCTTGTATTTTAGTCTCCATTTTAAAGGGTTAATAATAAAAATTGTTGATTATAATTTTGTTGATTTTTTAATATTTAAAACTTGATTATTAAAGCACTTTTTTAGTATAGAATAATACTTTTATTTTAGTAGTTGATTATTGTTATGAATGTTGGTTTGATTCTTCTTATGCATGCATTTTAATCTTCTTTTTTTTTTTTAAGAAATAAATACACCAACCCCCCTTATGTTTCATGAGTATTATAGAAACTACCCCTATTTGAAACTAATTACACTCACCACCCCTCTCCTTTAGAAATTTTATAAAACATAGGGGTAGTTAGTGTTATATTTTTATAGGAAATAGAAACTATAGGGGTGGTCCGCGTAATTATTTTCAAAGTATGGGTAGTTTCTGTAATAAGTGTAAAACATAGGAATAGTTAACGTAATTTGCCCTGCACAGAACACGAGCACAGCATATAAAAATATTTTTTACCCAAGGGTTATCTTCAGTCTTTTAAGTGGGCCCTCTAAATCATGCCTGAACCATATTTAAGAGGAACACAGGAGGCACTGAAATGCATAACTGAGTTAAAGAGCATTTCCATGGAGCTTACTGCAGCATGTGGGGAGGGAGGTGATGAGTTGCTGCAATCGCAAACACTGCTATGGAGTCAAATATTCAGCTACATTGACTCCATGGCCCTCAAATGTGCAGTCGAGCTCGGCATCCCAGACGCGATCCACGGCCACGGTCCGCACATCACTCTCGCCGAGCTCATGTCCACCCTCTCCCTCTCGCCCACCAAAACTCCTCATATGCGACGTCTCATGCGCATACTGACACACTCCCGCATCTTCGCGTGCAGCGGGAAAAATGTGTACTCTATCACACCGCTCTCTGGATTGCTCGTTGAAAGGAACAACAACGACAACAACAACAACAACAACAACAAGAAGGAGACCTCGTGCCTAAATGGATTTGTACTGGCCGTGCTCCATCCGGTCTTTCTGAACTCGTTCCAGTCCATGAGCGACTGGTTCAGAGGCAACGAGGACACACCATTCTCTGTGGCACATGGCTGTGGCTTCTGGGACATGACCCACCGCGACCCCGAGTTCAACAGGGTTTTCAACGAGGGGATGACGAGTGATGCTCAGTTCCTGATAGATGTTCTCCTTAAGGACTGCGGCCACATGTTTCAAGGCCTCGAGTCGTTGATGGACGTGGGTGGAGGGACTGGTTCAGCAGCCATAGCAGTCTCCAAGGCATTTCCGGAGGTGAAGTGCAGTGTCTTGGACCTCCAACAAGTGGTGGACCCAATTCACAACGAGGGGGAAATAGATTTTATTTCCGGTGACATGTTCGAATATATTCCTCCTGCCAATGCCATTCTTCTCAAGGTGATCATCTATTAAAACATACAAAGATGATTCTTAATGCGTGTGAATAATTGAAAACCGCAAATTTTATATTTTCCGTTAGACTCCCATATTTTGAAGTCGTTCATCATGTCCTCTTACGGTTTAAAAATTGCCTACATATTTTGAAATCCATTTCTACACCAATATTTCTTTTTGCAGTCCATCTTACATGACTGGGAAGACCGAGATTGCGTGAAGATACTACAAAGGTGCAAGGAGGCAATTCCTTCCAAGAAAAATGGCGAAAAGGTTATTATAATCGACTTGGTGGTCGGAAACGACACTTTGCATAAAAAATCAAAGAGGACACAGTTGTACTTTGATGTGTTGATGATGGTAATGTGCGGTGGAGTTGAACGTGGGGAAGAAGAGTGGAGGAACGTGTTCATGGAGGCTGGATTCACAGACTACAAGATAACGCCAATAGGTCTGCGTTCGGTCATCGAAGTATATCCGATAAAATCCGTTTGGTTGGCTCACACATTAGCGTTTGAGTACCAAATGGAATCCACAATAAAATGTAATTGTGATCGTCTCTTTGTTTACTGTTGTGTTCTTTCTTAAATAAGATTGTATTTCATAAAATTATGTCAATAGGTATTATGTTGTTAGATTATATTGTACATATGGCCCATACCCATAAGCCCAAATGTAGACACTATATATATTGTAACAAATCCTAGCAACGAGAACTAGAGGCATTATTATTTTCTACATGGTATCAGAGCCTCCCGAAAAATCCTAGCCGCCAAAACTTGCATCTTCTTCTTGATTCGGACCGGTGATCACCTGGTGAGAAGTCCTAACTAGGATTTCGAAGTCATCTCCAACTTGGCGCCGTTGCCGGGGAAGAATTGTCGAAGTCAGGAAAGCATCTGATTGTGTTGATCGAAGTTGGGAAGAATCAGATGCTTTCCAACTTAGCGCCCATCGTGGGGTGTTGATCGCTTATTTCCCATTGGAAAGCATCTGATTTCCAACTTGGCGCCCATCGTGGGGTGTTGATCGCTTATTTCCCATTGGAAAGCATCTGATTTCCAACTTGGCCGTTGATTCGAAGTCACCCCTCCTGGCGCCCATCAGATCCATCAGAGTCCATCAGAGTTGATCACGCCATCTCGAAGTCAGAAGCATCTCAAAGCTTTGATCCACGCCATCTCGATACAGTTCCCAACGAGATCCTTACACCGGTCTTTTCCCTCCTGCGCGTCGGCCGCGCGTCCTCCCGCGCGCCGACCTCGTGCCCTCCCGCGTCGCGCACCCACGCGCCGACCGCGCGCCCTCTCGCGCCGACCGCGGACCGCATCAGACTGATTCTCGGCGTCCGACGTCGCCGCAGACCCCGTCCATTAGCGGCTGATTCGTCGGCGTTGTATAAAATTTTGTACACCCGACATCCGCCCCTACGCGCCAGATCCGGCGCCCCTGATCGCGGCCGATTCGCCGCCGACCCCGTCCATCGGCGGTTGATTCGTCGGCGTTGTACACAATTTTGTACACCCGACATCCGCGATGGCAGATGATGCTGCATCCAGCTATTCCGTCGCGACTGGCGGTGGCGGTGCACACAACCCAAATTATCCTAATCCGAAGGATCCATATTTTTTGAGTTCTGCTGATCAACCAGGAAATATCATTACTCCTATTGTTTTCCGTGGACCGAACTATGCTGAGTGGTCTCGGTCGATACGTCTCTCCCTGATCTCTAGGCGGAATATCACTTTTCTGGAAGGTACTGAAGTCAAACCTGTTAATGATGCTAGTAAATTGCTTGATTGGAGATGCGTGCAAGCGTTGTTGGTTCAATGGGTTCTTAATACCATTGATCCACCTCTGAAGAAATCTTTGTCGTACTTTGAGGAGGTTTATCCATTGTGGAACTTGTTGGAGAAAAGATTTGTTGTTAGCAATGGCACTCGGAAGCAACAAATTAAGGTGGCTTTGGCCGAGTGCAAACAAACGGCATCGATGTCTGTGGAAACCTACTTTGAAAATTTGCAGTCTTTGTGGGATGAACAAGCTGCTTATTTTCCATTGCCTGCTTGTACCTGTGGTGAACTTGCTGCAAAGCTACAGGCTATGAGGGATGAAGACCACTTTCAGGACTTTATGTATGGGTTGAATGCTGAGTTGTATGGTCATACCCGATCTAATCTCCTGGCTCCGGATCCTCAGCCAAGTTTAGACCGGGCGTACCAGGCAGTCCGCGAGGAGGAAAATATGCAAAAATCTCAATCCGCTACTGACGAGGTGATGGCGCTGGCTATCAAGACTTCACCTCGTATTTCTAATACTTCTAATAGTAGAACCTTAGATTCCAGGGACAAATCAGGTATGATCTGTACTCATTGCAAAAAAATAGGTCATGATGTTGCAACTTGCTTTGCCAAGATTGGCTATCCAGAGTGGTGGGAGACTCGTCATCGGCGTGAGGGCGGACGTGGTGCCGGTGGTGGCAGAGGCCCGGCACTACCGCAGCGACGTGATGGGGGACGTGGTGCTGGTGGCGCAGGGGTTGTTCATCATGTCGCCGCTGCTGGTCATGGTGTCCCTGCTGGTCTTGCTGGAAGTTCGGCGGATATGATGCATGGAGGGTATCCTTCACCACTCTCAGGTGAACAATGGCAGAAACTGATGAGCTTGCTGGAAAACGACAATTCTTCCAACCCTGGTTCTTCAAACTCTGATCGTCTGATGGGTAAGAATTCTTCTGTCCCTTGGATATTCGATACTGGGGCTACTCTTCATGCGATAGGCTCTCGTGACTGTTTAATTGATTGCTTTGAGGGCCCTGTCTGTCCTGTGATTTTGTCTGATGGGAGCACTATTGAGGCTGTTCTGAGAGGCAAAGTACTTTTGACTGCTTCATTGGTGTTGACAGATGTTCTTTACGTTCCGACATTGACTTGCAATTTGATCTCTGTCTCACAATTGATTGGTGCCAGAAATTGTGATATGTTATTTACTCCTGATTTGTGTTTTGTTCAGGACTGAAGTACGAGGATGGTGATTGGAGCAGGTGAACAAAGGGGTGGACTTTACTTCTTGGGGGAGGTTCCAGCTTATTTGGCTTCGGTGATCCTGGCATGTAAAGAGAGTGATTCTGAGGTTTGGCATAGTAGACTGGGGCATCCTTCAGATAAAGTAATACAGACTTTACCTTTTCTCTCTGGTAGTAGTGTGTTTTCTCATAAAGCTTGTGATATTTGTCATCAAGCTAAACAGACTCGTGATGCCTTTCCTGATAGTAGTAGTCGTGCTTTGAGATGCTTTGAACTTATACACTGTGATCTGTGGGGACCATATAGTGTTCCGTCATCTAATAGGGTACGATATTTTTTGACTTTGGTGGATGATTTTTCTAGAGCTGTTTGGGTTATTTTATTAACGGATAAGTGTGCTGTTTATTCTGCGTTTATTAAATTCATTGCTATGGTGAAGCGTCAGTTTGGGGCTGATATTCGTCGGGTGCGGAGTGACAATGGCACTGAATTTAATTGTTTACGAGATTATTTTTCATCTCAAGGTATATTGTTCCAAACATCCTGTGTTGGGTCACCACAACAGAATGGAAGGGTGGAAAGAAAACATCGACATATTTTAAATGTAGCCAGGTCATTGAGATTTCAGGGTTCTCTTTCCGTGGATTTTTGGGGGGAATGTGTCTGGGTGCATGTTATTTGATAAATAGAACCCCTTCTAGTATCTTGCATTTTAAGTCTCCTTATGAAGTTTTATATGGTTCGGCTCCTTCGTATGATCATCTACGTATCTTTGGTTGTCCGTGCTATGCGTATGATTTGAAATCCCGTCATGATAAATTTGCTAGCAGGAGCAGAAAATGTATCTTTGTTGGGTATCCACTTGATAAAAAGGGATGGAAACTGTATGATTTGGAGACTGGTGAATTTTTTGTATCTCGTGATGTTACTTTTTATGAAAAAGAATTTTCTGGGAGTGGATCTACTAGCGAGATGTCTTCTGCGACACGCCATACATCTGTTGAGGTGCCGGAAGACGATAAAGAGGCTTTTGGGATGGTGCCGGCTACGGTTGCTGAGGCCGGAGTGGTTGCTGGTGGCTCAGCACCGAGTGGCAAGAATGCACAGGTAGATGCAGAAGTATTGACAAGAGAGTCCGCTGGGGGTGATGCGGATACTACTAATGATACAGGGGATACAGTGTTGCCAGAGGTGCCCGATGAGGTAGTATTGGGAAGAGGAATGAGAAAGAAATCACAGCCAGTGCGATTACAGAATTTTGTGACGAATGCTATTCGAAGTAAAAGTCCCCCGCTTCACCACAGTTCATCTGTTCCCGTCACTTCCTCAGGTACTTCGTATCCTCTAACACAATTTCTAAGTTATGACATATTTACTGCTGGACACAGAGATTTTCTTGCAGCTATCACTGCCGGTGTTGAGCCTACTTCATATCGTCAGGCCTCGCGAGATTCAGGCTGGCGCGCAGCTATGCAAACTGAAATACAGGCTCTGGAAGATAATGGGACATGGAGTCTTGTCGATTTGCCTCCTGGGAAGAAAGTATTGGGAAGTAGATGGGTGTACAAAATAAAGTACAAATCCAACGACAGTGTTGAGCGCTTAAAGGCACGGCTGGTTGTGTTCGGTAATCATCAGGTTGAGGGGATCGACTATTCAGAAACATTTGCCCCGGTAGCTAAGAAGCCTATCGTTCGGGCGTTCTTGGCTGTTGCAGCTGTGAAAGGCTGGACTTTGCACCAGATGGATGTGCACAATGCTTTTCTTCATGGAGATCTGACAGAAGAAGTACATATGAAGTTGCCGCCAGGTTTTTCGCATAGTGACCCCAACAAAGTGTGTCGCCTGCGTAAGTCTCTATATGGATTGAAACATGCATCCCGTTGTTGGTTCGCTAAGCTTACTGCTTCTCTGATATCCTATGGATTTATTCAGTCACATTTCGATTATTCCCTTTTTTCTTTTTTTAAGGGAAAGGTAGAGTTGCATGTTTTGATCTATGTGGATGATATGATTGTGTCTGGTAATGACACAGGTGCTTTAGATGCTTTCAAAAAGTACCTTAGTTCTTGCTTTCACATGAAGGACCTTGGTGTGTTGAAGTACTTTCTTGGCATAGAGGTGGCTCGGAGTGCGGAAGGAATTTTCTTGTGTCAAAGGAAGTATGCTTTGGACATTATTTCAGAATGCGGTTTGATGGGGTCTCGTCCTGCTGGTTTTTCCATGGAGCCCAATCACAAGCTGGCAGAATCGACTAGTCCAAGGATGGCAGATGTAGAAACTTATCGGAGGCTGGTTGGGAGGTTGATTTATCTATCATTTACTCGCCCTGACTTGGCCTATGCTGTACATATCTTGTCTCAATTCTTACAGGAGCCTCGACAAGATCATTGGCATGCTGCTTTGAGAGTTGTCAGATATCTCAAAAATGCACCAGGACAGGGTATTCTTTTGAAAGCTGATTGTGATCTCCGTCTTTCTGGTTGGTGTGACTCCGACTGGGCAAGTTGTCCCTTGACTCGCCGCTCTGTTACAGGCTGGTTGGTGTTTCTGGGGGGGTCTCCTATTTCTTGGAAGACCAAGAAGCAATCAACTATTTCCCGATCTTCCGCTGAAGCTGAATACCGATCTCTTGCTGCGCTTGTTTGTGAGTTGAAATGGTTGAAGGAGTTATTGGTGTGTTTGGGCGTTCGCCAAGAGTCTGCTATGTCGGTGTATTGTGACAGTTAGTCCGCCCTGCACCTGGCTCAGAACCCGGTATTTTATGAGCGCAGTAAGCATATTGAGGTGGATTTGCATTTTGTTCGCGATGCTATTAGAGATGGCACCGTAATAGCCTCGCATGTTCCTACTTCTTCTCAACTGGCTGACATCTTTACCAAGCCCCTTGGAAAGCAAGTGTTTGATTCTTTCCTTCCCAAGTTGGGCATTTGTGACTTGCATGCTCCAACTTGAGGGGGGGTGTTAGATTATATTGTACGTATGGCCCATACCCATAAGCCCAAATGTAGACACTATATATATTGTAACAAACCCTAGCAATAAGAATAAGAGGCATTATTATTTCCTACATATGTTGAAATAAAATAAATATTTAAACCCCTAAAGTCTGAACAGTCCTATAATTTTTCTAAAAACTTAATTACCAAAATTTTGGTTGTAGATGTGTTCACAATCCTCCATTGTATTTGGAATTTGAAATTGTCGTAGCTTCCTTTCCTATTTCCATTAGTGTCATTAAAATCTAGCTCCTTTACATTTGTTTTCCTAATTCCATTAGTGACACCAATAATCTAGCCTACTCTGGTCCACGTGGCAGAGGACATTCCGTTCAACTAAGAGCATCTCCAACCCTATTGCCTTGTTAAGTGTTGTGAGTCTTAGGTGGCTCCTATGTGGCATGAACCACAAGACAATGTCTTGTTTATGTGGCAAAATTATATCTCAAAAGACAATGAGATAGAAAAACTCTCTCCAATGTGAAAGTATTGAGGAGATAATAAAAAATAATTTTTCCAACTTCCAATGCAACTTTTAAGACAACTACTCATCTTCTTTCTTTTTTCTAATATTTTTTTATTCATAATTGATGACATGGAAGAGAAGACATTGTCAAGTGCATTGTCTAGAACAAGACAATCAACTTCACAATGTCTTCTTTAATTTTTGCCACATAAACTTCACAATTGACTTGACAATTGAATTGGAGAAGAACTTTTGAATAAAATTTTGTCATTCCTATGTGGCAACAACTTTTTTCCAAAGTCACAATAGGGTTGGAGATGCTCTAATAAGTGATTCATTTCCTGCAACACCTGATTCTCATATAGATTCCTCCTGCTCTTATGGACAGCTATCTAATATATGTTTATTTTCTCTGCCCATCAATCATCTCTCCTTAGCGGTGTGTTAAACACTAGGGGTGAGCGTTCTGTCTATTGGTTTCAATCGAACCGAAATAGTTAAAACTGAATAAACCGAAATTCTGAAAATCCAAAACCAAAATTGAACTAAAACTAGCCAAAATCGAAACCGAACCGAATAACGATTTGGTTTATTCATTTTGTTCGGTTGGACTATTTCTATTGTATAATGGGTACGATCCAAACTTTATTCGGTTCCGAAGGAACCGAATAATTATTTTTAGTCTTTCCAAAACTGAAACAAATAAATTTTTTTAGTATTTTGAAAACCGAAATTGAACCGATTTTTTTTAAACCTAACCGAACCTCTTATTCAGCTTGATTCGATTGGATTTTTGTTCCAAAACCGAATAATGCTCACCTCCAGTAAAAACTTTCCAAAGATATGACTTAGAATGATCAATAAGCATTGGTATTGATTTCACTACAAACCCTACTATAGAGCTATTGTAAGTTGTTTGATTGCTTTAAAGTGTAAGGAAGTGTGAAAGTAAAAATAAATTGAAGTTTTCGTACACGATATATCACTACAACAAAAAACCCTTTTAATAACGGCTAAAAAGCGTCATTAATGACGAACCATGACGCTTTTTTTTTCCACAGCAACTGTTATGAAAACGGGTGTTATAAATGTTTTTTAAAAGCGTCATAAAATATCCGTCATGAATAGTTTCTATAAAAGCGTTATGAATAGTTAATATATAGTGCACAATTCAGAACAATTTTAAAACGTCATGAATAGACAATATGTATAGGCTCAATGCAGCACATTTATAACACTTTATACTATTCAAATTAGCATATTTATAATGCTCTCTACTGCACAGTATATATTACATTCCAAAAACTTAACATTATATATCACCATTTTTATTACATTTATAAAAATAGAGTACATATCAACATCTTCATTACATTGAATATCCAAATACAGAATGTACCCAAAAAATAGGAATAAATCTCTCTTTTGCTAACCAAATTATTAGAAATATTTACTTAAGTAGATTCTGACCATGGATCTTCTCTCTGCCATCTCTTGAATATGCAGCATAATTTGCCAACAGTAGGCATCTCTTCTGCCAGCAAATCTTTTTGATGTTCAGCTTTTTTTTACCATGAGCCTTCTATCCACCTCCTTGACATCTATTTCAAGTTCATATTCCTTCAACTAGCTATCACTTGAAGTAGGCCCAGGCTTCGAAATACTAGCGTCGGCTGTAGAAAGATTAATTTCCCCTTCAGCAAGATACATGAGATAATGAACAAGTCCAAAAACTAGAGATCAATCACACATTAAGTTCTGTAAATTATGATCTGAGAATCCAAGATGAAAAGCTTAAAGAAACAAACATGTTAAAAATATTGCAACTAAGTTCTTCCAATTGAAGGTGATTTTTGTAATGTATTTATAGTCCACCAAAGTTGCATTGAAACTAGTAGACCTTGTTAAGTATAGCAAGTTTGAATGTGTTTAACTGTGCTTCCTTAAAATCCCATCAAAATGTAGAATACTGAGATTTTAAATATTTGGTTTAGGATAACTAATGAACTAATAATTAAAATTTATTCCAAGTACTTCTTTCTAGTTTCATACAAGATCCATATGTTTCTAAGGATGCTTAATTGCATCACCAGTTGTTCCATATATTCCAGGTTCTATATTTTTAACTTTTACCTTTTCTAACTATTATTTGGCCTTGATCCCATTGTTGAAAAAAAGAAATAGGAGTGACAGAAATTAGATTTGTAATTAATAATTAATTCTATCACGATAGATCACGTAAACTTATTACTGTAATTAGAACTGATGGAGAAGTTCATACCGAGTTTCTTTATTTCCTTTTGATAACTTGCTCTTGCCCTTTTCCTGTGTTTGCTTACACTCTTTCAGTAAAGCTTCAAATATGGCATCGGCCTTCCATTTTTCTGCCATTTTTTCAAGATTGCCACGATAAACTTGCAGTAATTTGAGTTTAAAAGCTTTCAAATAAGTTGTGAAGATAAACAACGACTAACCCGAAGGAAACTCTTCCCCAGTGGTACAATTATAGTAAGATAATCAAAACAAGATACAGTTGCAATCCTTCTCTTCAATCTATGACAGGCTTCAATATTCTTCCTGACTTCCGCAGTATTTAGATGGAGCTGCAAAACTAGAAAGTTGCATGTGAGAGTGAGACTAGAGCTTTAGAAAGAAAAAAAGGTTCAAGACTTTGTCTCTTGAAATGTTGATCGAAAGTTACACCAACCTTCATGTCTGAATTATCTTTCGCCTTCTCTAAAGCCTTCATTTTGATGCTGTCTTCCTTCGATATGTCGACACCGTCATTTTGGTCATCGTCATTTCTATTTTCGGAGGCCTTGATGATATATTCTGCCCCCTTGAGGACTTTGGTGATCTCATTGATATAGACCTTCTCCTCTTCCTCGAAAAGTTCGACAAGACTCTCCTTCCATCCTTCCAGAATAGCCTTGAAACTTCTGATGCCATGCTCTTCCTCAGTCCTTTCCTTGCACTTACTCTCAATCTTCAGCAAAGCACCTTTATATTTCATCCAGTGATCCCTCAGTTTGTAAAGAATAGTCGATCTCTTGATCTCTGTTTCGTACTTTGTAAGGATACGTTTACCTAATTTGTTTCTTTCGATTTTCGAATCGATCCAAGATTTCATAGCTTCTCCAGCCGGAGCACCACAGTGTAGCCAAGAAACCACGGCCTCGGCATTAAGCTTCCAAGAAGCACTGACACTTTCGTCTTCATCGGTCTGTCTAAACCAACGATCGATATAGATGAGGATACTGGACCTGCTAGGATCAAGAACCACCCTCATGTCGTTGTCGTCAAGAGGAGCATGAACCGTATCGTCATCGTCATCAGAAGTGCTCTTTTGTTCGGTGCATAGCTCTATTTTACGCAAGAAGTCTCTGACATGCTCGAGTTGTGGAGCCTCCAGGCAGCGAATGCACAATGTCGAGTTCCTGTCCAATTTGAATCCCGACTTCAATGGCTAACCCACAGAACCTCTCTCCATGCAGCTTAACCAATACCAATACCTATACCTGTAGTACCAAAACCAATATCCTTCCTCTTTATCGCCAGGACACTGACACGACTGGTGTCCAAATCTGATACCGACACTACACATAGTGTCCCAGGTCTGATACAAACAACCAACATAGACACGAAATTCATAGACTATAACCAAAACCAAAAATTAGAGGGGAGTGTCAGAAATCATACCTGTGTCGGGACGTAGCTAACCGTGTCTTCGTGTCAACACTGAACCTTTGTGTCCAGAGTCTGGTACCATTGTTATCGTGTCCAGAATTGGTGCCAAGGTTGGTTCAGTAAATTCATCAAACACCATAGGTACACAAGCAATAATTGAATATTGATGTTAATTCTTGATCAAATCGATCAAAATTTCAAAGGAAGAGGGAAATTCGATCAGAGAATCATTGTTTGGAAATTCACCAGATTAATTTGAATGATCGTCCCGTCTCCGCACGGATCGTTCGATCAATGACTACTGCTGCGACGGAGACGACACGGACACCCTGGCCTACCAAGGAGAACCATCATCGTCCAGATGATAGCGATTGACTCCTGGTGTCGGTCCTCCGTGCGCCGCGGAGTTCGGCGGCCACCGCGAATTCGCCAACGCCCGATCGAAAAGAGGAAAGAAGAGCGGAGAGACCACAATCGGCTGTCCCGCTCTCTTTTTTCACCTAACGCGACGTCGGCGTCAGAGAGGCCGTGCTAGAGCCGTCGGCCCGCCCGCACCGCCAGCTTCCTTCCCATCTCCTCCTCCCTTTCTAACTAGGTTTAGGATTTTGTATCTAGGGTTAGGGTTTTGGAGTTGGGGGAAAGGAAGGAGAAGAAGAGGAGGAGAGAAGGGTTTTGCTAAACTAGAGTTAGGGTTTTGGATCTATGGGATTTTGGAGTTGGGGGAGAGGAGGGAGAAGAAAGGATCGGAGAAGGAGAAGACCAGAACGAGGGGAGGAGAAAAAATTTTGTTGAAGCGCGAGATTTTGTCAAAAAATGAACTTAAAAAAATATTACAAGTTTGCCACCGCTCTAAAATATTAATAACGTTTTGTTTTATAAACGTTCTGAAAAGTCCAGAATTAGCCCAAACCGTCATAGAAAAAAGGTATTTCGAACTTTCATAACGCTTTTTTATCATCCGTCATGAAATCCACTTATCAAACGTCATTAATAGGTCTTTTTGTTATAGTGTATATGCATAAATTTTGACTTTCAAAATGTTATTTGGATGGTGGAAATGAAAAAGTTAGAAGAGAAAAATTATAGAGTTCGATTGTTTGGATGATATAGTTGAGATTGGACGTCCTTATGATTGTTGTTATTTTCAAACAATTACAGCATAATAATTTCTGACCGAATATTTGGGAGGCTACATAGTTTAATAAATAAGCAAATCTCAAATCGGCCGGACATAGTCCATTTCAAATAGGGGTAAGCATTCGGTTTATTTTGTTTCAACTGAACAGAAATTGTCAAAATCGAGTAAACCAAAATTCTAAGAATTCAAAACCGAAACCGAACCATAATTAGCCAAAACAGAAATTGAACTGTCGGTTTATTTGGTTTGTTCGGTAAAACTATTTCTGTTGTATAACGGATATGGTCCAAAGTTGAAATTTTGGTTAAATAATAGTAAATTATAATTTTTATACGCACATTTGTTATATTTGCGTCCAAAGTTAGACTAGTTTTTAAATTACCAAAGTTTAATATCAAAACACACTAATATAATTGTTGTTTTCAAAATACACATATTTCAAAACGTATGCATATAATTGAGGTTATTTACATAATTGTCCAAGTCTTATTTGATTTTCGATTTTAGATTGAAACCAAGATCCAAAATCGAAATAAAAACTAAAACCGAATAAAAAAGTTTAAATATTTAAAAATAAAAAAAGAATTGAATTTTTTTAAATCGAACTGAATGTATTATACGGTTCTTTCGTACATATTCGAATAATATTTAACCCTACGTCCAAATTTCTAGCCGGGAGTGGTACCGGATAGCTATCAAACCAATACCTTATAATTCCTTAAGCATTTCATCATGCTAAGACCATCTCCAATGGTGATTTCTAAAATTGAGTTCTTATCCTACTTGGCATTGTACTTTAAGTAGATTTCTATCCTAGTTGGAAGAGTTTCTACATAGAAATTGTACACATACCAAAAATTTTCTCCAATGGTTCTCCATTTCTATCCTATGTGTCACATAGTAAAAGGACCAATTTAATGGTGTGGGACCAATAATAATTGTCATGAGAGATATGAGAATTTCTTTGAGAGTTTCTACATGTAGAAACCCTCCTAGAAAATTTCTATCCTACATCATTGCCACCTAGGATAGAAATGATGATAGAAACTACCATTGGGAGAAGTTTTTTCTAAAGTGAATTTCTTCCATAGAAATAGGAAAGATAGAAACCCCCATTGGAGATGGTCTAATAACTTAAACGTGCAAAATTGTACGACCGAAAAATTAATGTATTGTCTGCACGGAACACGAGCACAATTTTCGAGTATAGAAACAGGCTATAGAATATTAGAAATATGTACTTTTATTTATTTTATATTTATATATATATATATATATATATATATATATATATATATATATATATAAATATATATATATATATATATATATATATATATATATATATATATATATATATATTCTTCTTTCGTTCCATCTGATCCACGTCCACGCGATGCCACGCCTTAAATTTGAAAACCTGTCCCCAGTATCAGCCTCTCCTTCAATTTCATGTCAGCAGCGGCATTCATACAATCAAGGTTAGTCCATTTTTGTTCACCCCTCAAAACTATGATGTTTGTTCACCCTCCAATCGCATGATGACATGTGACAACTAAAAAACACTCAAGATAGGTTTGACTTAAAATTTACCACATGTCACCCATGTAATTGGGGGATGAACAAACATCATAGTTTGAGGGGTGAACAAAAATGGACTCTAATCGAGATTGTGACTCATCCATGCAGCCCCACCCCCCTCCTCCCCCCACCCCACCCCACCCTACCCCCTTCTTCTGTCTTTATCTGGTTATTTTCTTAAAGATGGTGTTGGTTCTGACTTTCTAACTGGACTCTATGCATGTAATTTAGCAACAAAGTTTTTGTACTCCTTCGAGTATGATGAAAGACATCGATCCCATAACCCATCAACTAGATTTTACGTATGCCATCCCGTGATAGAATTTCTCCTCCCATTTGTCATTGATCTAAGATCTTCTGCAACTTCCTTCGTTTTCAGTTCTTCGACCACTACGTCGACGCTAGTTGTCATGTGTAGCATCTCCCTAACGACTAGGATCCGTCGAGATCAATAACATGGTCAAAATCAAAAATTTTGACCATTAGCTTCATCATATATAAGTCTTGGCTGCTTGTTTTCGACTTCTAGCTTCCAATCGGAACCTGCTTTCATTCCGACAAGCTTTTTCGTTCTTAGCTGCCCCAACTAAGCAGACGGTACTGTTCTCTTGAGATTCAAGCTCTTGAACCTGTCCACCTTCGTCAGGACTTGCCCTGAGCTTACGGAAGCTAGAGACAAATTTTCAAAATAGGCTCCATATACATTATGTGAAAAAAAAATCTAAAATAAAAGTAAATATAGCAAAAGAATGTTGTTGCCGCAAGGAATTGAACTAAGGATCTCGTAAAACAAACTCACTACTAAAATAAGGCAGATTAGCGACATCCAGATACGTCGCTAATTAAGAAAAATACGTCGCTAAAGGTAATTAGCGACGACTTTAGCGACAGAAAATGAAGGTCGCGAAAAAGCTAGTCGCAGATGACAAATTCGTCGCCCTTCGTCGCAGTTTGCGACGTCACTTTAGTATCGCTGGGTCGTCGCAAAGTTAGCGACGGTGAGCGACAAAAACATTATGTCGCCAAATTAGCGATGTAGTGCGACTACTTAGCGACGTTCATTGCGTGCCATATGATGACATGGCATGCCTGCCACGTCAGCAAAGTAGCGACGTACAGCAACGTAACGCCGCTAATTAGCGACGTCCCCATACGTCGCTATACATCGCAGATCCGTCGCTATCCGTCACAGAATACTGAAAAAAATTTAAAAAAATATGATGTGTATTTTTTATGCTGTGTGTCTGTGTTTACAGTGTGTGTGAAGTGCAGTGTTCGAACCATCGACAGTTTCGCTTACTGTTCTATGTTTTATCTTGGATAGAAAGAGCAATAGTTCAGGGTGCACTTCTCAGAGCTTCCTCTTCATGTCCTTCACCTTTTCGGGATCCTGTACGACGTCCTGAGAGAATGAAGGATGTCAAAATGAAGCTCTCAGAAGTACACCCTGAACAATTGCTCTTTTTGTCCAAGATAAAAAATACAACAGTAATCGAAACTATCGATCGTTCCGAACACTGCATTTCACATACACTGTAAACACAGACACACATCATCACAAAATACATATTATAATTTTTTTAAAATTTGGACAGCACCTCCTTTGTATATCAGATCATCGCTTATAACCCAACGTAGGTATATCTGTCATCTCCGTCGCAGATATCATCATATATAATTAACAGTCTCCCATCATAACAGTCTACAACTAATAGATGAATAACAGTCTCCCATCATAACAGTCTACAACTAAATATCATACATGTACTCAATAAAAATATCAACAAGTTAAATATCAAAAACATACATGTCCAACAAACATACATGTCCAACAGAGTCAAATAATAATAAAAATCAGTGTACAGAACGGTCAATGGGCCCATAGGGCCAATACATACAAAGATGATAAAAAAATCTACTGGATCACTGAGGACCCCTGCCGTGCATCTGGGATAGCATGTACTCATACTGCTCCTGTGTGAGCTGCACCGTAGGGGCAGTAGGAGGCAGTGCAATATCTGGAGTCGGTACCGTCGATGGACCGGGAGGACGTATCTGCTCCAGCTCTCGCAGTCGCTCACCATGCGCAGCAAGGGTACCCACCATCCTCTGAGTACTCTCCTCAATCGAAGTTTGTACCTGAGTGAGTGAGGCAGACATGGTCCTCTGCGATCCCTCCAGCTCGACCTGTCTACGCTCTGTGCGCTGCGTAGACTCGGTGAGCGTGTGCCAGCTGGCAGCTGTAGCCTGCTGCAGACTCATCAGCTCCTGTATACTGCGCTCGACCGCATCAAATCGTCCGGTGATCATCGGAGGATCGGATCGTCGCTCTACGGTAAGGTGATCAGAAATCTCCTGCTGTAACTCGCGATACAGCTCGTCGATCTGACGACGAATATCCTGAGCTCGTGATGACGCCTGTGAAGCTGGAGACTGTGCACTGACAGAGGGGGCCCGGGATGACTCTGAAGCCAAATAGGCGCCATAGGATCCCGTACCGTAGTACGTACCATTCTAAAGACCACCAATGGCGGTCATCCAGAGGTCGTCCGACGATAGAGCTGTAGGCGGCTGAAAGGAAGTACCAGCCCCTTCCTCTGCTGACGCACTAGCAGCAGCAGCCGCCTCCTCTTGTAGCCGACGAAACTCGGCCTTGAACAATGTTTGCTAACGTGTAAGTGTTTGCTAAAGTCTCTATTGATATCTATTTTTCTGTTTTCTAAATTATAGTAAATTAATATAAAGAATAGAACGTACATATGCCTGTGTCGCCCTCTCGTCAATGAACTCTCCAGCCCTCTGATGGGTGACCAGGAAGACGGTCACCATGTTCGGGTCCTCACCCTTTTTTACCTGTTAAAATATATTATCTATTATTAGTATTAAACATTCTATCCAACTATATATAAAATGATATCCATCATAGAAAATGTACCAGACAACAAAAATGCTCCGTCATCGGAATGGAGCCACCACACCACTTATTGGCGCTCGGCCGCGCCACCTTGGCCTTGTCAGACTGCTCCTGGTACCTGGCATCGATGAATCTAGCCTTCATCGCAGTCCACTGCTCTAGCATAATCCAACCATGGATCAGCTTTACGGAGCGATCACGAGACTTCTGGTCGTGGATCGCATCACGGATGAGCTTGCCTGCGACGACAGAAAATTGGGCCTTGATCTTCGCCGTCCGGTGTGGTGGATAGAAATAGGTCCTCTACAAGAAGTAAAATAGAAAAGTTATATAATATACATAAATGATTATTAAAATTTAAAAATAAATAAATTTTTTACCTTGAAGTGGGCCAACCAAAAGGCCTTCCTATCTGCGGGAGCATCTGAGTAGTTAATCCAAGGCCCACCATAGTTCTGTCTCAGAAATAACCCCAGCTGTCTTTGTACTACAGGAGGCCGATATCTATACAATAATAAATTTTATGAATATATATGTACATATAGTCATTTGAGAAATATATATTAACTAATTAACTTACTTTGTAGGCCCGTCCGTCCAAATCTCCATACGCGTCTCGTCCGGGGGAGCGCATGGAGGGTCGCTCTCACCTCCTGGCTGGGCAGGATCAGTCTGATCACCGTCCTCCATATGCTCGGCGTCGGCTCTCCCCATGGAGCCATCAGCAGGAGGAATGCTGGACGTGGGAGGAATGCTGGACGCGGGATCAGGAATACTGGACGACGAGGGAGGAGTTGCCAACCTGCTGGAACTGCCCTGTCCCGGTAATGGACCGGGAACAGAACGGTACACTGATGTACTCGGAGATGAGGATGAGGGTACAGAATCTGCATCCCCAGCCCGAGACAGGCGGGACTGCCTAACATAATATCCTCCACGTCGTCCGAGTCTAGTCATACCTGATAATAACATATGAAAATAAAACAAATATACATATTTATATGATAGACATCACAGATTTTTCAAAAATCTCATAGTCACAGATAAAAGTGTCACAGATTTATATGATAAAAGTGTCACTAAAGTGTCAAATATGATGATAAAATAAACGTACAGATTTAATCCTCTTCTGAAAATTTATCTAGTTCGTTTAGCTCTTCTTCTTCTTCTTCTTCTTCTTTTTATTCTTCTTCTTCTTCTTCTTCTTCTTCTTCTTCTTTTTCTTCTTTTTCTTCTTCTTCTTCTTCCTCCTCTACATCTTCACTTTCATCTGCATCTTTCTCTTCAGATAATTCTACTTCTTCTACACAATTAGTTGTGTAATGAGGAACTTTCGTCTTGTCCACTTCTATAATATTTGTTACAAGAGGTAGTTCATCCTCCTGATAAGCTATATCGTCAACCTCAAATGTATTTCTAGCTTTGGTCTTGCATACTGCCCACCAGTCCGACCTTGTTGTTCCCCGTTTAGGATAACTTGTGAAGTACACGAGCTGAGCCTGACTTGATAGGACAAATGGTTCATAGGCTTGATATCGACGCCGATAGTTTATATCCACAAGACCGTACTTGTCTACTTTCCACCCTTGACCTTCAATCGGATCGAACCAATCATACCTGAATAACACAATCTTAACAGGCTCTATTCCATAACTATATGTCAGCTCCACAATCTCTCGTAGGACGCCATAGAAATCGTTGCCCGTATCAATATCTTTGTAGTTCGAAGATATAATACACAAACAACTGTTTTTGGTAGAATCGAGATCCACAAAGTTGTCTCTGATCGGGCAAGTTGTTGACTTGAACCTAAACCCATTAACACAGTAGCTTGGCCATATTTTTGCAGCATAAATTGGTCCTTTGGCTAGCGTTCTAATAGACTCATTCTCAAGTCTTGCGTATGGACGATCGACCTAAATACTACGAAAAAATAAATTAAGCTCATTCTCAAGTGCATATACAGAAAGGTAATTACAGAGTTCTCTAGTCTTACATATGCACTCAACTATGATGGAAAATAACGCCTCACTTCTTGTTCTTGTTCTTTTTTTGTTATGTGTGGCCTACCTGACCTCATATTATCATTAAATATGCTAAAAACAACATCGTTCAATTAATGTAATAGTATAATAATCAACACTATTATGTGTGGCCTACCTGACCTCACTTGGAAAATCTCTAACCTTCTCCCGTATCGTGGCTCCGCACCACCTTAGCGGTAGATCACCCTTCTCTACAACGCCGGTACAGAATGCATTCCTGTTCCTTCTGAACGGATGATCTTTTGGTAGAAATTGCCGATGACAATCAAAGAAGCACGATTTTTTGCAGTATTTCAAGCGGAAAGCCTTGGTACGGTCCATGCAATACGGACATGAGAGACGGCCATGAGTGTTCCATCCAGATAACATTCCATAGGCCGAAAAGTCGTTGATGGTCCACATAAGGGTTGCCTTCATCTGAAAATTCTGCTTCCTGGAAACATCGTACGTGTTAGCGCCTACTTCCCATAACTGATTCAACTCATCTATCAAAAGCTGTAAGTACATATCAATTTTCCTCTTGGGATTATTCGGACCAGGAATTATAACAGTTAGAAATATGTACTGAGTCTTCATGCACATCCAAGGCGGTAGGTTATACGGAGTGACAATCACAGGCCAGCACGAATACTGGGATCCCGAAAGACCAAACTGAGTAAAACCGTCAGAAGATAGCCCCAACCTGACATTACGGGGATCTGAAGCAAAATCAGGATACATTCGATCAAAGTGCTTCTACGCTTCTCCATCAGATGGGTGATCCAACACTCCTCCAATCTGTTCTCGCATGTGCCAACTCATATTTTCGGCCGTCTCTTTCACCATAAATACTCTTTGCAACCGCGGTGTTAAAGGCAAGTAGTGCATTAAATTGGTCGGTCTTCTTACACGGGTAGACCTTTCTGTACTAGTTGTCTTATAGTGATCAGCACCACAAAATCTGTACACATCTGTGTTCTTGTCGTCTTTGTAGTACAGCATGCACCCATTGCCACAAGAATCGATTTTTTCGTATCCCATCCAATGCGATCTCACCATCCTCTTAGACCGATAGAAGTCTTTAGGTAACTTAGTACCCGCCGACAAGATCTCTATAATCAACTCCAACACTCGCTTGTAGCATTCTTACGACATGTTAAAATCTGACTTAATGCTCAACAGTCTTGTAACCACCTCCAATGGTGAATAATCCTCACAACCAGGATACAATGGAGTCCTTGCATTCTCCAGCAACTCCATGAACTTTACAGCATCGACATTTGGTGTCTTCTCAGCTGCATCATGAACGAAACTAGGCCCCGCAGTGTGGAAAACCATGTTCACGCACCCGTTGTCGTATGCATGATTATCTGAAACAAAATTAGGTCCCGCATGCATATACGGCTCAACATAAGGCTCCGGCTCTGATGCTAAAGGCACAAGTTCTCCGTGTACGGTCCACTGATAGTAATTAGACGTGAAATCCCTCGAGTACAAATGATATGTCACTTCCACTTCTGGATAATATTTCACGTTATGATATTTCACACACGGACACTTAATTTTGGTGCCGTCCATGTACTGAGGGAACGCCTTAGCAAACTGCAGGAACTGCTCTACTCCCGCTATGTATTCATCCCGCACACCACACATATCATCAGGACGACGATTGTACATCCATGAACGATTCCGTAAGTAGTAATTCATATCCATTTGAAAATAATTCTGCAAAGATGGATACACATTATCCAATAGGCACAAATTCGTATATTATGTCTTATTATGGGACACACATTAGTAGCGGACAGTTACTAATAACCATGCTATATCGTACATAAGTTCTTGTGCATCCAACGTGTACACATACGCTATCGATTCTTACTGATTCCAATCTCATTCAGACACACTAGATTCGTTTCGATATCACCAGGGTCAAGTTGAAAATTGTCTTAACATCAATTTTTAAGACTTGAATATAATGTCACTTACAACCGATATCTAAGATCCCCATGACAAAGTCAAAGACCCCATGAATATAATGTCACCTACAACCGATATCTCATTCAGACACATTAGATTCGTTTTGATATCGCCAGACCATATATATATATATATATATATATATATATATATATATATATATATATATATATATATATATATATATATAATGTCACCTACAACCAATATCTAAGACCCCATGACAAAGTCAAATACATTATTGACAAGACTTGAATATAGTATCAACTAATTACAACCACAACTAGTACTAAATAAGTCTCCTAGTATGATATAGAGGTAAATAAATAGTATACTAGATTGACTGACACTCGACTGAACACCCTCTGGACACATACTCAAGCCTATACTACACACTCACACACCACTCTACTATACTCACATAGACACACATAATTGTTACCTTATTATATATATATATATATATATATATATATATATATATATATATATATACCTTAATATTACACACACTTACATACTCTCAAACACTACACAAACCTATAGCTAATGCATACACACACTAATATCTATATCCCCATATACATTTAGTATCACACACTAATCAATTACTCTCAACTCTACACACACACACACACACACACACACACACACACATGTGTAGCTATATTTACCTTATAACTTAGTATCTTGAGATACCCAATCCTTACCTACACTTGGCACTTACAATAATTCTCTCTCTAATACTAGCTAATGATCTAACAATGTACTCCATCCCCGATCGGGTTTAAATTTTTATCCCCATTTCCGTCCCCGTTTAACAATGTACTCATGTATCCGAGCATAATAGTGGGTACAAACATGTACCCTCTAAGCCTATTTGTTAGTACACAATCCTTTGATGTCCTGATACCAACTTACCCACTCTGGTTCGAGCCCATACCTAAACACCCATCTACTCTATGACTGTAAACCACTCCTTACTAACTGTCTGCTGTAAGTATCTCAAATCAGATACTATCATGTACTTTAAAACATTATGCATAAGCCTACTCCAGTGCCTAATATCCCGAGGCTTAACCTGTCCCTAGGCATTACCAGGTATCAGAGCCCCATATGAGGTTCCTAACTAGAACTGGGGACATCACCATGGCTAACTTTTCTACAAGTGAACACTTATACAAAGGAATGAATTCAATCCTACATATCCCTCAAATTGCTACAGTCCCTTCTACTCACACAGGCACCTATTTACAGGTCTTCTAGTACATAGCCCCAAGTCATGTGCACTCTTGCAGTAACTTGGTATCAGCACTCTCTGGTACCAATTGCTACCTAGATATGCTAGTCAAATCTGATATCTAGGTAAAAACCTTATAACATAACATGGACACTCGTGCATTGACTTGGTATCAGTTTGAATATAAAGGGAAGTTCACCTATTATTGTTTAATGGGTATCAAAGAGGAGTTCATGCCTAACATGCCTTCGAAATCCCCACCTGGTTTGTACTAGTCTGTGGCCTTTCTATATGCAGGGTAGGTACATGCTCGGATACATGAGCCTTGTTGTTACTGTTATCAGGGATTTTGTTTAATCCCCATTCCCGTCCCCATCCCCATTTCTATATCCCCAAACCCGTCCCCATCGAGGAAAAAAATTTGGGTCTCCGTCGGGTTCGGAGGAAGTTGCCATTCCTACTCAAACACACACAATAGCTGTGTGTGTGCGTGTGTATCTGTGTGTGCGTGTGTGTCCGTGTGTCTGTGTGTGTATGTGTGTGTCTCTCTGTGTGTGTGTGTGTGTGGGAGAGAAGGAGGAGGAGGAGTTAGGTTAGGGTTTACCGGAGAGGGTAGGGGTCGCCGGGGGGGAGGGAGGAGCTCGAGGAGGAGGAGCTCGATGGGGGGAGGGGGGTAGGGGTCACCGGGGGGGGGGGAGGGAGTCGCCGGGGGGGGGAGGGAGTCGCCGAGAGCTGATCGAGGGAAAATTACGAAATTTTTGAGTGAGGAGGAAAAAGGAAACAGACTGTGCCCTAAGTAAAAAAGTTAGCGACGTCACCAGTCGACGTCGCTAAACGTCGCAACCATTTAATATATGGCGACATATTTTAATAATATGTCGCATAACGTCGCTATTCTGTGACGTAATTTATCTTGTGTCGCTGAACGTCGCTATTCAGCGACGTTTTGCGATGTCAATAGAAGGGAGTCGCTATATTACATATTTAGCGACGGTTTTTTTATTCCGTTGCTTAACAACGTCGCTAATATAGCATATTTTAGTAGTGACTAACATGATAACAACTACACAAGAACTATTTTATATTAGGGGTGGACCATGATGCATATAGACTAGTTCTATTTTTGATACGTCCTTGTTGGTGCCCCTTTAGTCTTTGGACCCTGGGCCGTCACCTAGCCTATCCTGGACACCTAGCCTGACCTGGACCCAGGTCGTCCCACCATTACTAAGGATATTTTTATAATTATTGTATTTCTATTAATCCTCAACCCATTCAAAACCTATATTCCAAGCCATAGTTATTAAACACACCCAGGGCCTGCCCTGAGCTCCTGGGGCCCAACGCGAACTTTTGAAATGGGCCCTGTATATAATGTAAAAAAGTAAAATTATACTTATCATCCAAGATTTGAACTAAATACCTCTAAAATACAAGACTAATATGTTAATCACTAGACCATAATTATTTTATGTCAACCATTACACTACGATTATTATTTTTTATAACTAACAACTTATATCTTAATTTTGGGGCTCCAATAAATATGGAGATCGGAGTGGGTACTCGGTGCACTAGCTCAGGCCCGACCCAGACCTTCGTGTCCGATACTGAAGATTCCATGTACACCTGCATCTTCGAGTAGAATATTATGTACCGTTTACGCCATCGATGAATTACTTCCCCAATTTACTGTGCAAATGGTCGTACATGTCTTAGCTTGAGTTTGTGCAAATGGTCGTACATGTCCTGAGCTTACGCTGTCGATGAATTACTACCCCAATAAAGATTCAAGAGTTTTTCGTTCTTCTTTCAAAATGATGCTAACTTTTATGGTGATGATGATAATAATGATGATGAGCGATGATCGGAGTTCGACTGAAGAAAAATACAGTAAACTATGAACGATCTACTACCAAAATTTATCATTTTAGCGACGGCCACATCCGTCGCTAAACCGACGGTAATCACTATTAGCGACCGATAACCGACGAATTTTGGCCAAAAAAATCCGTCGGCAATCAGCTCGTCGCTAATAACGGTCCGTCGCTAAGTTGTCGTCACATGACGGAATAGCGACGGATTGTCGACGTCACAATACGAAGCATTAGCGACGCATTTCCGACGGACTTTCATCCATTTCAACTATTAAGTACTGAAATGTGTAGGCAATAGCGATGTAAAGTTCCGTCGTTAACCCGTCGTAACAGCGTATCAGATCGTATCATGAAGTCGCTAATCCGTCGGTAACTAACGACGGATTGGCGA
The DNA here is from genome assembly GCA_029216955.1 of Iris pallida. Taxonomy (NCBI): domain Eukaryota; kingdom Viridiplantae; phylum Streptophyta; class Magnoliopsida; order Asparagales; family Iridaceae; genus Iris; species Iris pallida. The sequence continues at coordinate 8,013,142 of JANAVB010042014.1, forward strand.
CGGCGTTCTGACGGACTAACCGTCGATCAGGTTCTGGAAATGCTTGGCATTTCCAGCACCATGGCGACGGAAGAGTAGTCGCTAATCCGTCGATATATGTCGACCGAATAGCGACGGATTAACCGTCGACCTTGTTCTGGAAATTTTTGTTATTTCCAGAACACGGGCGACGGATAGGCCGTCGCTATTCCGTCGAACAATATACCATGCCGACGGATAATCCGTCGACCATCCGTCGCTACCTGGGAAAATTTTCAAATATCCAGTTAGCGACGGAATAACCGTCGAAAAGTAGTCGGAAACTGGTGATGACCGTCGCAAAATGGTCACAAGTCCGTCGCTAACTGAGAATATTTTGAAAAAAAAAATTACAGCGCTTTTCCTGTTCGCAAAAAATTTGCATAAACCAAACCAATATATAATACACACCAATTATCCAACAATCACATAGACCAAATATATTATGCACACCAATTATCCAAGAATCACATAGACCAAATATGCACATACGAATTTAATGCACACCAATTATCCAAGAATCATATAGACCAAACCAAATTAATATAAAATAGACATCAATTATCCGGAAGAGTAAACCAATATCCATCGTTATAATCCGATCATTGCACAAATATTCCAAATTTTTCACAAATATTCCAAAACACATAGGAAAGAGTTGGCCAGTTACAGTAACCTAATATCCATCGCTGGCGACCGATCATAGCACAAATATTCCAAAATTTTCACAAATATTCCAAAACACATAGGAAAATCGACTTTGGCCTCAACAAAGACCACAAGTCAGACGATAAATCCTCACAGCCAGGGATGATAGTTGCGTTGAGGCATGTACCATTCTATCAGCCACTTTGCATACGAAGGCTCAATCTGGTTGAGGTTTTCTGTAGGGACAGGAGGGTCGGTCCCGATGCTACTACTCTCTGACGGTGGCTCCTCCTTAGCTTCAAGCTTGGGAGCAATCTCTTCCCTGATGGTCATCGGTTCTTCCTTGACCTCGACCTTTGGTAACACCTTCTCCTTAACAGTCATCGGCTCTTGTTTGACGATGGATACTTCCTCCGTGTTGACCTCCAAGGGTTTCTTGCCTCGACCCCTTCCTCGACTAGCAGCACCAACTCGACGAGTCCTAGGAGCCATCTTTCTGACAACAGAAATTTATCGTATAGGGTAAAGAAATTTATCGTTTTATAAAAGTTATGACGTTGGTTTTTTGCGTTCATCATCATTAGAGGGAGAAGCACTGGAAAAGTTGTGACGTTGGTAGCATGAGAGAGTAAAAATCTGTATCACAAGACTAACAGAATTACTATGTAATCATGTACTCACCAATAACCGGATGTAACTGGAGTCGTTGGGCCTATCGTGCAGTAATTTATGGATCCGCTGGTATAGGCCAGATGTACTTAGTATCTAGTATATCAGATTAGTATCGGTCTATCGGTTTGGTATAGGACGTATCATATTGGTATTGGCCTTAACAAATTGGTATCGTCCTATATCCGATATGTACATGTATTGACCGAATAGCTAGGATTCATATTGGTCTTATCGATTTGGTATCGGTCATATCCGATAGGTATCGGCCGTGTTGGATTAGTATAGACTATTTCGGATTAGTATCGTGGAAGGTTTAGTAACAACTGTACTTGGATTTCTCTCTTCTCGAGCTAGAATACCATTGCAAGAGAATCACCAGATCGTGATTGGCCAGTTACAATAACATACATACTTCCTTTTCCATCAGGAAAAGCAAGATTGAAAAGGAAGTATGTATGTTCTGTAACTGGCCATCTACGCTCTCGTGGCTCTCTTGCAATGGTAATCTAGCTCTAGAAGAGAGAAATCCAAGTACAGTTGTTACTAAACCTTCCACGATACTAATCCGAAATGGTATATAATAATCCAACACGGCCGATACCTATCAGTTATGACCGATACCAAATCGATAAGGCCAATATGACTTAATGGCTATACGACCGATACATATCGGACAGGACGATACCAATTCGCTAAGACCAATACCAACCGATACGGTCCATACCAAAACGATAGATCGATACTAATCCGACACGGTCAATACTTATAAGTACCTATGGTCCAGGAGGTTGATCCGCTAGTACATCCATGTACGAACAACGAAGTAACGATCCATTTCAATTTGGATGTGAAAATCTGTATCGTAAGACAAACTAAACATAATCAGTTCTATTTCACATGCTTAATTGCCAAGTATGGGAACGAATGGCTCAGAACACAACCCAAAATTCATTCTAGCATACATTAGTGTGAATCATCTACGTTCTGTACATATAGTGTAGTATATGTTCTTATCGTATCTAGTATCTGAAGGATGTAACAGAATCAAGATGAACTCACATAATGTTTATAGTCTTGGTCTCAACTGTCTTCGATTCTATGATCCCATGTCTTAGGTTAAATAAATCACTAACTCATCACGGTGAGTCTTGGTGTAGCACTCAAATGTGGGGCACCCGTAAATTCGCCGAGGTTTTAAATCATCGACATTGAGTTTTAAACCCTCACGTAGCCTTTCTACTTCACTTCTAGGGTCGAGCAGCATCTTCTTGCAAGCTTCGGTCTCCAGATACTTAGTGTCAAGATTCTGGACGCTTTCGTAGAGCATGTCAACGCATCCTAGCGTCAATTTCCTCGGCCGTTGACATGCTCTACGAAAGCGTCCAGAATCTTGACACTAAGTATCTGGAGACCGAAGCTTGCAAGAAGATCCTGCTTGATCCTAGAAGTGAAGCAGAAAGGCTACGTGAGGGTTTAAAACTCAATGTCGATGATTTAAAACCTCGGCGAATTTACAGGTGCCCCATATTTGAGTGCTACATCAAGACTCACCGTCTGTATAGTTCGGTTATTGGCGCTCGATGTCCCTGTGGTAAGGCAATGGATGAGAGGATATTGCGTGGGAGGGGGTTGCAGATGGAGGCAACAAGGATGGCGTGTTTGTGAAAGAAGGGAAAAGATACATAATCACAGACGATTTGCATGTAAGGTCATTCTATTCCATGGATTCTGCGTTGTCTATTTTCCGAAAGCATGGGATCATAGCATCGAAGACAGTTGAGACCAAGACTGTAAACATTGGCCGCGATGAGGTTACTGATTTATGTAACCTAATGTAGTAATCGTGTAATTTAAAGTTGGAAGAACATGCAAGTAGCCTTATAGTTTCTGCCTCACCAATCGAATGACTTAATTCCCAAGTATCGGAACGAGTGGCTCAGAACACAACCCAAGATTCATTCTAGCATACATTAGTGAGTTCATCTTGATTCTGTTACGTCCTTCAGATACTATATACGATAAGAACATAGATGATTCACACTAATGTATGCTAGAATGAATCTTGGCTTGTGTTCTGAGCCATCCGTTCTGATCAAGCATCTTCCTTCTCCTCTCCTCCACCATGGCTCTGAACTAATCTGCTCCTTCCTACTTCCTTTCTTTTTATTTGACTCTCTCAGCCACATATGACATCCAGCTCAAGTGTAGAGTCGGGGGAGAAGAAGTGGGCAGAAAGAGGAGGAGGAAGCAGCACAGCCGGCGGCATGACCCGGAGGAAGTACATAGGTTTTTTTCATAGTTCTCCTATGCACACCCTCCGGGTCATGCCGCCGGCTGTGCTGCTTCCCCCTCCTCTTCCTGCCCACTTCTTCTCCCCCGACTCTACACTTGAGCTGGATGTCATATGTGGCTGAGAGAGTCAAATAAAAAGAAGGGAAGTAGGGAAGAGCAGATTGGTTCAGAGCCATGGTGGATGAGAGGAGAAGGAAGATGCTTGATCAGAATGGATGGCTCAGAACACAAGCCAAGATTCATTCTAGCATACATTAGTGTGAATCATCTATGTTCTGTACATATGGTGTAGTATATGTTCTTATCGTATCTAGTATCTGAAGAACGTAACAGAATCAAGATTAACTCACTAATGTAATACTAAGACATCATCTACTACTATATAAGATATAGTGATAGGTTGTCGTATCATCATTGCCGAGGGATGAGGGTCGGAGGACAGGCAACTTTATCTACGGCTACATAGTTTCTGCCTCGCCAGTCGAATGGCTGCAGGGACTATGTCCTGATCATCATGTCGTACCGTAGATTAATGCAAATGGAGCTGAAAATATCCGTCGCTAACTGGTCACTAGTCCGTCGGTAACTGAGAATTTTTTTGAAAAAAAAATTGCAGCACTTTCCCTGTTAACAAAAATATGCATAAACCAAACCAATATATAATGCACACCAATTATCCAAGAATCACATAGACCAAATATGCACATACGAATTTAATGCACGCCAATTATCCAAGAATCATATAGACCAAACCAAATTAATATAAAATAGACATCAATTATCCTGAAGAGTAACCTAATATCCGTCGTTATAATTCGATTTATCTTCAAGTGTGAGAACGGATGGCTCAGAACACAAGCCAAGATTCATTCTAGCATTCATTAGTGTGAATCATCTATGTTCTGTACATATGGTGTAGTATATGTTCTTATCGTATCTAGTATCTGAAGAACGTAACAGAATCAAGATGAACTCACATAATGTAATACTAAGACATCATCTACTACTATATAAGATATAGTGATAGGTTGTCGTATCATCATTGCCGAGGGATGAGGGTCGGAAGACAGTCAACTTTATCTACGGCTACATAGTTTCAGCCTCGCCAGTCGAATGGCTGCAGGAACTATGTCCTGATCACTATGTCGTACCGTAGATTAATACAAATGGAGCTGGAGCCAAAATACAGAAACCAAAATACAGAATCAAATCCCTGGGACGGATGGCTCAGAACACAACCAACCGGAGAGGATACTCTGAGAGATCCATCTGAGTAGGACGTATACTCTGAGAAATCACCTTTACAAGAATGATATCAGTAGTGGGATTGAGTGCTGGAGGGGATATTATCAGAGTATACGTCCTACTCAGATGGGTCTCTCATCGTTACTATTTTTTTCTGATAGCATGATGGATGTGCTCCGTCAACAGAATCTGGCTCCGAGCCAAAACTTTGCCCCGAAGCTCAAGTGGACATCCTTCGTGTAGAGCTCGAGTGAGAGGTTCCTGACAGCATGGTGGTCTCCTTTGTCAAAGTATCCGTGCTCGTCCCACAACCAATGTGGGATGAGCACGGATACTTTGACAAAGGAGACCACCATGCTGTCAGGAACCTCTCACTCGAGCTCTACACGAAGGATATTTACTTGAGCTCCGGGGCAAAGTTTTGGCTCGGAGCAAGAATCTGTTGACGGAGCACATCCACTATGCTGTCAGAAAAAATTAGTAACGGTGGAAGACCTATCTGAGTAGGACGTATACTCTGATAATATCTCCTCCAGCACTCAATCACACTACTGATATCATTCTTGTAAATGTGATCTCTCAGAGTATACGTCATACTGAGATGGATGTAGTATTCTCTCTTGTTGGTTGTCGTATCATCATTGCCGAGGGATGAGGGTCGAAGGACAGTACAAATAGTCTAATACAAAAACAACTCAATATGTAGTCCAATACAAATAGTCTAATACAAAAATAATCCAATACAAATAGTCCAATACAAATAAGTACTAATAGCTAATGAGAACCACGATGCTCACGTAAACGCTCAGTGATACGTTCACGCAACCACCTCGAAAAAACAAGATTTTTGGCACGAGGAGAGCTGTCATCCCTTGTAAGGACTGCATGAAGAGTCCTCTCGATCTCACTAGCTATCGGTGCTGGATGAATAGAACTCCCGGTCTCACTAGCAACCGGTGCCACTTCCTCCTTAACTGTAGGAGGAGCCACCTCAGTATTCACTGTTTTCCTCAAACGACATGCCGCTCCTCGGGTCATGGGTGCCATCTGGTAAGATCGATAGTCATAAATAATATAATTGTAACATAAGCAAGCTAACTAAAGGAACCATCATGTAATTTAAGTACATTTTCGAAAGCCGATAAAGTATAAAAAATTTGATTTTTTGCCAAGTGTGAGAACGGATGGCTCAGAAGACAACCCAAGATTCATTCAAGCATACATTAGTATGAATCATCTATGTTCTATACATATGGTGTAGTATATGTTCTTATCGTATCTAGTATCTGAAGAACGTAACAGAATCAAGATGAACTCACATAATGTAATACTAAGACATCATCTACTACTATATAAGATATAGTGATAGGTTGTCGTATCATCATTGCCGAGGGATGAGGGTCGGAAGATAGTCAACTTTATCTACGGCTACATAGTTTCTGCCTCGCCAGTCGAATGGCTGCAGGTACTATGTCCTGATCACCATGTCGTACCGTAGATCAAATGGAGCTGGAACTGGAGCCAAAATACAGTACTACTTCACCATGTCGTACTATTTTACTCTCTCTCTCCTTCCCCCCCTCCGGCGCTCTCACTCTCTCCGGCGCTCTCACACTACTAATTCCTATGTGTTTTAAGTGTGAGAACGGATGGCTCAGAACACAACCCAAGATTCATTCTAGCATACATTAGTGTGAATCATCTATATTCTGTATACATATCGTATAGTATATGTTAACCTTATCGTATCTAGTATCTGAAGGACGTACGTAACAGAACCAAGATGAACTCACTAATGTAATACTAAGACATCATCTACTACTATATAAGATATAGTGATAGGTTGTCGTATCATCATTGCCGAGGGATGAGGGTCGGAGGATAGGCAACTTTATCTACGGCAACATAGTTTCTGCCTCGCCAGTCGAATGGCTGCAGGGACTATGTCCTGATCACCATATCGTACCGTAGATTAATGCAATTAATGGAGCTGGAAATATTCGTCGCTAACCGGTAACTAGTCCGTCGCTAACTGAGATTGTCACATACACATATGTATATCACAGCTAGATGTATAGATATATACATCTATACAGAAGCACACAACTGATAGAACTTGCACTGTCTTTGAGACAGTGAACATATACACCATGAATCCAAACCCCATATATATTCACATTTACTAATCCAAACACCACCAAACTAATGGAACACCCAATATGGATAACACATTATTTAGCCAATATATAAACTCAGATGAATTTGAGAAGCAAAGCCACCCGCCGCCCCCGACCAAAGCCCGCCGCCCCAAGCCCGCCGCCCAGTAGTTCGATTGCATATATATATGAAGAGTGCTTATGGGTGTGCGTCGGTTGTAAATAGCCCCGACGTACCCGCCCCAAGCCAGCCGCCCAGCCCCCGACGCCTCCGCCCCAAGCCCACCGCCCAGCCCCCGACCCAAGCCAGCCGTCTAGCCCCCGACGCCCCCACCCCAAGCCAGCCGCCCAGCCCCCGACGCCGCCGCCCCAAGCCCACCGCCCAGTCCCCGACCCAAGCCAGCCGCCCAGCCCCCGACACCCCCACCCCAAGCCAGCCGTCCAGCCCCTGACGCCGCCGCCCCAAGCCCACCGCCCAGCCCCCTACACAAGCCAGCCGCCCAGCCTCCGATGCCCCAACCCCAAGCCCGCCTCCCAGACCCCGACGCCCCCGCCCCAAGCCCACCGCCCAGACCCCGACCCAAGCAAGCCGCCCAGCCCCCGACGCCCCAACCCCAAGCCCGCCTCCCAGACCCCGACGCCCCCGCCCCAAGCCCACCGCCCAGACCCCGACCCAAGCCAGCCGCCCAGCCCCCGATGCCCTAACCCCAAGCCCGCCTTCCAGACCCCGACACCCCCGCCCAGCCCCCGACGCCCCAACCCCAAGGCCGCCGCCCAGCCCCCGACGCCCCCGCCCCAAGCCCACCGCCCAGCCCCCGACCCAAGCCAGCCGCCAAGCCCCGGACGGCCCAGCCCCAAGCGCGCCGCCCAGCCCCTACACGACACCGCGAGAGAGAGAGAGAGAGAGAGAGAAGGGGTTACCTTCGGGAGAGAGAGAGGAGAGGACGCCGACGCCGACGACGACACCGACGCCGATCACCGAAGCCGACACCGGCGAGAGAGAGAGAGAGAGAGAGAGAGAGGAGAGAGAGTGAATTTGGAGGGAATGCGAAAAGTTCCCCCCGCCGTTTTATTTAAAGTCTGGTACGTTTATATAGCGACGGACTCGCGACTGGTAAAAAACCGTCGCCCAGCGGTCGTCTTTTTTGATAAGTGTCGACTGAATATCCGTCGCTAAGTCATCGAAAATATGTCCCGCCAATTTTCTACACAATTCCCGCCAAATAATCGACTGTGTAGCGACGACGAAAAATTCGTCGCTATAACACCGACAGTCTAGCGACGGATGTGCGACCTTTCCTCCCCCTAAAATTAAAATAAAAATGGCAAAGGCGTGTAGTCGGTAATCCGTCGCTGAGCGGCCCCGAAACCATCGCTAATACCGACGAAAAATTTCTGTCGCTAAAAAACCGTCGCTAAATGAGTGTATTTTGGTAGTTGGGATCATTGCTGAAGATGAGAGCAATGTAATTCAGATCTCTCGTCAAGAAGAAGAAGACGAAAATCGCAATCCAAATCTGAGTTTGTGAATATTCAAATACATATATATGACCAAATTTGTGCGAACGGGTAATTATGGTATTATCAAAATGGCAATTTTATAAATACAGAGCATCTAAAGGGAATCTTGAAATTTTTAACGTAAAAATATATAATTTTGGATATTTCATAAAACCCACCCTGTGGGTGGGTTTTTTATAAACACCCACCCCGAAAGTGGATATTTCAGCAATTTTCAGTCATTAATATTACTAACTAATACTAATCTAAACTAACTAATGGAATTAAAAGCCAATAATTTTGCAAATATCCAAGTTAATTACTATTTATATTTGGGTTATATATATATATATATATATATATATATATATATATATATATATATATATATATATATATATATATTTTCAATGTAATTCAGATCTCTCGTGAAGAAGAAGAAGACGAAAATCGCAATCCAAATCTGAGTTTGTGAATATTCAAATACATATATATGACCAAATTTGTGCGAACGGGTAATTATGGTATTATCAAAATGGAAATTTTATAAATACAGAGCATCTAAAGGGAATCTTGAAATTTTTAACGTAAAAATACATAATTTTGGATATTTCATAAAACCCACCCTGTGGGTGGGTTTTTTATAAACACCCACCCCGAAAGTGGATATTTCAGCAATTTTCAGTCATTAATATTACTAACTAATACTAATCTAAACTAACTAATGGAATTAAAAGCCAATAATTTTGCAAATATCCAAGTTAATTACTATTTATATTTGGGTTATATATATATATATATATATATATATATATATATATATATATATATATATATATATATAGGAAAACTTAGATGGTGAAACTTTTGAATTCCGAAAATACCCTTACATACTTATACTAATTAAAAATAGTTCATTAATCTATTCCAAGGACAACTTACTAATTAGGAATACTACCCTTTGATCTTTCTAAAGAGTCTTCCTAAACTAATTAAGAAATATTAAAATACGTGAAAGGCACGCGCACATATGCTAGTATATATATATATATATATATATATATATATATATATATATATATATATATATATATATATATATATATATATATATATATATACTAGCATGTGTGTGTGTGTGTGTGTGTGTGTGTGTGTGTGTGTGTGGAAAAAGAAAATATATATATATATATATATATATATATATATATATATATATATATATATATATATATATATATATATATATATATATATATATATATGTGTGTGTGTGTGTGTGTGTGTGTGTGTGTGTGTGTGTGTGTGTGTGTGTGTGTGAAAAATTCTACAATACATCCGCCCATTTTGGATGTATCGATACATCCAAAATCTGAACCGTTGGATGTGAATCCAACGGTTCAGATTAAATTCAGATGAAATAATGCAGGAGACCTCATTTAATGTTTTTTTGTACTTTTGACCTCTTGTTAACTTGCTATAGCAGGTCATTCTTCAATGCAATTTTTCAATGAACACCCTAAATTAACTCATATTTACTTTCTCTTTCGTCCAGGTAATTTAATATTTTGTGCAACTACGTATATAAAACAATAATTGTGTGTCGGCCGGAAAGGAAGGACACAATGTGTCCAGGTCTGTAAGCTATGTAGACGACGACACCACCGCCGCTGGCGATCTAGATGGTGATACCGACGACAAAATGGTACATTTAGAACGGAGAATAGTACATTTAGGAAGCCGATAAAAGCTCGTTCTCTCAAATCTCTTCTTTGTATAAATTAAATCCAAGGAGGACACAATCCCTAAGGACACAGTGTGTCCAGGTCTGTAGGCGATGTAGACGACACCACCGCTGCTGGCGATCTAGATGAGGACACCGACGACGAATGGTACATTTAGGACGGAGAATGGTACATTTAGGAAGCCGATAAAAGCTCGTTCTCTCAAATCTCTTCTTTGTGTAAATTAAATCCAAGGAGGAGACAATCACTAAGGACACAGTGTGTCCAGGTCTGTAGGCGTTGTAGACGACACCACCGCTGCTGGCAATCTAGATTAGGACACCGACGACGAATGGTACATTTAGGACGGAGAATGGTACATTTAGGACGGAGAATGGTACATTTAGGACGAAAAATGGTACATTTAGGATGGAGAATGGTACATTTAGGACGAAGAATGGTACATTTAGGAAGCCGACAAAAGCTCATTCTCTCAAATCTCTTATTTATGTAAATTAAATCCAAGAAGGACACAATCCCTAATTTTAGTTATTGTATAGCAGAGTCTGCTTAGTTGTTGTAAAATTGTGGTGTTGCTTCTGTGACACTTTCATCTTTAATCTCATGTTTTCTATGAATATGTGTTCTGTTTGATTTTGATTTAGTAATCTTTCCGTAATTAGTTTTTTTTTGTTTCATCTAACAATTTAATATTTTTGTTATAAAGCTACAGGCTATGGTGGTGGTGGTGGAAGAAGAAACGGAGATGAAGAAGGAAAGAAGATGAAGTTCCGGTTCGCGGCGGACTTCGTCGAGTTCCTCAATCAAGCGGAATTAAACCTCTTATAAAGTTCCTTAATTGAAGTTGATCATGATAACTTTTTGTATTTTTCAAACGGCTAGTAGAATTTTCCTCGAGCCCTCCTAAATCAAACGGCTAGTAGATTGTTTACTAGTCTCAAAATTTATTTGTCTTTCCATCTTTCTCACTTTTTGTACTTCTCTCTTGCTATATATACAATAGTTTTCTTGTTTCATAGTACTATTATTCATTCTGAAATACATAGAATAGTTTTCTGAAATACAATAGTTTTCTTGTTCTCAAGATGTCTACTCGTGTGGTGGAAAATATAGAAGACGTAGAAGATTGGTTGCCAGCTCCAAATGAAACCTTCATTCCACGTATGTTGCGCAAGATTGAAGAACATCTGTCGACGAATTCAGCTGAAGTTGTAAAGATCAATTCTAAGCTTTGTTTATTAGAAATTGAACAAATAAATTTATCTCGGCGTTTTGAGAAGATTAAAGAATCTCCAGCTTTAAAGAAGGCATCTTCATCTGGAGCATTTAATAATGTGAAGGTGGTTTCCGTTGAATCTTCTTCCGATGAGGAGGACGTGGAGCTACAGTCTCATAGTAAAGCATTGGACTGAATTCTCGTATTGTCCCCTACAGAAGAAACTGACTTTAGCAGTTCTTCTAAAAGAATGCGTATAAATTTAGATCCGGTCACACCATCGAAAAGTTTAACAAGGGGTTCAACCTCGAAGCCTAGCAATTGTACTAGTGGTTCTTCGAGTTATTACGACTATATTTTTGCCGATGATAGACCTGACGAGTAAGTAATATGAGTTTTGATTTAATTCCAACAGTTTTTTTCTCCTAATTTATTCGTTTCTTTTCTTAGAGAAATAATATCATCTTGCAACAAAATCTATGTGTCTCGGTTTGAGATGAAGACCTTAGCCCCTTTAACGAAAATTAAAAATTGGGTATGTATAGAGAGTATATTTCTTCTTAGATGCCATCTATGTTTACTTCGATTCTATCGCATATATTTTTAATGATTTATTCAGATTGTAGGCATTGTATCTGCTCTTCTCACCGCGGAGGAACGGAAAAGAACCTCCAATAAAGCTAATGTATGGTTTTTACCAATAAAGATATCGATGAGTGAGCATTTTATTCTTCAATGCATATGCATTAACAATTTTCTCGTTTGTTTGTCCTTCGTAATGTATTAGTTGATGTGTATGTAGAAAGAAACGTTACCTCCATCCGACAAAAAGCTTCATGAAATATGGAAGAAGTACAAATATTTTCAGGATTACATGAGATCTTTAAGCACTTGTAACGAGGTATTAATGTATTTCTGTTTAAATATTAATCCTAATTTTCTAAAAATTGACTAATTTGTTTTACCTAATTAATCCTGATTCAGATATACATACCCATTCTTCTGGACGGACACTATACTCTTGTAAGAGTTCTGGTTAAAAAAAGACTATTGAAATTTAGGACTCACTTACATCTAAAGATGATCCGATTCAAAACAAAACAGTCATAAAAGAAATAGTAAGCTCATATTCATCAATTTTTATGAATTGGGTACAAGATACGTGGTATACTAATATATATTGTATTCTGGTAATTGTAGCTTTCAAATTTGGATATCTTTTTCGAAGAAGAGATTTTGAAGTTGAGAGATGCTAGGTTCAGCTTTTCTACTTTTGCAGTAAAACGTCCTTCTTACGTTCTCCGCCAAGGCAATTCTGTTAATTGTGGGATTTTTGTAATTGCATTGATGAAAGACCGATGTAGTCTAGACTACAGTTCTCTCAATGTAAGTCTGAAAATATGTCTTCAAAAACTTACACTTTTTAGAGCAATATTTTTGATGTTATGTTTGTTATATGCAGTTTGATGCGGGAATGGAAAGACGCAAAGCTGCTGAATGGATTACAACTTCAGAGCACAATGAAGAGCTAAAAGAAGTCCAATCTGAAATAATTGAATATGGAAGACGATGATTTTTTTATTCTTCTTCTTTTATATCTAATGTATGGAAATCCCTAATGTATTATGTTCATTTGTTTTGTTGAGTTGTAATGACATTTTTTCTAAATGGCTTCGATTCTTTTTGATTAAGCAGAATCATTTTTGCCCTTCAAATTAATATAATTAAGCAGAAATGAGTCTTTTGCCCTTTCATCGAATGATATTTTTGCCCTTCTAATTAATTCAAAACACCTTCGAACCCTTTTATTACAAAAAAGAAAAAAGAAAACCGTTTCGATTCTTCCTCTTCTTCCATACTCCACTCTGTACTCAAACCTAGATTATTCTCATCCAAAATCTTCAAACCTTCCTCCTCATTCGCAATCTTTACACCATGTCGACATCAGCGGCAGAATCATCACCGGCAGCATCACCAATTAGAGAAGATGCACCAGTTACAGAAAATCCAAAAGCGATAGACGGAGAACAACCGAAACCCTATTCTAAGAAAGTTGCACAAAAGAAAAAGAAAAAAGTTGCTAAACAAAAAGAAGTGCAAGAAGAAGTGCAAACAGAAGGTATAACTTTGATTTTATGTTCGCAAATTCTGTATATACTACAAGAAAAATGACATTCTCCGTCATAAAACGCATTTGAATGTTAAATTCTATTCGCCGTTTAATTTGGAACGAAGAATGGCATTCTCCGTCTAACTTGAAACGGAGAATAACATTCCCAGTGTTAAAACACATTAGAATGTTCATTCTCCATTTTATTTTAAACGGAGAATGACACTCTCCGTGTCATTTGAAATGGAGAATGACATTATCCGTGTTAGTTTACACGGAGAATGTCATTTCCAGTGTTAAAACCCATAAGAATGGCCATTCTCCGACCTAATTTTTTGTTTTTTTTGTTTTGTAGAAAAAAATCTGTCAGGAATAAGGATTCAAGACTTTTCCGTTCTACCTTCAAGCCAATGCTAAATCTTATGGAGGAGGTCAATCAAGATGTTGGTCGTTTACTTGAGCCAGTTATTGGTTCCTTGAAGAATACTGGTTTCTAGAATTTTGTCGAGATTTTCTACCAAAACAGAGTCTATGTCTCCGAAGTGGCCAAGGTAACGGAAGGGCTTGAGAATTTAATTTCAAGTTACACAGAAGAAGAAGATGGCGTCGGGTGCTTTGAATTGAGCACCACTGTTAAGATCGCGCCAAGCGTCGACGATATGGCAGTCATATTCGGTCTACCGCTGAATGAAGAAAGCGATGATGATGTTTTTAACAAAAGATTGATAAAGGAAAAACAACAGCGGCCCACACCACCAGCATCATTGAGCCTGTGTAGAGATCACTTCACAAAATTGCTGGCTAATACTAAGGGCAAACACTCAGAAGTCACAAATAAGGAAGTGAGAGACAAGTTCTTTGAATTGTTACGACGGCTTCGTGGCGAAGATAATGCTGTTAATCTAGATGATTTGGCCAAGCTAATAATCTTTCACTTGTGCCAAACAATATTCTTCACAAAGTCTGGCGGTTCAAATTTGCCGTACAGATTCTTGGCCTTGGTAGACAGTGTGGACGTCATCAACGGTATATGCTGGCCAAGGTTAATCCTGGCATATGTAATGGATAGCATAAAGAGGATTAGAAGCAAAACTGAACATGAGGATTACTCAATGGCTTTCCATAAATTGGAAGGTTGCACAATATACTTCCTCTATTGGTTTGCAGAACATAGTAAATTTGTGGGAAGGAAGTTTGTCCCAATTCCTGATTACCCAAGATTTTTCACATAGAATGGGTACGAAATCTCAAACTTCTTCAAGGCCGAATATCACAACAAAATGAGATCGAAGATGATATTGGAAGATCTGGTTATACCTGTTGGGGAAGAAGAAGGGCACAAAGAAGATGAGCCACCTATAGAAGAAGTTGAAAAAGAGGGAGAGGAAGAACACTAAGAAGCAGGTGGGGATAATTTTGATGAACAACGGATACCACAGCATCATGAAATAGGCGCTGTGATGGATGACGCAGCAAAGGAATTAGAGGATTTGAGAAGACATCATTCTGATATTCTTGCACAGAATGAAGAACTCAAAGAAAAGTTAAAAGAGATGGAGGCTCAAGGAGCGCCGTTACGTGCATCCAACCTTGAGAATGCCATACTCAAAGAAAAACTGAAAGAGCTCGAGGCAGAAGAAGCGCAACAACGTGCAGTCAACGTTGTGATGGAGGGCTCTATGTATGAACTGGAGGATTTGAAAAGATATCATTATGATATTCTTGCGCAGAATGAAGAACTCAAAGAAAAGTTAAAAGAGATGGAGGCACAAGGAGCACAGTTACGTGCGGCCAACCTTGAGAATGTCATACTCAAAGAAAAGCTGAAAGAGCTCGAGGCAGAAGAAGCGCAACAACGTGCAATCAACGTTATGATGGAGGGCTCTGTGCATGAACTGGGGGATTTGAGAAACCAGAATTCTGTTCTTATTGCAGATGTACATGCACAAGGTAAAATCTTTTCTGTTTCAAATTTCTGATTTGTAATCTTCTAGGAGAATGGCTATTCTCCGTGGATTATAACACGGAGAATGGCATTCTCCATGTTATTTGAAATAGATAATTGCTATTCTCTATTATTTCGATACTGGGAAGGTTATTCTCTATGTAATTCCAAACGGAGAATGCTATTCTCCGTATTATTTTACACGAAGAATGTCATTCTCCGTGTTAGATTCATATCATACATTTCATTATTGTTTGTTTTATTTCAGTGCGAACAACCGAGCAACTCAGAGAAACAAATAAAAGGCTCGTTGAGGAGAAAAGGGAGCTTCAAAATAAAGTTGAATCGTTCAATATTGAAGCCACTGAAAAGGATGGAAAAATCGTTAATCTCGAAGCCATAGTTGTATCATTGCAGCGTCAGGAGATTGAAGCAGCTGCTGAACTTGCTGCTTCAAAAGAAGCCAAAAGAAGAGGAGGACCGGGGAGAAACAGGTTCAGAAAACCATCAGCGGCATTAGCCGTTGAAGATATTACTCCCTTGAAAAAGAATACAGTTAGAGAGGCTAATAAAAAGCAGAAGATTAATGCCGCTCCGAAATCCTGAGAAGACGCCAAAATGGCTGAATTAAAGAGGAACCATGTCATGCTAAGGGAATGCGATAAACTCTTACTTTAGAAAGATGCGGATGAAGAGCTGAAGAAGCAATACATCAACATCGTAATTCCCAAAAAGAAGTGTCTAAAGTATGTATTCTGAACCCTTTTTTTCTTTTGTTTTTCTAGATTTTTTTCATAATTATGTAATGAGAATCTATCTTTATTAATTTAATCTAAACTAAATTTATGTGCAATGATATTGTATACTTATTTTCGACGAAAAAGGATGAAAATGGAGTTTCAGTCCAGCTGTCGGCAACAGACCTGCAAGACATACTCAACTATGACGACATGGAGGCTGGCATACTGAACCTAATAATAAGGAAGCTGAGAAATATTCAAGGCATTAAAAGAATGTATGCCCCATCTAGTTCAAAGGACGTGCCATTGATCCAAAAGCAAAAGCAGGCGCCCCAATCACATAAGTGGTCTGCATTCATGATGGCCCACACATTGGTAAGAATTCAAACAGAAAAATCCATATTCATGTGTACACCGATGAAAAATGACAGTAAAAAATTACTCATGATATTGTGTTTTATTTTTGGGAAACAGACCATCGTTGAACGTGCCAATGAACCAGACGCAAAAGTCAGCGCCCTTCAAGACATCCAAACATATGTAGTAGACTTCGTAAAGGAATTGGAGGACGACATAGAGTTGTTATTCATTCCACTCTTTAATTCATCCATCAGACACTATACTCTGCTCATATTCAACTTTATCTCCTACGACTGGACACACTACAACTTCTTGAGGCAAACCACATACGAAAAATGCAAGGTGGATGCAGAATTAATGATGATCACCTTAGAGCCTATCGTCAGGAGAAAATTTGATATGATGAGGGAGAGATGCCCGGCGAAGATGGAGTATGAGAGCAAAGTGCTGAATTGTTCTCCAAATTGCCCACAACAACAGGCACCCAACTGTCTCTTGTACACGGTGTATTATATGTAGGGGTTGATGACTACTCCCTTCGAAATATCGAGAGGAAATGACGATGACACTCACAAGGCCGTTACAATGATGAGGTTGCTATGGGCTAAGAAGTTGCTTTCAAGCAAATATGTAATACGAACCAAGAAATAACATTGTAAAACAACAATGTAATTATGTAATTGGGCAAGGAACTTCTGTCTTTTATAAGCTCTGCTTTTATAATAAAATTATTTTTGAATTACATTTACATAGTCAAAACATTTGAGGATTCTATTCACCGTTTATATAAACAGAGACTAACTTTCTCGTTTATATTAAAACGTTTGAGGATTCTATTCACCATTTATTTCGGAACGATTCTCTGTCTAAATTAAAACGGAGAACAACATTTCCAGGGGTAAAACACATTAAAATATTCATTCTCCATTTTTATTTAAACGGAGAATGACGTTCTCCGTGTCTTTTGAAACAGAGAATGTTATTCTCCGTTTAGTTTGAAAAAGAGAATGAAGATGAGCTTGATGAGAATATGACGAGGTTGGTATGGGCTAAGAAGACTACAATGATGAGGTTGGTATGGGCTAAGAATTTGCTTTCAAGAGAATATGTAACACCACCAACATAGCAATGACATTGTAAAACAATAACGTAATTATGTAATGGGCAAGAAACTTCTGTCTTTTATAATATCTGCTCTGCTCTGTCTTTTATAATAAAATCATTTTTGAGTTACATTTACATTGTAAAAACCACGAAAAGTTTGACTTTTATTTACATATGAAAGTCTGAACTACTACATAAAATCCTACTATCAAGAAAAAAGTTGAATGTGAGCTACGTGCGGGCATCGCAGAGCAATGGAACTCCTTGAGGCAAAGGAATTTCTTGAGGCAAATCACTTCATCGTGCATCGTCAGAGCAATGGAACTCCCTGAACAAAGAAACTCCGTGCATAGTCAGAGCAATGGAACTCCATGAACAAAGGAACTCCGTGCATAGTCAGAGCGAATCAAAGTGTGAGCGCTTCGACAGAGTGTGGGTTGGCAATCAACCCAAACCCTGCGGCTCTTTCAGTAACCAACAGGAAAGAGTCTTGCCAAGGTGGGGGATCGGTAGAGTGCATCTCCAGGATGAAGAAAGATGCTTTTGCAAGGTGCTCTGCCTCAAGGAATTCCTTTGCAAGGTCCTTTGCTCTCAAGGAATTCCTTTGCTTCTGTTCCAGTGCCTCAAGGAATTCATCTTGCTCTTGCTCTGACAATTCACGATGAAGTTATTTGCCTCAAAGAGTCATCCAAAGGTTCCTATGCTCTGACGAAACAAGATGAAGTGATTTGCCTCAAGGAATTCCTTTGCCTCAAGGAGTTCCAGTCCTCTGACGATGCATAATGAAATGAATTCAATTCATCGTGCATCGTCAAAGGAATAGAACGCCTTGAGGCAAAGGAATTCCTTGAGAGAAATCACTTCATCGTACATCGTCAGAGCATAGAAACCGTTGGAGGACACCTTGAGGCAAATCACTTCATCGTATATTGTCCGAGCAAAGGAACTCACTGAGGCAAAGGAGTTACCGTGGCTCTTCCAGCATTACAAAAACTGGAATGCAATCAAGGAATCAAAGGAACTCCTTGAGTGCCAAGAAATTCCTTGAGAGCAAAAGGACCTTGCAAAGGAATTCCTTGAGGCAGAGCACCTTGCAAAGGCATCCTTCTTCATCCTGGAGATCCACTCTACCGATCCCCCACCTTGGCAAGACTCTTTCCTTGAGGCAAAGGACCTGCAAAGGAATTTACTTCATATTGCATTCTTTCGAGCAATAGAACACCCTGAAGAAAAGTAATTCCTCGAGGCAAATCACTTCGTCGTGCATCGTCGGACCAATGGAACATGTCAAACAAAGGAACTCCTTGCAGCAAAGGAACACCGTGCATAGTTCGAGTGAATCAACGTACGGGCGCTTCGACAGAGCGTGGGTTGGCAATAAATAAACCCAGGCACATCTCAGTCTTCTGAAGGACTTCACCATCAAAGCTTCTTCGAACGAGGAGATCGACAACCAAGAGGAAAGCTTCTTGCCAAGGCGGAGGATCGGTAGAGTCCATCTCCACAAGAAAAGCTAAGTGAGACGAGAACAAACTGTCCCTACACTACTGCCATTTATAGGCAAGGAACAACTCGGACTCATGCGCCAAGTGGCAGCCACTTCGAATTCAATTCAATTAATTTCCATCAATACCAATGCATCTGCCCCTTCTCAAGTAAAGCTAAGTAAGATTAGAACAAATTCTCCCAACTTCTGCCATTTATATGCCATTAATACCAATGAATCTGCCCCTTTGAATTCTGCCAACTTTGAAGAGGGTTTTAATTTTAGAGAGAAACTTTGATACAGTAGGGGGTATCAAAGTTTTGATACCCCCTATGTATGACATATGGGCCCTCTCAAAATTTATGTGTATATATATATGTTTACATATTTTACAAAGCAGGAGGGGCCCACATGTCATACATAGGGGGTATCAAAACTTTGATACCCCCTACTGTATCAAAGTTTTTTTTCCTCAATTTTACTTAACTTTTAAATGAGAGAAACTTTGATACAGTAGGGGGTATCAAAGTTTTGATACACCCTATGTATGACATGTGGGTCCTCTCAAAATTTATGTGTATATATATATATATATATATATATATATATATATATATATATATATATATATATATATATATATATATATGTTTACACGTTTTACAAAGCAGGAGGGGCCCACATGTCATACATAGGGGGTATCAAAACTTTGATACCCCCTACTGTATCAAAGTTTTTTCCTCAATTTTATTTAACTTTTAAATGAGAGAATCTTTGATACAGTAGGGGGTATCAAAGTTTTGATACCCCTATGTATGACATGTGGGCCCTCTCAAAATTTATGTGTATGTATATATATGTTTACACGTTTTACAAAGCAGGAGGGACCCACATGTCATACATAACTGTATCAAAGTTTTTTCCCTTTTAAATGGGCCCCATACATAACTTACAAAAAAAGTATAAATAAAACAAAATTTTGTTATAGTCAATATTTGAACCAATGACCTCTTAAATACAAGTCTAGCATTGTAACCACGACACCACAGTAGCATTCTTCGTGTTTTATTAAACGGAGAATAGCATTCTTTGTTTTGAATTACAAGGAGAATAGCATTCTAGTGTTAAAACGATTGAAGATTCTATTCGCCGTTTAATTTGGAACGGAGAACGACATTCTCTGTTTAATTTGAAACGGAGAATAACATTTCCAGTGTTAGAAACACATTAGAATGTTCATTCTCCGTTTTAATTTGAAACGGAGAATGATATTCTCCGTGTCATTTGAAATGGAGAATTATATTCTCCGTTTTGAACTGCACGGAGAATGCCGTTCCCAGTATTAAAACGATTGAGGATTTTATTCGCCGTTTAATTTGGAACGGAGAACGACATTCTCCGTTTAATTTGAAACGGAGAATAAGATTCCCAGTGTTAAAAATACATTAGAATGTTCATTCTCCGTTTTAATTTGAAACGGAGAATGCTATTCTCCGTTTTGAACTGCATGGAGAACATATTTTCTCCATTTTTGGTATTCTTCGTTTTGAACTTGGAATTTGATATTCTCCATTTTTATCTAATTGTCTTCTCAAACTTTTGCATTGGAGAACATACTTTTTATCTAATTGTCTCGTGTGAATGACATCTTGCCACATAGGAAAGACATTGTCTTAAGTCAACGACGTTTCATTTTATTCCATTTGCTCTTTGTCGCTATTTCGCTTTCGTACTTTATAATTACGAAAATCGTGACCCGATTTTTTATAAACTCTACAAGTTCTAGGCTTCGAGATAGGCTGACTTTCTGTAGGCTAGCTTGATTTCCCTTGAGAAGGCCTTCCTTTTGTTGCTACCGGATTTGGCTCTTTTAAAGCTTCATTCACTCCATGAACTGCATCAGCTACCATTTGTTCTTCTTCACCAATATCGGTCACCATTTCTTTCAACTCCATCAGAATAGACGACATCAACTCCGTTCCACTCTCTTGAATTTTTCTTAATTTTTTACAATAGTATGTAAACATATTAACTTGTTCATTAATACCACCATATCTTCTGCTCTCAACAATGTCTGGGTGGATGAATCTTCTTTCTGAGCCAGGTTCGGAGAGATAACTATCTTTGCAATCCTTGTGCCAATGAGATTTTATCAAGTTCTTTAGAATATCTCCAATTTGTAATCTCTTCATAGCTGAAAAAATATGCCTACAAGGAATCCCCTTGGTCTCCATCCATAAGCATTCACAATTTATGATGTTGTCGGCCGGATCAAATGTAACCTTCCGGTTGACACTGTTTGGCGACATATACTTTTGGACAGTTCAAACTTCTGCCTCCCTTATGATGTGATGAAGGAGAACAGTATTTGCATCAGAACGCATGATTTCCTTTCTTACCTCTATAAACACCGTTTTAGTGTAAATTGTGGCAAATTTATCTTCTATTACGGCCATGCTAGTTTAATTCACAACTGGTGTTGAGAGTTTATCAGTGACATGCTTACACATCTGGCCGTAACGTAAGGCCACCAAACCGAAGTCACAATTTTGAAGGGCCTTCCATAGTGGCAGCTTCTCATTCAAAAATCATTTCAGAAATGCGTTCATATATTCACATCTATTTGTTGCAGTAGAACCGCCAAAGAAATGCCCACGTAGGAATGTGTCCGCCCATCGCTGTCTCGTTCTGTACAATGCAGTGGTCCACTCATTGTTCTCTACATTATAATCCGTTAGCATTTGCTGCCAACGGTTTTCAAATTCTTCGACTGAATAGTACATGTTTAGAAAACATGGACAGTAACTAAAGTTATAATATTGTAACAACAACATACTTCAAAGTAAAGTAGCAAGTGTGCGATATACCTTTTAATCAGAAGACTCAATTTATTGTGAAAACCCTCTCGGTGTACATGTTTGGCAGCATTATTTAGGATATGCCATGAGCACGTTCGATGAACTACGCTGGGCATTAAATCCTCAATTGCTTTATTCATGGATCTGCAACCATCTGTGAGAACTGTCTCTGGTAATTTGTCATTCATACACTCTTAGAATTTTTCCAGAACCCAAAATATGTCTCTACAGTCTCATTATGGATCATTGCAAACCCAAACACACAAGTCATTGCATGATTGTTTGTCCCCACTAGAACCACCAACGGCATTTGACTTCTATTTATTTTATATGTAGAGTCAAATGCTAGTGAATCTCCAAATAATTCGTAATCGAATCGATATACACCGTCAGCCCAAAAGAGATGGGTCAATCTGGAATCTTCGCCTACCTTGTACGCGTAGAAGAAATCTGGGTCAATGCACTCCTTAGATTGAAGAAATGTAAGTGTTGTCGTAGCATCAACATCGTCTAGTGCTCTACTATCTTGAGCTAGAGCGTTGTATAAATCCTTTTTCGTCCATCCAACCTTATTCCAGCCATATTTCTTGTGGATAATTAAATTCCATATCGCTCCAGTCCCCATCCCTGATTGCTTCATAATCTTAACTTCTTCCAACTCTGCGGGTGATATCTTACGATGGGATCTCAAAAAAACTGATTCATAATCATTCGCCAGGCTATGGTTGTGAAGTACATAAAATTTTTTGACAGCCCACATCTTTGTAGAATCGATGTACCCAATACAAAAAATTACTTTACAGCCACTTCTGCTTTCACTTCTTGGCTCACGAACCCTGTTAGGAGCTTCATTGTATTTCTTGTGTCTGAATCCCGCATTCGAACAACACCAACTACGGACCATCACCATCCCAGACTTGTTTTTCTTTACCTCGTTCTTTCTAATACTGAAACCATATGCTTTTGAATATATCCGGTAGAATGTCTCTGCTTCTTCAATAGAGTTGAACTGTAGGCCAACAATATCTTCTTCTAACAGTTGTTTTGGATCTTTGTTAATGTTGGCAGACTGCAATATTTTTTTTGATCGTCGCTGCATCGAAATCCAATGGAGATTCACCATCGTCCCTAAGAACAGTATAAAATAAAATAAATATGAGAAATAAATGTAAAAATATAATACATTTCTTAAATCCTTTAGAAAGGGTGATGCGAAATAACATTTTGTTGTTTGCGTTGATGTCGTCGTCATCGTTATGATGCATTCTTCCGGTGTTTTCTTCATCTTGTTCTTTACTGTCTCCTAAGTTAACAGCTTCCAAACTTTGCTCATCATCCAAATCATCTGACACTTCTTTTGAAAGGAAGCTTTCTTCATTGACTAAATCTTCCACACGACAATCAGTTTCTCCATGTGACGTCGACATTGAAGAAAATAGAGTGTGTTAGAAACCAGCAGAAGAAACAAAGGACAAAAAACAACATAAGAAGAAAGAGTAATGCTATTCGTACCTTTAAATTGTCCCTCTAATATATAGCCCTCCTATCTGATGTGGCATGTTAAATAATAGTGTGTGTCATCAGACATGACTGATGACATGGCAAATTTTAATCCAAAAAGTTAACTACCCAATTTTTTCCATAATAATTTAACGTTAATATCAATGCTAATTTAATGTTAATATTAATTTATGTTAATATTAATGTTAATGTTAATGTTAATATTAATATTAATATTAATATTATTGTTAATGTTAACGATAATATTAATTTTAATGTTAATGTTAAAATTAACTTTAATGTTAATTTTTATTTTTAGTTTTATTTTTAAAAAAATTTGCCACGTCAGCTGCCAGATCAACATATCACGTCAGCTGCCACGTAAGGATGGACAGTTTGAAAGTACAATTTGGCGGTACAAAAAGCATTATTCAGGAAGAAATAACTTTCAGCAAGGCAACAACACAACCTTTTCGTTTTCCTTGTACCTCCGCCACATGGCCCTCTTTTGATGGCTCATGAAAAATCTTGACTGATTCTAGGAGCAAGCATAATTTTAAGGAAACAACTTCCAACAACACAACTTTCTCGTCTTCTGGGTACATGTATTATTAAATTGTGTAGCTAATAACATATAAGGAAGCATGCAACAGTATTCTCCACGTGGTCCTCTTCTGTAGGATAACGCATGCAGCAACATTTAATGCTACACAACCCTATTGTCTTGTTATGTGTTGTGTATCCTATGTGGCATGAGGCAGAAGACAATATCTTGCATAGGCGGCAAGATTATATTCACAAATGACAATAAGTTTAAAAAGTCATCTCCAATGCAAAAAAGTATTGAGAAGACAATACAAAGTAATTTTTTACAACTTCCAAGACTAACATTTACTCTTCTAATGATATGGTATCAGTGTTTATTATTAAATTGTGCAGGATAACGCATGCAGCAGCATTTAATGCTACGGGATCTGTTGTGTAAAGAACACAACCTGTGAGAGAGAACCCGAGAGAGAGAGAGAGAGAGAGAAAGAGAGAGTGTGGAAGATGGGATAAAGAGAAAGGATCGAGCTCGACTAGATTTTAAACTTAAAATTAAATTTTTGGTTTTCATTACTAATAACTAGTTCACACGTACGAGTTTAGACGAACACTAGCCGAGCCCCGAGCAACGTGACTTCAGCTAGCTAGGTTTCTCATACCGTGGCATTCCTGTTAATTTAAATTTTACAATATTATTAAAACTAATATTAATACTAAAATTTAAAATAGTTTTTGATTTAACATTTACTTCAAACTAGTTAAAGTTAAAATTACATTCTTTTTTATTTAAAATGTAATTGGAACTACAATTAATATTAACATACGCTTGTCCCGTAGTTTAAGTCATATTTCACTGCTTCTTGCTTAAGTCTATGCACCCAAAGAACTTGATTGTTCAAGTCGAACGCGTGCACAACATGTTCCCTCGATGCAAGGCTTGATGTAGCCCTTGCTTGTCAAGTCGTTGCACGAACACATTAGAAAAGAATTTTGTTGAGCTATCGAAGTATAGCATGCACCGTGCCATGTCACGTGCATTTGTTAAGCAGTAAAAGGGTGTGAAGGCCACTGGCAATGTCAAGCCATCACGAACTATAGCTGGGTTAGACGGTGACCCATTTGTGGCGGGCTGAATCGGTCCATTGGCCTAGGAATGGATTGGTTGAAGGAGCAATACACAAGAATAGACTGCCATATTGGCAGGATTATTTTTGGTATTCCCGGTGAGGCAGAGTTTTTATTTTTCGGTGAGGCAGAGTTTTCACCATCGACTTCATTCCATGGACGACACCAGTATCAGAGAGAGTCTACAGGATGGCACCTTCAGAGTTGGAAATATTGTACAAGATGATTGAAGAACTCAGAATCAAATGATTCATTCGTACTAGTGGATCGCCTTGGAGAGCACCGATGCTTCTTGTGAAAAAGAAGGATGGTACGTCAAGATTATGTGTTGATTATCGTACATTGATGACTTATTTGATTAGCTCAAGGGAGCGGCTGTATTCTCGAATATTGATTTGCGATCATGAGGGTACCATCAGATCAGAGTCAGAGAGCAAGTCATCCTGAAGACATCATTCATATCAAGGTATGGACATTGGGAGTTCCTTGTTATGCCATTTGGAGCGACCAGTGTGCCAGTCGTATTTATGGACCCCATGAATCGTATCTTCATGTACTATTTGGATCAGTTCGTGATAGTGTTCATAGACGACATCTTAGTCTGTAGCTGTAGTGCCCTGTCCCTACATCGTGCCCCGTACTTCATGATAATGTAGGCTATGTCTTAATAACTAAAAGGAAAATATGTTTTCGCACGGTTATGGACAACTTGTCGACAAGGTGGTAGTTTCTTCGAGCAGCAACCTGGGGCCACGGGACCGTTTCGACCTAGAAGAAAACTGGGTATAGTCGTGTATAAGGTTTCAGCACAGGTTAAGCAGAGACTTGCAACGGAGCTAGCTACTTACGCTGAAAGGACCTTGATTAACAAAGCTATACGTCCAGAATGGCTTGTGATGCCAGTGACGTCGAAGAGGGACGAGGCGAAGGAGGTCAGCCACTCGTCTTAGACTTGCTTCAAGCGAGCGACTGGTTGGCTGCGTTGACGTCGTCTACGCGATCACCTACAACCTACTGAATATGGGACTTGGTTCCAGAGAAGCCATTCCATAATATGGAATGGATCTTAATTCAACCGTTACCGTTCGATCGACCCGACCGATTCCGACCTATCGGTCCCAACCGAATCGGTAGCGACATTGTTCCTTTCTCGCGCACCCTGTCACGACCCGCACCCGGAGTAAGGGCATGACTGCGTGACAGCGACCCAGCCTACACCTCAGAAACGATGTAGAATGCTGTCTAGGTCTACTATCTAACAACAGTAATAATATCTGTAAGCCTACTTTCCAGGAAATATATATTAAATGAATTTTTTTTTCTTTTTTTTGCAAATATTTTTTTAAATTAATTTGCTTGGTAAACTCTCTAAATAATAGATTTACCATTTTAAATAGAGTGCTAGTTTTGGGATTGATTCTGCATAGGGCTTCTCAGCCCAAGCCCATTATAGCTGTTCGGTTTAGTCCAATTGAGAGGAAGAGGGAGCATGTGCATTACACAGCTCATCCCCTCCCCTCCTCTACACTCGACCATGTGAAGCTGTTAACCAATTTGAATTCCTGACAAATTCTCCTAACTTGAGTGATGTGCTGGCCAGAGATGGCGCCAAAACTCTGCGTGAGACCCAAGCTGACCACCCTACAAATTCCTCCTTCTAGGTCAAATATCTCTAGGAAAATTCTAAGGAACCAGCCTCTTTCTCATTCTTCCTCTTCCACTCCATTCTCTCTGATACTCTGCTCATTAACCAGCCATGGCGTAGGTGTGGATCTCTTCTTCATCATTTGAACCAGACTCTTGGTGAATCCCTTCTTCATCCAGAAGTCCAGATCTAATAGGTATGTTTCAATCTCTCGAACTTCATTCTTGGATTCTTGGTGTTGTCCTCAAGTCTCGATGACCGATCAATTCCCTTAAATTAATATTGTAGGAATAGGTCTCATGTTTTCTGATCGATCGTGAGAACAATCTAAAGAATGGGATGGTGAGTCGATTTGATCTCCTCGGTATTACTCTGTT
This sequence comes from Iris pallida, assembly GCA_029216955.1. Classification (NCBI taxonomy): domain Eukaryota; kingdom Viridiplantae; phylum Streptophyta; class Magnoliopsida; order Asparagales; family Iridaceae; genus Iris; species Iris pallida. The sequence continues at coordinate 8,040,430 of JANAVB010042014.1, forward strand.
GCTCGAGTTGATTGATGATCTATGTTGTTTGATCTCTGTTACTCAGGTTTTGATGAATTCTTCTATTTTGTACCATATTGTGATCAACTGGTCGAGTCGTTGATCATATATCAATTCACACTCAGTAAGTGGTTCTTGATCCCTTCATTTCTTTTTCAGTTGAATTTACTGAAACACTTGATACGCGTCTCTGATTGTCCAATAAATTCGAATTGTTATCTTAGAATTCATGATGAGAGATCAGTCCATAGATCAGATTGATCGATTCTACATTTTGGTTTTGAATGTATCAGAGGACTCAAGATATCCATCTCACTGACCATTAATTATTTGTATCAATAATGATTTAGAATCTCGTTCGAGACTTGGACACGAGAGCCACACCTGACTTGGTGGAGAAGTTCCTTTCAGGATTCAACTTGTGCAGGTATTGTCTTATCAATCTGCTGTTTAATCTTTTCCTCTGGGTAGGCATTTTAGTATGTTCTATTTCCTGCGGTGTCTGAGTGTACATTTGTGTCCATCTCGGGGTATCATACACTGACACATGTCATGTAGTAGGGTGTTGTGTCGAACCCTGAGGGTGTCCAGTTTGTAGTATTGAAAGTTAACCTCTGTGACTAACTTGTGATACTCTGGTCTATGATTCTCTAAGTTGTGGTTAGGGAGATCACTTGGTTAGATTAAAATAGATGTAGGAAATGAGTGTAGTAGCTTGTTGAACCTAGTGTTTAGTTTCCTGTGAACACTTTGGAGTTGAGATATCTAAATTTTACTCCATATCATGTTCCATTAATTTTTGTTCACATTAAGTTATGATGATTTCCTGTTAAAGTTCCTGAGAACTGTTCTTGCATTTATTGAACTATTTCCCTGTTAAAATAGACTGAATGTCACTTAAAGACCTAACTATCAGTTTGTCTCCAAGATGAGGATATGTCCATTTTAATTTCAGCATTTTGGGATTGGTATTGGAACTGTGCAAATATTTCTTTAGGATCACATATTCAGGGGGTGTCCATACAATTGATGTTGGAGTTATCCTTAAGAATATTTTTGAGGCAGAAACCCCTAGTAGGAATTGAATTGAATAACAGAATTAAATGAAATGAACCATTGTTCAACAACTTAAGGGATGGGTTGGGAGTATAGTCCTGATTTGGACTGTGGATTCAGTCCTACATTAAGGACTGAATTGATTATGTGCCCTGTTAAGAGATAGAGGAGATTGACATTGGTTAAATCTATATAATCTATAGAACTATTTTGTTCAGGATTGAAATGGATATTAGAATGTGTTAAATGGGTATTAGACTGTGTTATGGACTGATATTTCCAATGTGTTGGGTTCAAATTGAAATGATGAAAGGATTAAAGAATCGGGTTGCACTATAACTCTTTAGGACTGGGATTTGAGGTTGCAGTAGACTTTCCATTTCACTCTATGTTGAGATTTGAGTTATTGGAATCCTGAGTTAACCGATACTGTGGAGTATCAGGCTCAAGAGATAGGGTTGAGCGCCAAGTTGCTTCGAGCATGGTAGGGGATTAGAAAATTATCCAATTTGTTTACCTGTGTACAATATTCCAGAGCACTGTGGTTAGGTTGATATTGTGAAATCAACAACTGTTGAGTGTGATTTCCCATGCATTCTTGTATCAGGTTTCAATAGTAGGTAGTAAATTCAAGGTATAGGCTTAATTAGTGAGTGACTGTCATTTGCATCAAACCTGTTAAAGTCCAATTTTAGGTTGTCCATTCCATTCATGCTTATTACTGTAAACATGGGTTCTACTAGGATAGAGATTCCTAGGTCAAAATTGGGGCTGAATTATACCTGCAACTAGGAACCATTACAGAGCTAACTATCAGCCAATGGTAATAACTGTCCCCTGTCCTAATTAGAACTATATAACATTCAGATGAAATGGATCATGTCTTGAGTAGACTGGAATGCTCAATAATGAAGGCAGGGTACTGGTTTTAAGTTGTGGTTATAGGCATATATCAGTCACAAATGTTGACTGAACCAATGTTCATTGTAAGAAGGCTGTTTAATCAATTTAGGGTTGTATAGGGTTGTCTATTAATTGATAGATTGCTTTTATAAATGGAATATAACTCTTTTAACAATGCTTGTTTAAGATATTAAATAGATAAAATAGAAGTTGCCTAATATTATAAGATTTTGGGAAGTAGTTAACTAGTGTATTAGTCTAAAATTTAGATTATAAAGTTAATCACATCTATAGAGTAGATTGTATTTATCAAATGGAACCTAGGATTGTTTTAGTGATCTTAGACTTAAACATCAACTTTACATTAATGACTCATCAACTGTAAATCATAAACAGGAGGTTTTCCAGCTTTACTACCTTTTTTCGATCACCCGGAGCAAGGCAAGTACACTCTACGGTCTTGTGCATTTCATTATATCCTGTACTTTTTTGATTGACACACTGCAACACGACATGTATTCCTGGTGCTCATGTTCCTTGTTCTTATTACTTGTACCTGGGGTGGGAAAATATACTATTTATGTGACCAAACCCAAGAAACAACTCAGGTGTGTTTAGCTTAGACCCCGCATCGTGCACGTGGGTCCTAAGCCGTACCATTCATGTGCTTTCATGTACTTTCATGTGCTTACCCCTAGCCGGTCACATACTTAGTTATATTTCAAACATTGTACACATATGTTCAGGAGATATACCTTGTACTTATTTCCTGTGATTCCTGAGATACCATGTTCTTTCCTGTGCTTATATATCATGTTCTTTCATGTTCTTACATACCATGTTCTTTCATGTACTTTACACACCCTGTTCTTTCATGTACTTATTCACCATGTTCTTTCCTGTACTTTTTATGTTTCCTTGTACTTTCATATCATGATGTCTTGTTCATTACCTAGAATTGTACTTGCTCCGCTCCTGAATAGGATATGTTGCAGGTGAGTTGGAGGCCCTATGCGACACCTATTATGGACAGGATGTTGCTATCTTTGCTGAGCCAGCTGGAGCTGCTTGTGACTTAGAGGCTGCAGAAGCCTAGAGTTTACCTTTAGTTTTTATATTTTCCTGTATTGAGACTAGTAGACTTACTTTCATTTGCTGGAATGTAATAAATTCTGAGTTTGTACTTTACTCTGGTTGTGACACATTTATAGATGCTGTGTTTTCATACTTGTCTTGATATCTGGTTAGTTTTTCTAGATTGGTACAGCTTACTTTGTTGTGTCCAATGACAAAGGCTGGGTGTGTCCGACTCGTGTCCGATTATTCTGGAGCGGGTCGTGACAATATCAAAACCTGTCGAGAACGGTCAACTCCGAATGGAGGACAAGCAATGACAATATAATATACTCAATCACAAACTCTAAGAAATATAGAGGTCGACATTTTGATCTGGTGTGCAAACTATGCTTTTACGCTGGACGAAAAGAGGTCGACATTTTGCCTTATTCAGTAAAGTGTCCGCAAAACCAAATCGTCGTCTTACAACGGAGTGTGGCATGGGAGCGGTAGGCCAAATCAACCGAGTAGTTCAAAGGAGGGAATTATTTATGGTATTTATGGTGCACATCATTAGGACGGGTTGCGACTGTCCAGTGTTGTGATAAGCTATGATATCAGTAAGTTTGGAATCCTTCGGATATTGGGCTAGCAACCCGTATCGAAGTGATCATAGGCTTACACATAAGGATGCTAAAGATACTTTACGGTGCGAAACACCGTGACCTTCATATAGATAGGGCCGGTGGACTGAGATTAGCGCTGGGTGCAGGCGCAGGGCCTGCCACCCTTATGCATATGTTTAAGTTTATGGTTGGTTGGTTGAGTGAAATGATATGATTTTTTATGTAAAGTTCTAACCTTGCCGACTAGGCAAAATGGGACAGAGATGAGCACGATCACTATGTTTATGTTAAGATTATGTCTAACTGCATCTGTCGCAGGGACACGATAGTGGACAAGTTCAGGATATGTTCGGCTCGAGGCAGGGCTCGAGGCGAGGCTCGAGGCATGGAGTCCTTAGCGTTCAAGAGGAGCTACCGCATTAGCGTTCGGACTTGCGACATGGAGATGTTCAACCGAAGACTACTTGTTGGCTATAAAGAGGCATAATGTATGGAACAATATAATCCTTTGTGAGCTAGAGAGATCATGAGCATTGTAGCCAATTGGCATGTTAAGTTGGGCTATTCAGAGCCATTGTAACCTTCAGTTCATTATCAATAAAAGGGTTTCTTGTTGTATACTATATTTTCCTTCTGCTGCTTATGTTATCAATTTGAGCAATAAACACTATTGTGAATATGTTATCTTGCCTGCACGAGCGCAACTCCAGGCTCGTGCGGCATCACGCCCTAACGAGGATGATGATTCGGGTAAAAATTTGATAATGATGAAGACGGTAACTCGGTCGACAATCGTAAGTATCGAGGTATGATCGGAAAAATTTAACAGTAGCATTAATATTAAATCTACATTGGCTTTTCTGTTAATTTAAAATTTACAATACAATTGAAACTAATATTACGAAAATGCTATTTGGCTCCCAAAAAATTTGGGTGATACCATCTTCCATTATGTGGCATAGACATGGTTGCTAACATGACAGCTGACATGGCAAAATTTAACAATAAAATTAATATTAAAATTAACATTAATAGTAAATAAATAATTTAATATTAAATTAACATTAATTAATATTAATATTTACATTAATATTAACATTAATATTAATATTAACATTAAAATTAGCATTAGCATTAACATTAACATTAATATTAATATTAATATTGACATTAACATTAATATTAACATTAAAAAATGGGTAATTAATTTTTGGGGATAAAATTTGCCATGTCAGCTGTTATATCATCTGCCATGTCAGATGCCACATAATGGAAGATGGCATCACCCAAATATGTTGGGAGCCCAAACGACTAATTGCTAATATTAATACAGTGGCATTACCGTTATTTTCTAATAGATTTGTGCCTTGTTCGGTCACACTCCTCCACGAGCGGGTTACACCCCCGAAACGAGGGGTTAAATAACCTTTTCCAAAGAAGAGAACCCATCCGACTAGAGAGAAATAAAGGAGAGAAGAAAAAGAACAGTCGCAATGGAGAGCAAGAGCAAGATCAATTGCAGCGGATGGGCCGTCATCCCTACCGAGGTTCTCTCGATGATACTGGTACTGTCGGAGATGCCGGTGGAGGAGGTAATGTGCAACATGGCCCCAGTTTGCCGTTCGTGGTGGAAGGCGCTCAACGGTCCCTTAGACTATTGGTATAACGTCGACTTGGTACAGTGATGACGGAGGACCCAGCAAACCGCTGAGATTAGTTTGACCGTAAAGAAGCTCGTGGCTTGCAGTGGGGAATATCTAGGGTCCTTCTTCGCGTACAAGCTCGACGAAGCAGCCTTCTATTTTGCATGTTTAAGGCCAGTGCAAAATTTTATTTGGTCTTATTCTAATACTTTATTTTTTCTATTACAAAATTTTATGTATACTTTTGTTAATTTCTATTGATGTTTTCCCATTTTTATAATACAGTGGAAAATTTCTAAGCGTGCTGCGCATTCCGAAGTGTGACGTGAGTGATAAAACTTTCGTGAGACACTTGGAGTTTCTCCCGGTGCTGGAAGAACTCGACATTAGCTACTGCCTCTATATCACGTCGACTGAAATATTTTTCGTCGGAAAGTATTGCCACCGTCTGGTCAAGCTGAGTAGGAACATGCCTCCTCCAGATTTTATGCTCTGGAACAGATTCGTGCTGGACACGCATAACGAGACGGAGGAAAAGGCCGTGGCTGGTTCGATGTCGCATCTCGAGCACCTACATATGGGATTCGTCATGTTCAAAGGAGACACACTGCGATCTATCATATGCAACTGCAAGGGTCTTCGCGTGCTCGACATACGTGGGTGCTTCAACATGCACTTCGACGACGACCTCTGGAAAATTTGTTATTTAATACAGACGTTTAAACGACCCTTTGATGATGTAATCCCAGCCCCAGGGGAACCCGGATACGAGATGTATAATGATTTAGATATCACCAATCATTCCTGGGGTGAATGGTGAAAACATTAGCATGCATGCATGCATGCATTTCTTTATATTTTTTACTAGTCTACATATACATACTTTGTACGTATTTTAATTAGAATATTATAAAGTCAGTTGTCATCTTTTCGTCTTTTTCAGGTGATTATTTATATGTCAAGAGATTCGAAGTACAATTTTTTTTAATTTTTATTTTCTATTGAGACTAATAACCTTTAGAAAATGGTAATAAAAAATAAAATTTATTACCATTGGAACATAATATTATATGAAAAAATAAAACTTGCATGCAAGATATTTTTTCTAAGTTCGATTCTCCATTTTGACAAAATTATACTTTTGTCAATAATTTTTTACATGATTAATTTTTTTATAAATAAAATGGACTGTGATATAATGACGCCTAAGACGGCTCAATTCTGAGATTTCGACATTTTTCAACACAGATTTTACCATTAATACAACATCTCAGTGTAATCATATCTAAGAGATTTCGACATTTTCCAACACATATTTAGCTTATTCAAAATAAATTCTGGCGGTGCAAATTCCACTCATATTAGTGGTATCAGTGCCATTCACCATAATTAATGGTGATCGATACAAAAATATTAGTTTCTTTTTCACAACCCTTTAAAATCTATTTATACAGCCAAACTATTCATCTTCACCAGCCTTCAAAACAAATTTATATAGATTCAAAACAAAACTAAACAACCAAAATATTTAAAATTCACAACCCTACAGAACAGTCTCAAATGTACCATTCTCCGTCCTAAATGTACCATTCTCCGTCCTATATGTACCATTCTCCGTCCTACATGTATCATTCTCCGTCCTATCTCCGTCCTAAATGTACCATTCTCCATCCTAAATGTCCAACTCTCCATCCTATATGTACCATTCTCCGTCCTATATGTATCATTCTCCGTTCTACATTTACCATTCTCCGTCCTAAATGTACCATTCGCCGTCCTAAATGTACCATTCTTCGTCCTAAATGTACCATTCTCCGTGTTAGAGGAACGGAGAATGGCCATTAACAGTCCCAAAAATTGTTCCATACTATGTTAAAAGCATATAATAGCACCCAAAAAATGTTAACAATAAAAAAATTCTACAGAACCCAAACACCAGACTCGAACCTAGGCCTTCCATGTAAAAGCCAAACAGCACAACAACTAAGCTTGGAATAAGAAATCAATAATGCTAAGTCTACTACCAAATGCTTACAACACTCTTACAACCTTCACCCATTGCTGACATGTGGGCCATGGCCCACATGTCAGCAATGGGTGAAGGTTGTAAGAGTGTTGTAAGCATTTGGTTGTAACTGTAGCATTATATCCCCAACTTCCAATAAGGAATAAGAAATTGAATATCCCCAACTTCCAATAAGGAATAAGAACAGTCGGTTAGGAGCGTGTATATATATACATAGGGGTCCCCATTCATCTGAGTATGTTGTACATTTAACATGGCTCCAAAAAGATCATCTGGTTGGGAACCATTGCCAGAGTCTTCTTCCAGTCGTCGCCGAGCCTCTCCGCATGGAGCACCCTCTGTACCGCTTCAGGCCTATAACCGGCTGGCAGCGGCTGCGGACTTCCTGATCTCCTGCTGGTTGTCACTGGAGGTCATCGCTCGACCTCTTCATCCGGCGCCTAACTTTGACCTGTTGCCGATCACTCCGGAGGAACGGGATTCTCTGGAGAAGAGGAAAGCGTTTCGCCGCCTGTGCCATAAGGCAGGTGTGCGCACCCTGCAGGACCTTGCAGAGATCCTCCGCGAGGCCAGTGAGGGGTAGACCTCTTATTTTTCTATTTTTTATATTTTTTATAGTTTTTTGTCCTCCTCTTGTATACTTCGCCGGAGAATGTTTCGACGACGAAGCTAGAATTTAATACAATATATTATTTTGTTAACTCAATTTGGTTTCGGCTACAATCAAACTTTTACAACCTTCTTACAACTTACACCCATTTGCTAACTATAACATTGCTCTTTATCTATTTTTCAATTAACAAATCTTGTTACGTCAAATCCATATATCAGCGACGATATCTCCATCAATGACTTGTTACGTCATAGAATTGATTATGCTGTCAGCGTCAATTTTGTCGTCAAATCCATCTTAAATATGATTACAAAGTAAAATAGAGGAGAACTTTGAGTGTTTCAATTTTACTCTTTTCAAGTACATTGTCTTGTTACCAAGTCGTCAAACGTTCAAAAATTTAATCAAATATTCGAAAAATGGAAATATTGAGATTAAACTTCATATTCTTAAATATGTTGTCAAATTTTTTTAATTAAACATGTTTCCACCATGTTTTTTCTGCCAAATTTTTTAATAATTTATACGGAACACGTGGATATATACTAGTAATAATAGTAATAAATTTAATTTTGGAAAGTAGTTTTTAAAATTAGGGTCTCAAAATCCCAAAAGTTTATGTAGTGATTTCACATGGATATATACTAGTAGTAATAGTAATAAATTTAATTTTGGAAAGTACTTTTTTAAATTTAATAATAAAAAATTTGAACGTCTTATACTAGTAATAATAGTAATAAATTTAATTTAAGACTCAAAACTATTGTAATTTTTTTTACTTCCCAAAGTCATATAAGACGGTCGAATTTTCCCTCTTCTTCTCTCAAATCCTCTTCCTTCTCCCAACCCCTCTTCCAAACCCACTTCTTATCAAAATGCCGCCGAAGAAACAACGACCGTCGCCGAAGGGGAAAAAAATCCACAAAGGGATGCGATACAGGCCCGAAGGGTAGAACTTGCACGGACGGCGAAATCTAAGATTATGGTCGCTAGGGCAGAGGCCGAAAGGGCAGCGACGGAGGCAGCGGCGACGGCAGCGACGATAAAAGCGGAGGCGGCAGCCAAGCCACCTGCAAAAAAGGCTAAAAAAACTCAATCCTCGACAAAGACCGAAAAGTCTATCTTCGATACAGAGTCGTCGGAAGACTCAACTTATGAAGATCGAAGGCGTACTCAAGCGAAGGCTAAGATGGCAACGGATACAGAGTCATCAGTGTACTCTGAGGATTTTGAATCCTCATCAGAAGAGAAAAATGAAGAGGAAGAGAAATTATCAAATAAGTCCCAGTATGGAGAGGAGGTAAAAAAAATTTAAAGACTCTAAATCTAAGAAGATTTACATTAAATATTTTAAAAAAAAGGCTGTTATGCCTGAAAGATCAATTAAGATGGATGATGTCGAAGACGAAGCTTTCATGGATATATTGAAATTTTATCAATTGGAGAAACTGAACAAATCCTGTCTTGAGAAAATCTCCCAAACAATAGTAAGAGAATTTTACTCAAATCTTCCGGCTGAAATTAAAGAAAAAGAAGAGGATCAACAACTGGTATTTCTGAGAGGAAAACTGATTAGGGTAAATGCTGCTGTCATCAACAAAATTTATGGATTTGATCCAGTTCGTGAGTTTGATATGAAAGATATTGATAATGTTTCCATGACGGATGCAATTCATGAGATTACAGGTGTATCAATGGGTGCCAAGACCGCTCAAAATGTATACAAAGATCAATTAAAAACTTTGTATAAATTGTTGCATGCCTACGTATCTCAAACACTCAACCCTACTGGACATGAGTTTTCCATCCCTCCTGAGAGAGTAAAATTCTTTTATTATATGGAGAAGAAAAAAAGGATGGATATAGGTTCCTACATGTTCAATAGAATGATGCATCTCGTGGGAAAACCAACTACAAGGACAGCTCTCCCTTTCAGAGGATTTGTATGCTCGATGGCTAGTAAACACTATGTCCCAAGCTTAGCAGGGGATGTTTATATTAAAAACAAAGTGTAAAACCCCTAAATTTCTACTATTTTTTAAATAAATTTGATACGGATTTTTTTTTGGCTTAATTGCACTTTGCTACCCTCAACTATTTCGCCTTTTCAACTTGATACCATAAACTTTTTTTCGTAACAAATTGGTACCTCAACTATTATTTTTTTTCAACTTGATACCTAATTTTTCAAAAATTTCGAAAATGCCCTTCCCTCTTCCTTCCCTCCACCCCCTTCCCCACTCCGGCCACCCCCCCTGCTAGCTCTGGTCGCCCCACCCCCCCTGCTAGCTCCGCCCCCCCCCCCCCCCCCCGCCCCCCACCCCCCCTGCTACCTTCGGCCACCCCCTGTCCCGCCTCCCGCCCCGTCCTCCCTCCCCAGCCCCCCTCTCCCGTGCTGCCGCGGCCTAGGGGAGAGGCGGGGGCGGGCGGGCGGCCGGAGTGAGCAGGAGGGGGGTGGGGGGCGGGGGGGCGGAGCTAGCAGGGGGGGCGGCCGGAGTGAGCAGGGGGGCGGCCGGAGCGTGCAGGGGGGGAGGGTTAGGGGTAGGGGTAGGGGCATTTTAGTCCAAAATAACATCTGGGTACCAAATTGTTACAAAAAATAGTTTAAGGTACAAAGTTGAAAAATGGTAATAGTTGAGGGTAGCAAAGTGCAATTAAGCCTTTTTTTTTGCATATTGTACATCGCGTAGTTGCATTGTACGTCGCGCGCAAAATTTTGTTTTTCGTAATTGCTCGACTAGTACGACTATGTGCGAGCGTACATATTTTTGAAAAATATTTTTTCTATTTTTATAGTTTCAAAATAATATAGATAATAATTATTTTTTAGCTATCGTGCCTAAATTTTCAAGTTTATGATTTTAATTATGAAAAGCTTTTCATTTATACAGATATGATAATAAATAATTTTCCTATAAAATGGTATATTAGAATAGTATATTTATGTAAATATTATTTGGACATACATATATATTTCGTAATTATTTATTAGTTTATTTTTAAATAATAATATAATTTTCAAAATTATTATTATTAGTATTTTTGAAAAATATATTTTGAAATTATTGTGGCAATTTAAATCTTGATTTGATTTTATGGATTTATTTAAATAGTTAAATTAATATATATATTTGAAAGTTGATTGATTTTAAACTAAAGGATGGAATTTAATTAGATTTAAATTGATTTAGATTTGGATTGAAATTTATTGAATTTGATTTAAAATAAATAGAGGAATTATCTAAAGGGATTTGCAACTATCATAATCCTTATCTAAACAGTAGCTTCCACCTCCTATATAAGGAGAGGCTCATTATTCTCTATTCCATTAATTTTCTCCACCTAAAAATGTGTTTGTGCTTCGTGTCCGTGCACATCAAGCCATATCCATTCACTTCTTCTATTTTTCATCCAAATTGATTAATGTTCTCATTAAAGAAATTCTCTTTTCCCTTCTATCTATTTTCTCTTATCACAAATTCTTACTATCCTTTTACCGATCAACCAAGTCCGTCTATCCTAGTAGTCCTTAAATTTCAAGTACGAAAATTTTCAAAGGTGGATAGATTTGTAACTCATTTTCCCGAAATTATTATTTTTTTAAATTATATCTATATATATTTTAATTTCATGTTTAAAAGTAATTTTCGTAGAAATTTTGTAAACGATATTTTGTGATTATTTTTGTTACCAAAAACTAGTTTTAAATCAATGGTTTGAAATAATGTTTCTAAAAAAAAATGTTCTCGAATTTGTTATTTGAAATATAAAATATATTTTTATTATTTTGGTCTTCTAAAGAATTGGTTTAAAAAAAAAGAGCGATAAAAGGTTTTTTTGTCTATTTATTTTTAAATAACGATTTGGATTTTTAAAAGTACGTTTTATAATATTTAATGACATCGAGTATTATTTTGATATGTTAATCAGTTATTTGATTATATTTGAATTTATTTAAATTATCTTGATGGTTATCAACTATACTTTAAATTATGTTGATAATTTAAATATTGTTTAAAATACTTACGATGACTAATTGGAGCATTACGATTTGTCTAATCTAGATTTGAGATATTATTTGATTAAATAATTTATTTATTATTTGGTTTAAATTATTTTGATAAATATTAGATATTATTTTAAAGTTATTATGTTGAGTTTGATTTGGATTTGGATTCATATGATTTGAATTATTTGATAATATAGAATAATACTTAAAGTTATTATGGTGATCATTTAAAGGATTGCAATCAAATTGATTTGTTTTTTAAATAATTTATTTGATTTAAATTTATGAGAAGATTTATCCATTAGAAATTCTTATCATATTGGAATCATATCTAGCATTAATTAGATCATTTTTTATTTAAATCAAATCCTATCTAATTTAGGAGATAAATCTGAAATAAATACCTATATAAACCCAATACATCCCCCTTCTATCAGCCATAATTCGAAATTATTTTTAGTCCAATAGAAACTCTAAAATTCGTCATTAGAATTCAGCCCCGCTTTTTAGCAGCAAGAGCAACTTGGAACGACGATATATCCTAGTTCCGAACTCTGTTTTGCCTCCATTTTTTTTTAAAAGAAGCGTATTGAGGTAAGGTTTTCAAAAACATATTTTAATAGACAAAATTTGTTCTATAGAATTCTACAAAACTGTTTGAGTATCTAGTGTCCCAAAAATAAACGTATTTCAGTATTTTTGCGATTTCGGGAGATTCTGAAAACGAAAATGCGATCCGTTTAGTTTTTCGGAAAGCTAATACGAAAAACTATACCATATCCTAACTTCAGAATTTATTAAATAAATGTAATAGGTGCAGTATTAATTATAATTAGATAATATACTATTTTCAGCATTTGAAGTTGTTCCTACACCTTCCTCTTTGTGCGCTGTTGTTGATTCGTCGCCAGGACATCATCTTACCTCACTCGGACATCAGGTAAGACACCTTGCCTTTACTGTTTAATTTTTTGCTCAATATCATGCATATTTTATTTCTTGTTCTTTCAAAACCATATATAGTTGTAAATTATTATACTTTAGTTTTCTTTATGCACTTGGCCTTGAGTTAAGGGACCACCTTTGTTTGTGCCGCATTCATTGACTCGACACATGTGTCCCACGATGTCACGTGTCTCATATAGATTCGGACTTGCGTACCGACCGTACATCGGTGCGTACAGGACGAGCGTTAGGATATAACTGCTAATATAGTTGTCTAGAAGACTTAGCGGTTATTAGAAATATCGTGGTGTGGATTCAGCACGAGTAGTGCATGGGGAGGGTGAAGACAGTTATTAGGCGCAGGGACTTTCACACATTTACTTTTCTCTAGCTGCCATTTGTGACTCAGCTGAGAGCTAGTGTGCCGTACACTTATTTACTTTTCTCTAGATGTCACTAGTGCCTCGGTTGAAACACAAATGTGTCGTGCATTTACTTTTCTCTAGCTGCCGTTAGTGACTCATCCAAGAGCTAGTGGCCGTGCATTTATTTTTCTCTAGATGCCCCTTAGCTCTCATTCGAGTGCTAATGGGCCGTGCATTTACTTTTCTCTAGACGGCACTAGTGCCTTGGTTGAAACGCTAACGCGCCGTGTTTCTAGTCTCGAGAGCCCTTGTGTGGAACGTTGTCTTCAAAGTGCATTTTCACATAGAATGGTTAAGGACCTTTATTTATTTAGTCATATATACTTTTATGTTGAGCTTCTATTATTCAGTTATTGGCATGATATTATGTGTCTTGTTACGTCCTTCTGAGGACCTGGTTATCTCGCCAGGTGTGTGCTCTTGTCTTACGCAGGTGTTCTAGCTCTAATCGTGATCATCGCTATATCTTCGAGGATGATTGTAATTGGATAGTCTTCGCTTCGCTTGCCAAACTTATTTCATTTTCCATGTATTTCGTCCTTTGCTTGTTGGTAGTGGATTTGTCTCCGCCCAACATATTGTACAAATACATTTCCATAGATGATTATATGAATTCTTTATTTTCCTTTATTTATGGATGAGATTAGTTGTTATGGTTTCTACTGCATATTCAGCTTATGTATACATACAAGGCCATGTACTTCGTATGTATACAGCTGGCATGTCTACGTTCCTAGTCCTACGTATTTTGGGACTGGGGCGTTACACAAAGGTCCCATGAGAAAACTAACCTTCACTCGAATGTTTGGAAAACGGGCAGCAGCTGCAAGCAAACCATCAACATCTGAAAAACTATCAACTTATGGAATCAAAAATACTAAGGACAAGGTTGATGATCTATATAATTTTGTTGCTGCAAACTTTAAGAATGTCTTCAAAGAGATGAAGACTATATCCGACAACCAGAAGTTGATTCTAGATAAGATTAACCAGATAGAGGTTGAATTTGATGACCAAGAATAAGATTTTCCTTCCCTCGTGAAGAAGGTAAATGGGGCTAGCCCAAACTCTTATGTAAAAATACACACTGTGCACATTGACACTTTAATGCTAGCCATCACTTTGATACTTCTATTTATGTTTCTGGATGTCATTTCTACATATACGGTAAGTCCATACTGACTATAATTTTTCTTATTCCGTCCCTCAAGATGTAGGTGAAGGATATTTTGAGAAAGAAGAAGAAGAAAAAAAAAGAAACAAGAAGAAGAAGATGGAGATGGCTATAAAGATTCATCTTTTGAGTTTTGAATCTTTTATTTCAATTTGGAAGTAATATTTGACTTGTACTATGGTTCTGAATATTTGTTGGTCATGGCGGTCAACTAAATTTTGTGTTTAAAATATTGTAAGACTAAACTTTTTGCTTGTACTAAGTGTATATTTCGTAATTTGTTTGGAAAATATAATATGGTCTTGAATTTAGACTAGGTCTGATATTTATTTGGATTATTATATTGTGAATTATGCAGGTTCTATGTTGAATTACTAACGTAGATTGGGCAGATTACTGTAACGTGAATTATGCAGTTTATTGGACTTAGAATGAAGTATACTTAATTTGATTATGATTTTTTGGTTGAAGCGTTTATTTGATTGGCAGTTGGCCTTCATAGATGATATTGATATTTTGGTGTATTCCTTTGATTTGCAGATGCCCATCACAGATTTCATGAGTCCTGGGTGCATTCCTAGGGTTTACAGATGGCTTCATTACAGATGCATTCCTGGGATCACTAAAACTTTATTTGATTGTAATGTGTTTTGCTTTCTGTAAAAAATCATTATATCGATGCCATCAGTATGAATTCGATGCCAGTGCCTGTTCATCCCTTGTTATTGCTAAAGCAAAATTGTAATCCTGCATGTTCATCCCTTGTTATTGCTGAAGCATAATTGTAATCCTGCATGTTCATCCTTTGTTATTGCCATCAGTACATCGATGCTATCAGTATGAAGTCGATGCCAGTGTAATACATAATGTAATGTAAGAAAAATTGCCTTTGATAGTAGGTTAATTATATTCAAACACTCGTAAGAAATTTTGTGCAGCCATACAGTGGAAGCCTGATAAAATAATTTTCAGATTTTCTTGAACATGATTTAATATTAAATGAATATACTTTGGTAAATGATATTAAAAATACTGTAAATATTTGGTGAAAAAAATATGAGATACTTGAACATTTCCAGTCCTAAATGTACCATACTTTGTTAAAAGCACAGAGAGTGTCCATTCTCCGTTTTCAAAGAACGGAGAATGACCATTCTCCTTGAAAATGGCCATTCTCCGTGTTAAAAGCAAAGAGAATGGCCATTCTTCGTCCATTCTCCGTGTTAAAAGCAAAGATAATGGCCATTCATCGTCCAAAAAAAATATTCTCTTCGAAAATATTATCATTAGAAAAGTAAAAAATATTTCGTCCGATCAATATAGATTTTTTTTAAATATGTGAGCAGATGATCCGCCCGACCTCAGAAGCAGGTTTCCTCAGTTCACCACCACCACCATGACATGTAGCTTTATTAACAAAATATTAAATTATTAGATAAAAAATAAGATTTCTGACAATGGCATGGACAGTAAAATTAGAGCGACGCCGCTGGTACTTCTTCTTGTTCGAGGAGGTTTCGACGACGTCCGACGCGATCCGGACCGATTCTTCTCGGCGCAGCTGGTACTCATTATTGTTCTAGGAGGGCTCGACGACGTTCGACGCAATTCGGACAGATTCTTATTTCCTTCTTCATCTAAGTTTCTCTTTCCACCACCACCACCAACACCACCACCACCACGGCCTGTAACCAAAAAAAATTACAAAATATTAAATTAGATGGACGAAAGAGAGAGTAAATATGAGTTAATTTAGGGTGTTCATTGAAAAAATTAAAGTGAAGAATGACCTACTAAAAATGCAAAAGCCTTAATTTCTTTACCAAGTCAAGCTCAGTTCAACTCATCATGTATAGGGCAAGTAGTTCGGCTTGCACATACATAACAGGGTGACCACGAAAGAAGCAGGCAAATCGCTCTAGGTGAATAGAACCCACCTCGAAAAACTAGATAGGCTGCTTCCGAAAACTATTACTACAGATCGACATCGGAGGCGGCCCAAACCTAGGCTGTGACGCTTCCTGTCGAGTACAATTAGGACTTTTCGTTTACACAGTAAGAGAAAGACAATTATAGAGAACAAAGTCTTGAGCAAAGACGATTAGATTATTGAATATAGCATCAAGATTACAATAACATTACTATGCGATATAGGCATTAATCCCATCCTTCAACCGAGAAAGCACAGGGCTTAACAGCGCCTTTCAACTGAAAGAGGAGAGCCCTTTCCTTTCGACTGAGTTGGCTAGCCCCCCGCTCTCTTACGTAAAGGACCACCCGCCTTTCATTCTTTGATTGGACGACCCTAAAAAGAAAGAATAGCATTATCTATAATTCAGAGAGCAAAAACAAGATAAGAATTCCTCAAAGACCGAGATAGAACTCGCCATTGAAAGAGCAAAGTTCCCTGATGACTCCGATGATCCACCATCGAAGCTAGGCCACAGGATTTACTACAAGGGTTCCACGAGGCTGTAGAAAAAGACCGAACTGCGAAGCTTCACTTCCACCAGCAAGGGTGGCCGCTCTCGATCCCCGAGCATATCTTAACGGTAGGTTTTCAAATCTCTCCATAAAGACCAAATGAGATTCTAAGTCCTTGGTCGTGGGACCCGGAAGCAAGATTCAAGGCAAGAGAGGGCTGGAATAAGCAAAGGTAAAGGCAAGGTGCGGATTGGGTAGGGAGAGGGTGAAAGAGTCGGTCAAGTACCGAGATTGAGGGAGCGAAACAAGCTACTGAGTACGAGGTTACGCTTAGAAAGCACGCAGATTCACGTGTAGACGAAGAACAAAGGTTCTTAACGCAAGGGGGGAGGGGAGATCGATCTCAATCTCCTAATCTAAAGGATTTATTCTGGCTTCTCTAGGACTACTAACTAGACTATGCTTTCTCTCCGGGGGGCCTTTGCTAAAAACGTTGGAAGAAAATATGTGCGAAGGCTTTCTGTGGGTAAGGCAAAGGTCAACAAAGCTAGGGCAAGGGACAAGCAAGGATTCCTATGCGTCCGCTGCTATTTCATCTACTGCTATTTTGAAGTGATTGCTGTTGTTTAAGAAGTTCATTTTACGTATATATATCCTTATAATATAAAAAGTTCGTCTGCATGCACCTTCTAATTCTTCTCGATATATATATATATATATATATATTAAGAAATCCAAATTTAGGATTAGAAAATTTCCTAAATTAGTCTAACATCAATCTTGGTCATTCAAATTAGATCACATGGTCCAAAAATATGCTGACTTGGAATCCACATATGAACCAGTTAATACGTTACAATCTTAGCTAGCCAACATTGAAACTAGTTACACTCAATGTTACGTAATGAGTCCAGATCAGTTACACTCGATGTCACCAATTAGTACTAGACATTTGATCATACTGCTTGCACTATGTTGGTTCATTTTACTATTGTTGACTTTCATATAGAAACCTTGTGCGTAATTAAGAACAAGATTTGATAGCAGGTCATAACCAATAGCAGCCGTTGGACACTGCATGCATATCATACTATAAAAGTGTGTCGTCTCAGTAACTAATCCAAGTTTGACGATTATTCATTCTAACAATGAAGAGGCTATTAAGGGTGCTAGTGCGACTCGGGCGGGTTAAACCCGAGCCCGATCGGGAAAACCCGTTAATGAGTTATGTTAGGGTTGAAGATACTCGGATTTGGGCTCCGATTTGGGTTAAAATATTTGAACCCGATGAAAAAATGGGTTGGACTCCGGTTCATGTGTGGGGTTATTCGAAGAACCCGAAACCCGACTTATATATATATATATATATATATATATATATATATATATATATATATATATATATATATATATATATATATATATATATATATATATATATATATATATATATATTTTATATATATATATATATATATATATATATATATATTGTTTCATACTCCTTAAAGAAAAAATTTAAATCCTAAATTTCTCCACCCAAGCACTTCTAATACTTATCCTAAATCTTATTTCTGTTTATATTTTGTAATGATCAAAGCTTGATTTGCTATTTGATTATGTATTTAATATTACTTTTGTTTAAAATTATTTAAAATATTATATTAGAGCCCGATAAATCTGATGAATCCGACCCAACCCGAGCTCAAACTGATCATCTGGGCTTGGTTTTGGACTTCATATGTTGTACCCGGGTTGGGTTGGGCATGGGCTCGGGCTAGGCTTATGATTCATCGAGTTGGGCTCGGATTGACCTCAAGCCCGACCCAACCCATCCGAGTTGCACTCCTAGAGCCTATAATAGCAACATAACGAAGGAGACCCTAGTACTGGTATGTGGAAATAATTTTTGTTTCTACTTTTCAAAAATTAGGCCTTGTATATATTGGGTTTGATTCTTGTGTGGGGTCTAGTATCAAAAGAAACAAGAACACTACAAAAAGTTACTGCATCATAGAAGAACTTCTACATTGTGTATACTTTAATGTAGTACAAAGTTAACGCATCATAAAAGAACTTCATATACATTGCGAGTACTTCAGATACTGTCACAACCCGCACCCTAGAGTAAGGGCACGAGAAGTGGGTACGTCCAGCCTACGCCGCAGTGTCGGCGGTAGAACGTTGTCCTAGGTCTCATGCATCTAACAGTATAAGGCTAAGCAGTTTATACTCCCCGAATGGGGGTGACATAGAAGAATGTAAACTCAATCACATCTAAGGTAGAGCATAATGGAAGATAGATAAAACATGAAATCCAAAAGAGATACAGCAGATAGAAGTCTAAATGTCTAAGATACACAACCCAAAAATACATCTCAAAGCTCAAATACAGTAATCCATAAATACATCTCAAGACAACTGAAAATAAACTATGAGCAAAACCCTAGCTATCTATACACCTCTACTGTGTCTCATCTAGGCTAGCAGGCAAACCTCCAGGCTATCTATAAAATTTATCAACAGGTCCAGTCAGGACAGGAGCGAGCACAATACATCTCAACAGTTCATAGCAGGTTAGAAAATATAATTATGCAGTAAAGTAAGATACAAGTACTGAAAGAAATGTTGTATGTAAACAGAGAGAGAAAGAACTGTAATAGAAATATCTACTATAATAGAGAACTAACAGTGGCTAGTGAGTCAGAGTACAATATAGACATGTAAATGGCATAGGAAATTCTGATGCTATACTATGGAAGAGATTCTGATGCTACACTACTTGGATAGTATTCACATGTCTATTTCTACTCCTCCGTACCCCCAATCAATACACAAAGATCCAACCAGATTATGTTATGATTCCATACAAAGGCCCCCGAAGGGTGATACATAGATGTCCCATAAATGGGAATTCTAGGAGATTCTAGGATATCCAGTAAATGGGATAAGAGATTCTAGGAGACTCTGTGATCATAAGAGTATATGTCACAAGTGATCAAAGGACCAGTGAAGCATAGTGATACGCCATGTAAGTGAAACGCACAGAACATGTAGTACCCGATGCTCCCTAAGGATAATATCTCAAGAAGGGATCCATATAGTACCAATCCGTGTGACCAACGTGACAGTAACAAGTAAAGTAATTTAATACAGGAAATAATTCTAAGCAGGATATGAAATGATCAGAGAATGTACTCGCCTGCTATCTGAATGTCCAAAGAAAATGTACTATCCGAGAAGAGGTGTCTGGCTCCTATTTAGAACAGTACAAGTCACAACAAGTCTAAAATGGTAAAATAAAGCTCTACTATGCATTCTACATGATTCTAGGTCAATCTAGGTCAAAGTCAACTCTTGGTCAACTCTAGTCAACCGTACTAGTCAAATTAGGTTAACTAGGCAGTACTAGGTCTAAACCTAGACTAACAAGTCTCATTAGGCCTAACTAAGCCTAGACTAACACTCACACAAAATCACAAAGCTACACAAGTTATCAAACACACATTACATATATATTCATATATATTTTTATTACAAGCAAGGTGCATAAAGACAAGGAGTAAGTGATACATGAATGTGGATATGGCAATGTGTACATAGCAGTACAATGTATTCAAGTGTGAGGGTATTATGTTAGAAGGATAACATTTAGCAAGGGTTCATTGTGTCACATAGAAGAAATAACATGTAAAGCATAGGTTTAGCATGTGTGTGTGTGGGTGTTAATCATAACAAAAGGGTTTATTTATACATCAAAGGATTTACTCATAACAGTAAGTAGGTTTTATATGTATTCATGCTTGGGGTTACTGTCAACATGTAGAAGGGGGTTTTAACATATGAACATGGTGCTAAGTGCTAATATGGCATCATACATTCCTATCATATTGGCATTCATATATAGCATACATTCATACTTGATTACGTTACTTACTTACATATGGATACTTGCATACATGTTTCAATACCTTGCATTACCCACATGCTTGCATTTCATCCATTCATTCATGCATTGCATTGCATTCATTCATTCATTCATTCATGCACCTATACATACATATTTGTACATACAAGGATACACAAAATGCATATGTCGTATAGTAATCTTCTACTTAAAATTAATACTGTACAAATTAAGCATTCATTAAATTCTAGGATTAAAGTATGTTAGATCTTTGTTTTAGCTTTCCGAAACTTTAAACGGATCGCATTTTCGTGTCCGGAAGCTCCCGGAATCGTAAAAACACCGAAACGCGTTCGCCTTTCGTACAGCTGACACTCAAATAATTTTACAAAAAGTTTTAGAACAAAATTGGCTTATTAAAATGTATATTTGGAAAGCTAACTTCGATACGGTTCTTTTAAAAAAAACGGGAGATAAATCGGAGTTTTAAACTAAAAGTTATGACATTTCTAAGTTGATATTGCTACTAAAAACGTGGATAAATATTATGATGAATTTAGGTAGTTTGAGACAAAAG
Organism: Iris pallida; assembly: GCA_029216955.1. Classification (NCBI taxonomy): domain Eukaryota; kingdom Viridiplantae; phylum Streptophyta; class Magnoliopsida; order Asparagales; family Iridaceae; genus Iris; species Iris pallida. The sequence continues at coordinate 8,061,814 of JANAVB010042014.1, forward strand.
AAACACAAGTATATAACATAATATATCAAGAACTCACTCTCTACACTAATATATATATATATATATATATATATATATATATATATATATATATATATATATATATATATATATATATATATATATGAAACACTATAGAACACATCTCCAATACAAAAATATGAGATTAAACATGTAATAATTCATTCATACATAACAACAACACATAGTGTGTCCAAATTTGGGGTTTTTCCACATGGACACAACCACAACACAAAGGACACTCCTATGACCTCCAAATGGACACAAAATGGACACAAATGGAGATACAACCATGGAGGTCATTCCTATGGGTTCAAAATATTTCTATATGTATGTAGGGATGGATTAGAGGAGAGATTATACCTTCCGGGAGAGAGATTCAAAAGAAAATCCTTCCGACACGACACCGATACGTAGAGATTCTAAAAGGACACGAACGAGCTCTGAATCCTCCCAAACTTGGCTAGCACCCTCTAACCATGGAGTAGAGGAGAAATGAAGAAGATTTGGTAGAAGAAAGGGTTGATTTGGAGATGAAATCAATGGAGGTTCATCTCTAAATTAATTTGGGGAAGAACAAGAGAGAGAAAGTGGATGAAAACAAATGAATGAAGGAGTGACTCACTCCTTATCCCCCCCATAGATGGCTGCCCAAAAAGGGTGAGGTGTCCCCTATTTGAATGTCCAAAATGTCCTCCACTAATCTATTTGATTTAAATTAGGAATGGGTTAAAGGTTGAGGTCAATTTAGTATAGTTTTAAGTCTCTAATTAAACTAAACCTATCCATAAATAATTAGTCTAACTACTAACTAAAATTAATATTATGTGGACTAAAATTAATATCATGTGGGCCATGCTAACTAGTGTGTGGGTCCCACTAGAGTCAAACTACCCCCGGGTCCCCGTTTCAAGTCGGATTGAGTTGAAATTCGAACCCGACTCAAATAACCCCAAAACAATATCATAAATAATAAAATAAATTTCAAAAATATTCAAAAATATAAAATGACAAAAATATCCCTATTTCTGAAAAATGGGGGTGACAGATACATTGTAGTGCTGGGTACATCTAAATATAACAACTTATCTTTTCTAGGTTGGTCCCTTCCTCCTGTGTGTGCGAGCCATATAATTTCGAGTGTCACAACCGTATACAACTTCTTAATTATTCGAGTTTCTATACACGAATTGGACAAGTCACTATTGCTCTATATTGTCATTCTCAAACCCGTCGAATCATTCGTCCAAGCATCGATTCAGCCGAATCGATCATCCTCGCTGGGACGTAATATCGTACTAGTCTGGAGTTGCACTTGTACAAGGCAAGATGATTTCTCTTTAAATGGTTCTCAATTCACAACATTCTCAGCGAAAGAAATTAAAGTCATATTGAAGTTACACATAGTATACGAAATAATTCTCTTTATTAATTAAGAAGCGAAATACAAAGGCTCTCACACTACCAAAATTTAACGTTTTAGCGACGGCCTTATCCATCGCCAATCCGTCAATAAATTAGATTACAGATGGTTTGCCGACGGATTTTAGTCAAATACATCCGTCGAAATTTGACTCATCGCTAAAAAAAATCCGTCGCCAAGTGTAAAACCCATATTTTTTGATTTTCGAATTATTGGCGAATTATTGGATTTATCGCAACATAGTTAGATTATTATTATTATTATTATTATTATTATTATTATTATTATTATTATTCGATATTCGAAAAAAATAATACTATTTCAAATTTATTTGTATCGGATCTTTGATTGCTGACCCGTCTTGATTCCGTGCCCGGGTCCGACCCCAAGCTGAACCCGAATTACGGTTTCCGATCCATCCTTTGAACTTTTTAGTGACTTGAAATTAATATACCAATATGTGTTTGGAATAAAAAAAATAACTTAAATACTATTTCCTAAACTAACTACCCAGACTCATTAAAAAACCCTAGCCCACGACATGGTTTCCCCCATGTTGGACCAAGCTTCCCCTTTTACTCCAAAAACTCCTCCTTTCCACATCTCTCCCTCCCACTCTTTCCATACTCTCATTAAAAACCCACCACCACTTACACCAACACCCCCAGCCCTCTCTCTCCCTCATTCTCATATTCTTTCCCAATCTCTTCCCCAGCGGCTTCCATGCCCTAGCCGACCTCCCCGTACCTTCCAGCCGACCGCTCGCATGAGCCTCCGCCCGTGCGCCTCATGGACGACCCTCCTCTCGGCCTCTGACCTCTGCACGTCTGCCCCATCTGCGGCCGCCCCCTGACCCCGTTCGGTGCTGCCCGCCAGCCGCTCACCGCCGTGCCGGCGACCCTCGCTAGCGTCCCCCGCAGGCACCCCGAGCCAGCCCGTATGCCATTCCCCGTGGCCGACGTCTCGTCTGCGACCTCCCGACAGCCCCGCGTCAAACCCGACGCCCAGCTCGGCTCCGCCGAGCTCTGTCCCGGAGTACCACCTCCGACTCCCGCGAGTGCCGCCTCGTGTCGCCGCTATTTCGCAGCCTCGCTCCCCGTACCCGGACCGGCCCCCTTGCCGTCCGTCCGTCCGTACGCCCTACCTCGCCTTCCCGACGTGACCCCGAGCCCTGTCGACTCCGCCCCAGTGCTGCCCCGAGCTCCGTCCGTTGTTCCCGTGCCCCGATCCGCTGTCCGCAGCATCTCGTGGGTCCAGATTCGCTGTTCCCGTGGCCGATCTTTGTTGTTCGCATATTTTAGAGTTTTTTCGAGTCCGCGGAATTTATTTTTTTCCTATTTACATCTGAGAGCTCTAGCCGAGCACCCGAGGTATATTTTCGTATCCCCGTGTCCCTTTGGGTTTTTGTGTCGATGATGACACGGTCCCGACCCCATTTCGGGGATCGGAATTTGAGTCTGTTGCATTTAGGGGATACGTACGATATTTTACGTTGCGACGTTGTATTTCTGTGGTTCAAATTATTTATGCGGGACGCGTATGTTTGTCCGATTCGTTATTTTCGGTTTGCGGTTCGACTTTATCTATATGTTGGCTTTTATCTATATGTATTGGTTGTGGATTATTACTCTAGGTTGGAATATTATTGTGGATTGGTTTGGTGTATTCCCTGGTTTGGGACTTTCTTTTGGTGCAGGAATTTGTATCGCCTATGTGGCTGGATTGTCCAGTTACAGAGGAGGTGCTGCCCAAATTTTTAGCAAAATCCTTTTCGAAAGACTGGTATTTAAATTAATTTCATGAAATAAAATCTGCTTTCGAACTCGATCTTTGTAAAAGAATTTTCAAATTGGTTGTTGGTTGGTTTGCGGCTTTTTGAGATTTTACGTATCTCCGGTTGGACGACGACCGTATCGGTCGAATGAGCCTCGACGAAACACAAACGCTATAGGACCTTTCTGTACGTTGAGGTGTTAGCCAACAACGTGATACTTAACGACCAAGTCTGAGACTTACCTATATTTTATATTCTATAAATTTATTTAGAACTCGTTACTAGATATTTTTCATATTTTGAGTGCAGGGCCTCGGCCTCCTGGATAGACCGGTTCCCGGCGTTCAAAGCTCGCCAGCAACTTTTAATATTGAATTAATTTATGTAAATAGTTGTAAGGGCATAAGCCTAGTTTTCTATTTATTTTTTGTGACCCTGTATCTTATAGTGTAGATTTTACTTTCTTTCTGAGTTGGAATCGCGTACATAGATGAGTAACTATAAATCGGATATTAATTTTTTTATAAAATTAATAAGGATTTCTCACACTTAATTTTAAATGAATAAAATATTGGTAAGTTAACAAGTTCATGTTTTATGACTAGAAACAATGTAGTTTTATATATATTTATTTATACTATAAAAAATACAAATATTTGCCAATCAACCTATAAATGCTATCTTCTCCAATTAAATCAAGTAACCGGTTTATTCAATTAAACGATAACCAACATAGCTTGCGACGTTAGGCGTGTTTCGGTAGTTAATTAAATAAACTTAAAACCTGACTAGGGTCTACTTCTAGAGATTGTAACTAGCACACCTAGAATGGTTTCATTATGGTTCTAAGTCAAAGGTTCTCAACTGTAGGATCTCGGAGACGAACTTGATTTTCTCCTCGGTACCGACTTTTCCAATCTAGTCAATTAACAGAGGCAAGTTGCGGTTATGTTTTCTTATATTTTATTTAGTAATTGTCAAGTTGCATGTTGAACCACATTGCTACACGAAACCCTCTCCTAGGGTTCAAATATTGATTGATATTGATTGTGGGAATTGGGGGAATAGTGTAACTTTTATGACCAATACCCCCCATATTGCATGATTGTGCGAGATTACCTCTCTTACACACGGAGATAAGCCGTATCGCGTCGCTAGGACGCTATTGTACAACCCAAGCCGGTCATAGACGATTACACATTCAAATCATATTGTTTTAAATTGTTAAATTACTGTAAAATATTGCTTCAACTGTTTAGCCTGCACTTTTCCATTATTATTTGAAATATGAGATACATATTCGTACTTGCTCCCTCCTGACTGGAGACCCACATTTTTAGGTGACATTGAGGATGCTGAGCTATTGTACAATAGCTATTATGACCCGGTATTGTATCATGTGGTGTTGCCAGAGTCCCCCTTGGAGGACGCAGAACCTGAGGCCGTTGAACCGACCGCCTAGCTAGTTGTTTTCCAGTTTTCTAGTTTTATTGTTTTGGAGTTTGTTAATTTGAATTCAGTATTTTGTTTCAGTTCTTCCATTTCCAGTTGTACTTTTCAATTGTTGAATAAAAGATTTAAAATTTTTTGTATATACAAGTTGTGACGAATGTATAGATGTGGTTGTGATTACATGCATATAGAACAGCTTACTCCCGCCGTCTCACAACGGTGCAGGCTCGGCATGATCCAGTTCGACCCAAATAATTTTGGGATCGGATCGTGCCATGTTTTTAGTGGAGGCCCATGCAGGTCCGATCAACAACATAGGAGAACATATCTAGAAACAATTTAAACACTAGAACATTAATTTGTCACAACATAGGACCAAAATATATTATAAATAAATATTTTTGTTTGTTATAGACTGATAGGTTACCTTGCTTATGTTTTGCATCCTAAGCCTTATCCAGCATAGGCCGATTGCATGGTGGTCTATTTTACTATCTACTTTAGTTTCCAGATTTTATATATCTTTTAGTGTCCCTTAGCTTTCTGAGGTTATTTCCTCCATATCCTTATCATACTCTAGCATTCTTTAGCATCCATACTCTTTTGTTATTTATGGATTAGGATTAGATTTTTTCCAATCTTCTTCTTCAACAAACCTATTTCAAAATTTTAATTAGTTGATCAAATCTTACTCATCTATCTTTATTTGGAATCTAGATCCATTCGCTATTTAAAGTTTCAAATTCTTCTATAGCAAACCTAATAAACTCTTATCTACCCAAAGTATTTCTATGACTAGTGTATCCAACCATTTCTCTTGACCTTATTTTCAATTGACTTTCTCAGAACAAATTTCGAACCGAATTCTTTTGGAACCATAAAGTCCCAAGGTAAATTGTTACCAAAGAATTGGTTCAACTTAGCTGGTTCGCATATCTCCTAAGGAAACTATTTTTTGAAAAATAATTCCAATATGGATTGACATTTCCTAAGTTATTCTAAGACCAGGAATATTTTCATTTGTTGATTTTCTCCACTCAAATCAAAACCTTACTCTCCCTAGGCAACTTATTGATCAATTTAATGCCTAGAAAGCTTTTAAACTCAATGCTTGAGTATCATGAAGCACGAACGGTCAGAGAATTGATTTCATCCTAATATTGAATTTTCTTTAGTCATTGGAAAACTTTTTGAATTATTGAATTATCCCTTTGAAATTTCTATGGACAAAATTAAGAAAATATTCAGTGACCTAATATGGCTTCGCACATATACGTCGCAACCATCTATTTGAATTATAGAGACTGTGAATATACTGCAGCCAGTTGCGCACTGGCGGGGCATAGACTCTAAGTTGAAGTGATTCAGGTGTTGATAGGTTTTTGGATATTATTGAGACTACGTCCTAAATGCATCAAATTTGTCTCCTATGTTGTTCAGCCAGAAAATGGATAAAGTTGATAGACTACTCGAAAACCTATTACTATCCAAGTTATGGAGTCAAATTCCACAGCAGTCAGTTGCACTCTCGCGAGGCATGAATTTGAGGCAAAGTGACTTCGAATATATTTGGGTTTTTGAATATTATTAAAACTATATCCATAATATGGTTGTCTTTTCTGCACCATCAAATATTCTGACTGTTGTCTGATTAAAGGATTTGTATTTTTAATGACTTTCCATTTTCAGTAATCTCTTATCACAGCCAGAAAGGATCGATTTTCTATAAAATTGTACTTGATTTTTTCTAAACTATTTAGGACCATATCAATCTCTATTGACTCAATCTCTTTCCTGTTTCAACCTTAGTACGTTGTATATATATTTTTATTTATCCATTTATTTATTATTATTATTATTATTATTATTTTTAGCTACATATTCTGGAAGCTATGGATAGTTGTGGTTAGCCTTATATATTAAATAGTTGATATACATCTTGTAGATGACTATATGTTAATAGTTGATAGCTATATGCGGGAGAAACATAGATTGTTACCTATCTCATTTCTAGTAAGGGCATATTTAGGATCAATTTTAGTTAGCTAAAGGGTAGGAAAGGTAGAAGAATACCTTAAGAAAGCTAGTCTTGAGAGAGTGGTATATCTTAACTTGTGACTTATTTGGATTATAGCTGTTGGTAGTGCTCACCAGTGCCTAAACATCATTCAAACAAATGAAGGTATTTGGCGGTTTTAAGTTTTATGATTAAAGGAAGAGTTATCGGAAGATAGACGAAATGTAGGTAGAGTTTAGGATTTGGTAATGTTCTCCCATAGAGGAAGTGAATTTGGATATATATATATATATATATATATATATATATATATATATATATATATATATATATATATATATATATATATATATAAACATGTGAATATAATGATCAAGTAAAGAAACACTTGACGAGGATCAACTTTTATGGTTAGATGACTGATATACCTTGAAGGGACGGATATAGCCATGGAAGGAATAACACGAGCAATGGAATGATAGGTTCTAGAGAAGGAATAAGCAGAGAGGAATTGAGATAAGACCATTGGCATACAACTTTGGTAAGGAGCAATTGAATTTGTAATTTCTACCAAACATTGGAGGCTCATATTGGTCATGGTAAGAACGATTGGAATTCTGTGGTATTTTGCTAATGCGTTTGGATGAGAACGGTTCATAGATGCATAGTTAAAGATTAAAATTGATTAATGATTATAAATTCTGTCAATTAATTTCAAGAATTAAAAATTCTTTATTTTAAGTCATGGATCAACTTAAAAGAATTTTCTAAGGATTTACTATGGCAAGGGGAGATTGTAATTTTGATGTAGTCAGTTTTGGAAGACTGGCTGACAATTAGAAGTTGATGTCTGTAAAATGCTTTGATCGAGAGAAATACTTAAAATTTGAAATACATTTGGCATACGAGTTACATACAACGATGGAAGAAAATTTGATTTAGGTGATTTATGGTTCCAAATAGAGTAGTTCAAATACCTTGGCGGCTGCCTTAGTTTTCTGTAGATACTTAGAGTTCAACTAGTTTAGCAAGTTAGAAATTGGATTTTTGCTTGGGGTATTAATAAGATTGTTATTTTATAAGTTATTTTTCCCGCATATCCTACCTTTGATCCTTGAAGTAGTGATACGATATTTTTCTATCCCCTTTTGATTATCACTCAGTCCTCAATGGAACTATCTTATCCGATTATATTCTAATCATAGATATATTATTCTAATCATCCTCGCTATCCTTCCATCATACAACTTTTTATCTTCCTGAGTCACAAACCCTTGTACCCCATTCCAATTTGATTTGGCATTTTAGTCCCTTATCTCAAAGATTACATTACTTTCTGTCTTCTCAATAAACTGTTGACATTCGCTTCTTTCTTGCCTTTTCTGTTTCACGAGACCTTATTTGATTTTCTCCTATTTTATGATCATATTTGTACCTAGATTTTCCTATGCCTAAAATGATTTCAATCACAACAATATTCTAACTCTATCCCAGATCATATCTAAATAATTTTGATCGTGCCTATATTTTATCATCTTAACCAGTGATCATGACTAGAATCCGATCGTGCCTGATGATTTAAAATCCTGTTTTGATCAAGGCTATAAGTGATTTTGGTGGCACCCCGGCCCTTATCTTTGAAATTTCGAGGACAAAATTTTCTAAGGAGGGAAGGTTGTAAAACCCATATTTTTAGATTTTTAAATTATTGGATTTGTCGCAGCATAGTTAGATTATTATTATTATTATTATTATTATTATTATTATTATTATTAGTCAATATTCGAAAAAAAATACTATTTCAAATTTATTTGTATCGGATCTTTGATTGCTGACCCGTCCTGATTCCGTGTCCGGGGTCCGATCCCAAGCTGAATCCGAATTACGGTTTTCGATCCATCCTCTGAACTTTTTAGTGACTTGAAATTAATATACCAATATGTGTTTGGAATAAAAAACTAGCTTAAATACTATTTCCTAAAACTAAACACCCAGACTCATTAAAAACCCCTAGCCCACGACCTGGTTTCCTCCACGTTGGACCAAGCTTCCCCTTTTACTCCTAAAACTCCTCCTTTCCATATCTCTCCCTCCCACTATTTCTATACTCTCATTAAAAACCCACCACCACTCACACCAACACCCCCAGCCCTCTCTCTCCATCATTCTCATATTCTTTCCCAATCTCTACCCCAACGGCTTCCATGCCCTAGCCGACCGTCCCTGTGCCTTCCGGCCGACCGCTCGCGTGAGCCTCCGCCTGTGTGCCTCATGGCCGGCCCTCCTCTCGGCCTCTGACCCCTGCGCGTCCGCCCCATCTGCGGCCGCCCCCTGACCCCGCTCGGCGCTGCCCGCCAGCCGCTCACCGCCGTACCGACGACCCTCGCCAGCGTCCCCCGCAGGCGCCTCGAGCCAGCCCATATGCCATTCCCCGTGGCCGGCACCTCGTCCGCGACCTCCCGGCGGCCCCGCGTCCAACCCGACGTCCCATTCGACTCGGCCGAGCTCTGTCCCGGAGCACTCCCTCCGACTCCCGCGAGTGACGCCTCGTGTCGCCGCCGTTTTACCGCCTCACTCCTCGTGCCCGGACCGGCCCCCTTGCCGTCCGTCCGTCTGCACACCCTGCCTCGCCTTCCCGATGTGACCCCGAGCCCTGTCGGCTCCGCCCCAGCGCTGCCCCGAGCTCCGTTCGCTGTTCTCGTGCCCCGATCCGCTGTCCGCAGCATCTCGTGGGTCCAGACACTACCAAAATAAGTCATATCAGCGACGAGTTTAGCGACGCTTAATGAAAATGTCGCTATTATTTGGCAATTTAGCGACGTATAATTTTTACGTCGCTGGACGTCACTACTACCGACGTTCAGCGACGTATTACGACTAATTTTTTTATAACAAAATTTTACGTCACCCAAAAGTCGGTAAACGTCGCTATTGTTTTACTATTAGCGACGTTTTTACGAAACTAGAATACGACGTCGCTATATTTTTAGAATATAGCGACGTTCAGCAACGTCTTTCACTGACATAGTAAATCTTTTCCATTAACCCGATCGGGTTTTCCTTTCCCCCCATTCTCACACAAAAATTTTCCAAAAAATTTGTTTTCCCCCCATTCTCCGCCGTCGCCCAGCCTCCTCTTCTACCGCCTCTTCGAGCTCCTTCTCCTCCTCTACCGCTCCTTCTCCTCCACCGACCTCCTCCTCCTACTCCTCCTCTGCCGACCGGCCCCCTCCTCCTTCAAAATGTTGCTGCGTGCTCCTCCTCCTCTCCAAGCTCCTCCACCGACCCCTCCTACTCCTCCACCGCGAGCTCCTCCTCCTCCTCCTACTCGGCCATCCCAAGATCCCCTCCTCCTCCAACTGAGCACCTCCACCGAGTTCCTCCTCCTCCAACCGCCTACACGCGCCGCGGAGCTCCTCCACCGCGAGCTCCTTCTCCTCCTCCTCTCGGCCACCCCCTTCCTCTATCAGCCCCAAAGCTCAGGTTAATCCTAACCCGATATCTCTAGTAGCTATTTGACATGGACACGACACAGACACGAATACGACACGAACATATATAATATATGTGCTAATTCTCTTTGAGCAGTTATTTCATTTTGTAACTTTACTAAGGCAAAGTTATCTGTAGTTGAGGGTAGACCTCTATCAACTTTGCTTCTGGCAAAGTTTATCATTGTGGCGATGCTAGCGATGTGACAAGACTAATACCTATGCTATTTTATTAACTTTGTTTCTGGCAAAGTATATTGTCGCGATGATGCTAGCTATACGGCAAAGTTAATGTCCTAGCCATTTTTATTAGTGTATTACGAACTTCGGATTCTTATGAATTGGTAAACTGCATGTTCAAGAATCAATTTACAAACCGAAGGTTTCCGATGGTATGTCGAGGCTAAGTCCCTAGTTATATTTTTGTTTCTGTCAAATGCTAAGCCTTTGCGGGGTTGTCGAGCCGAGCCAATATAATAGGTTCCGTTTGTTCGGTTGAATATTTTCAATGTTTAATAGACTGGACCTAATATTGAACTTTTGTCAAAAATATAAATTTGATAAACATACACTGAATTTTTACATTTCAATCATTTACAACAAAATACATCACTAAATTGTTACATTTCAATCATTGGGTATGTAATATCACAGAATTGTGAAAGCGTTGGAACAAAGGCCTCGTTTGGTTCACAAAATGGAAGGAAAAGGAAATAAATTCCTTGGCATTTCCTTTCCTTTGAAAAATTGCAATTCCCACTGATTTTCTTTTCCATTGTTTGGAAATGGAAAGGAATTTGGAAAGGAAAGTGAATACTTTAATGTGGAAAAGTGTTTCCTTGCTTGGATGGATGTAATCACTTTTTCCCCTAATTTTCCTTCCATTGGGAATTATTTTTCTTTCCTCCTCAATTTCTTTGGCATCCAAACATAGAAAAGTAATCACTTTCCTTTCCTAATATACATGATTAGAAATGATATCCCAAATTGAGGATACCTGAATATTTTAGTTAGCCATAGTGAATATATATCTGAAATTCTTAAGAAAGAACATACATACTAAGACTGAGATGAATTGAACTAGAAAGAAAATAAATTATTTTTTCAGAGAAAACTAAACTGAGAGAAACATGTATTTAAGTACTGTTCCCAACTTGAGATTTTGGAAACACTTGAAAAGGATTTCCCTTTTGAAAGTCTCATATGTAGTTATGTTTCTCTAAAAGAAGAGCCTTGTCCAACTTTGTACTAATTCTTTCTAAATCGAGTTAGTTATCCTTCTTCCTTCATGATTAAAGTTCGGTCATCATAGTCATGATTATGGATATCCGATATCTTAACCAAAGTAAAATATATCTGAAATGTTAATAACATACATCTTATGAATTAAGCAAGGAAGTAAACAAACACAAATGATCCGAGAAATTGTATACGAGCACATTGGACTTGGACATGAGCACATTGGACTTGGACACGATACATTAGACTTGGACTATTAATCTAATATATACTTCATAGGAATGGTCGATATTACCGATTTCGATATCGAAACTCATAGGAATGGTATGTTACCGATTTCGATATCGATGCTCATAGGAATGGTCTGATATTGATTTCGATATCGATACTCATAGGAATGGTCGATATGACCGATTTCAACATCGATACTCATAGGAATGGTGTGATGCTGCTTTCGATATCGATACTCATAGGAATGGTCTGATACCGATTTCAACATCGATACTCATAGGAATGGTGTGATACCGATTTCGATATCGATACTAATAGGAATATCCTCAAATGGTCCCCTGCAGTAGGTAGTAAGGGCATTTCAAGTATATATTTCCTTACCTTATTGGTGTGATACCGATTTCGATATCGATACTAATAGGAATATTCTCAAATGCTATTACTTTCACAAGTGTTTCAACGATGTGCTTGTATCTATCTTACAGAATTATCCTCAAATGGATATGGAGCTGAATACTATCTGCAGAATCGTTCGTGGGTGTACAACCGTCATCCTGATGACATGTGCGGTATGCGGGATAAATTCATAGAGGGTGTACACCAGTTCCTGCAGTTTGCCAAGGCGTTCCCTCAGTACATGGACGGTACCAAAATTAAGTGTCCGTGTGTGAGATATCGTAACTTGAAATATCATCCAGAAGTGGATGTCACGTATCATTTATACTCGAAGGGTTTTACGCCGAATTACTATCTGTGGAGCGAGCACGAAGAACTTGTGTCTTTAGCATCGGAGTACGAGCCTTATGTGGACGTCCACAACAACGCTCCTTACGACGATGGGTTGGTGAACATGGTTTTTGACGCGGCCGGGCCTAGTTTCTATCCGGATGATCATAATGCACCTGAGGAGGCACCGAACCCCGATGCTGCACAGTTCATGAGTTGCTGGAGAATGCAAGGACTCCATTATATCCTGGTTGTGAGGATCATTCACCGTTGGAGGTGGTAACAAGATTGTTGAGCATCAAGTCCGATTTTAACATGTCGTAAGATCGCTACAACCGTCTTATGGAGTTGCTTATAGAAATATTGCCTGAGGGTGCGAAGTTGCCTAAAGACTCCTACCGGTCTAAGAGGATGGTTAGATCGCTCTGGATGGGATACAAAAAAATCGATGCCTGTCACAACCGGTGCATGTTGTACTACAAAGACGACAAGGATGAAGACGCCTGCAGATTTTGTGGTGTCGATCGCTACAAGGCATGTGGTAGAGGAAAGTCTGTCGATGCCAGGAAGCCTACCTCTTCGATGCACAACTTGCCGTTGACGTCGTGGTTGCAGCGGTTGTTTATGGTGAAGGAAACTGCAGAAAACATGGGTTGGCATAAGCGAGAACATACCGAAGGAGTATTGGATCACCCATCTGATGGAGATGCATGGAAGCACTTTGATCGAGAGTATCCAGATTTTGCTTCTGATCCGCGTAATGTCAGATTGGGTCTCTGCTTTGACGGTTTTACCCCATTCGGAATTTCGGGATCCCAGTATTCGTGTTGGCCTGTGATCGTCACCCCTTACAATCTACCGTCTTGGATGTGCATGATGACTCCGTATATGTTTCTCACCGTTATTATCCCAGGTCCGAACAATCCGAAAAGGAACATCGATGTGTATTTACAGCCATTGATTGATGAGTTGAATCATCTGTGGGAAGTAGGTTCCAACACGTACGATATTTCTAGAAAACAAAATTTCCAGATGCGGGCAGCACTTATGTGGACCATCAACGACTTTCCAACCTATGGAATATTATCTGGATGGAGCACGCATGGTCGTCTTTCATGTCCGTATTGCATGGACAGCACTAAGGCTTTCCGTTTGAAATATGGAGACAAACCGTGCTTCTTCGATTGTCATCGACAATTCCTGCCGAAGGATCATCCGTACCGAAGGAACAGGAATGCTTTTCGTGCTGGCGTTGTAGAGAAGGCTAATCTCCCGCCAAGGTGGTCCGGATACACGATATGGGAAGAGGTAAAAGATTTAACAAGAGCTATTGAGCAGCCTGCTACGGGCTACAAGTGTAACGGATTTGGTCGCACTCATAACTGGACGAAGAGGAGTATATTCTGGGATCTTCCATATTGGAGCACCAATCTGATTAGACATAACCTTGATGTCATGCATATCAGAGAAGAATGTGTTTGACAACATAATTAATACTGTAATGTACATAAAGAGGAAGACGAAAGACAATCCAAAGGCTAGATTGGACTTGGAAAAAATATGTAGACGTCCTGCATTACATTTGATAGAGGAGGGGAATGGGAAGTTAAAGCAGCCTAAGGCAATTTTCTTACTGGAGAAGAAGGATAAAGTGAGACTTTGTAGGTGGATTCATGGTCTGAATTTTCCAGATGGGTATGTTTCGAACTTGAGAAGATGCGTCGACCTCAAGGAGTACAAACTGACAGGTATGAAGAGCCATGATTATCACGTATTCATGGAGCGGTTAATTCCGATTGTATTTCGGAAATTCTTACCGCAGGTAGTTTGGGATCCATTGACGGAGCTTAGCATACTCTTCAGGGACCTTTGTTCTAAGAAATTGTTCGTTGATCGTCTAGAAAAGCAAGAGAAGGATATTACGGTAACACTGTGCAAGCTAGAAAGGGTGTTCCCTCCTAGATTCTTCGACTCTATGGAGCATTTGCCGATTCATCTTTCCTACCAGGCACGTATTGGTAGACCCGTCGAATATCGATGGATGTACCCATTCGAGCGACATTTGAATCACCTAAAAAGAAAGGTGAAAAATAAGGCTTGGATCGAGGGTTCTATTTGTGAAGCCTATATTCTCGAGGAGATTACAAATTTCTACTCCTCCTATTTCAAACCTCATGTTGCTACGAATAGAACGAGGGATCCGAGAAATGACTACGAATATCAAGAATTTAATGATGGAATACTGAAAGTATTCAATGCATCCGGAAAGCCTTCGGGGAAAATGAAGAAGAGATATTTGAATGACGAAGAGCTAAGGGCTGCTCAGTTGTATGTATTACTCAATTGCGACGAGGATAAAGTGGAGAAAATAGAGGGGTAAGTAAGGAATGATGAGTTTACGTCATCTCAATATAATAGTATAAGCTAATATTATTGTACTAATCGGCGGTTGCTTCGTTGTTTTCCAGCACATATAATGATGAGTTGAGGCTGGTTAGACCCTACCTAACAGACGAAGCATAAGAATAAGAAATGAGACGTCATTTTCCTTCTTGGTTGAGCAAATATGTAAGTAGATCGGTAATTACTGGCCTCTTCTAATGTAACTGCACAATAAATAACTTATTATCTCTTCTTTGATATTCAGGTCGATCGTCTAATTTCACCCGAGACTGAATTAATTAGAACTTTTGCCAAGGGACCAATTACATTTGTTAAAATATGGCCAAGTTACTGTGTCAATAGCTTTCGGTTCAAGTCGATAAATGCTCCGATCAGAGACAGCTTCCTGGATCTTGATTCCACGAAAAACAGTTGTTTGTGTATCAAGTCTTCGAACTACAAAGACGTCGATCCAGGAAATAATTTCTTTAGCATCTTGCGAGAGATTGTGGAGTTGTCATATAATAATGGCAGAGAACCTGCAAAGATCGTGTTGTTCAAGTGTGAATGGTTCGATCCGATTGAAAATCAAGGTTGGAAAATTGACAAGCATGGTCATGTGGATATAAACTACAAGCGTAGATATCAAGGCTACAAACCGTTTGTCCTAGCAACTCAGTCTCAACTCATGTACTTCACAACTTATCCGAGACGGGGAGCAACAAAGTCTGACTGGTGGGCAGTATGCAAGACTAAAGCTAGAGATACTTTTGATATTGACGAAAAAGCTTACTAGGAGGACGAGCTACCTCTTGTAACCAATATTGTCGATGTGGACTCCACGGAAGTTACGTATTACATGACACATAATATAGAAGATGTAGAATTATTTGAAGAGGAAGACAAAGCCGACGAAGGCGAAGATGAAAGTGAAGATGAGGAGGAAGAGGAAGATGAGGTCGAGGAAGACGAACAAGATGATTATTCTGAAGATGATTGAGTGAGATATACTTATCCGAACTTAGATGTTTATTCTAGAATATATTATCTGGACTTAGATGTTTATTGTAGAATGTATCATCATATGTTGTCTTGGTTATTATCTTGTCTTTGTTGTACTTTCATATTTCTAGTCTCTATTATTTGTTGTATTATCATATGCTGTTATCAGGTATTGCAGGTCGTCGCGGATCGTTCCGAAAAGGGGGACGACGAGGTCATGATCCTCCGGTACTTCCTACAGGTACTGCTAGAGGAAGGGGTTTTCTTTCGGTACCTTCTACTGGTACCGACTTTGGATCCTCGTCGTCGATTACTCCGATATATCGGACAGTAGCTAGGCCTGCTGGGACGACATCACGTGGCATATCTCCTGGGACGAGTAGTTCCAGGCCTAATGAGAGTGCTCGCCCGTCTAGCATTCCTGCTGCTGATACGACGATGGAGACGAATGAGCAGATGGCAAAGGCTGCACCGACGGCCGAGGCGGCTGCGCCGACGGCCGACCAGCATCATGCAGATGATGCGTGCGCACCTCCGGAGGAAAGGAGGACGGAGATCTGGGCCGACGGTACAAAGTAGGTATTTTGGTTTATAATTTTTTTCTGTTTTTATCATAAATTAACTTTTTTCATGAATATAATATGTCTGTATAGATATCGTCCCCCAGAGGTACAAAGACGCCTAGGCCATATGCTGAGGCATAATTATGGTGGTCCTTGGATTAACTACTCTGATGCTCCAGACGAAAGGAAGAACTACTGGTTTACGCGCTTCAATTAGGTTAAAATAGATTTGCTTTTAATATGAATCATATAATTAATTCATATTATATATAACTGATAAATATTTGGTTTGCGCTCTTCTAGGATATATTTTTCTATCCACCGCACCGGGCCGAGCTTATCGTGGGGATGTTTCCTGCCGTCGCTGCCAAGCTGATCCGCGACGCTATTATTGATCAGAAGGATCGTGATCGTGCCGGAAAGCTGTAGCCTCCCTTCCCGAAAATTTTTTGAAATATTTTTATGTCATTTATTTGATTTAAATGGTGGTTTTTAAAATTTTAGAATTAATCATTTAGTTAATTATTACGGTAGATGACTCTAGTCATGGTTAGGAATTGGAGTACTAGATGACCAAGAATTTTGGCACGGATGGTGCAATGACGTGCTTTGACTAGCGTATTAGCTGTGGTAAGGAAGGCTGAGCCATAGTGATGCCCTAACTAGGAAAACCAGGTTAAGTTACGACTTAACCCCTACCGATGAATTATTTGTTTATTAATTAGATATATTAATTTTAGATGACCCGATTGTGCCATCTTAGCCTGAACTGTTTCGAACCGAATACAAGCCTTGGTAGGTATGTAGCGAGACCAAAGACGACCATGTAGGCATATTTTTGTGTGTACAAGTACTTTCTAAATTATTTTAGGTAATGATGTGTATTTTTAATTGTTTGAATAGTTGTACACAAAATTGGTATTTATTATTAAATATTGATTTACAATATTTGTACAATTTTTTGGACCGAGAAAAAGGTGAATAGTATGGATTCACCAAACCACTATTTAATTATTTTATTATTATTTTATTAATTTATGGTGATTAAATGAATATGTTTATTACTATTAGATATTATTATATTGGTTAATTGAGTATTTTTGATATGTATATATATGTCTATATTTTTGATATGTATATATGTATATATATATATATATATATATATATATATATATATATATATATATATATATATATATATATATATATATATATATATATATATATATATATATGAGGTATATATATAAATAGATGTGTGTAAATATAGATATATATGTGTGTATGAGTATATATATATAAATATATATGATATACGTGTACATGTATATATATATAAATATATATTATATGTGTGTAAGAGTATGTATATAAATGTTTATATGTATATTAGATATATATGTGTATGTATAGATATTATTTTCTTATATGTGGGTGGATATATATATGTAAATATATATATGTATATAGATATATGTATATATATGTATATATATAGATAAAATTGAGATTGGTATTTTCTATTAAAAATATATAATTAGATTTTTTAGAGATTTGTTATATAGGTATATATATATATATATATATATATATATATATATATATATATATATATATATATATATATATATATATGTGCGTATATGAGTATGTATATATGATTATATATAAATATATATATGTATTCGTGTGTGTATAAAATATATATAAGTGTGTGTGCATGTGTATATAAATATATATGAATATATATGAAAATATATATTATGTATGTGTAGGAATACATATAGCTATATATTACATATATGGTGTATGTATAGATATAAATATACGTATGTGTACATATATGTGTATAGATATATATATATATAGATATACACACAACATTTGCTAATTAATAATAAGAAAAGAGGAATTCCCAGCCCAACTAACCCGGGCCAAGCCCAGCCCGGTCTGCCCACAGGTTCACCCACGGGCCAAGCCCAGCAGACCAACCCACAAACTCTTTTCTCCCCAAACCGAGCCATAGCTGCAAACATCCCAGGCCAGCTCTCGAGCCAACCCGAGAGCAAAGGACCCCAGACCCCTTCATCTCGGTTTAAAACCGATTGGGTATAAATGACCCGAGCAAAACAAGAGCAGCAAACCCCGACCCCTGTTCTTCGCAAGGGAGGTCGAAACCCTAGCCGCACCTCCCCAGTCATCTGGGCGGCCACCTCGACGCCGAAACGCCATCGGGAGACCGCCGGAGTCGGCCAGGAGCCGCCGTGCGCACAAGCAGCCGCTGTAACATCAACACAGCAGTAACAGTTGAGACGGCGATTTCTAGGTACAATTTCCTGCTCATCGATCAATAGAATTTCAATCTGTAAATTTATACGCGTAGCCTATATGACCATCTACATGTCCCTTCTTTTCGATTCTAAAATACTGGACTAGATTTCTCGGGAAATCGATAGGAAAAATCCCGAAAAACTGTTCGGATTCGAAACGAAAAAACAGTCCAATCATCCATATTGGAAGCCAGTTTTCGAACTACCTATTAAGGTTTTCAAAAATCTAATTAGACACACTGGAAGACAACATATAGGGCATGGAAACCTCATTAATAGTTTTATTTATTATGGACTAGACAGTAGTAGAAATCAGATTGAAAATCATGAAAAATATGTTTCGAAAACTCGAAAATTGTTCGATACGACGTGCGTCCCGCCAATCCGGGCGACGTGGTCACAAATCGAAAGCATCGAAAGCTGCGTAACGGCTTCGTGGTCGTGTGGGCTTTGACGGAATTCAAATTGGTCGCGTGTGCGCGACGAATTTGATGCGTATCCGTCGAAATTCACCGTATCGGCCTCTGTGTAAATTCTCCAATTACTTTGTGCACGCTCATCAGATCGAGACGAAACTTACGCCATCAGGACCGTATCGTTTTCTAGTCCTGTATGCCAAGTTTTGGTCCAATTCTGAGACAGTTGATCGGATCGCCGTTTCGCGGGCCCCACGATCCGATTCAACGGGTGATTTTGTGTACGGTCCACCGGAATCCAAAACTGGACATACCGTTGGGTTCATATCGGAAAAATAAATCTGTAGACATATAGTTTGACGACTTTAGAGACTATTGACTCTGGCACATTTTTCGGTGCAAAGCGGGTCCAACGGCGGACACCGTTTTAGCCCAAAATTATCGTTTTGCCCCTGTGTCCAGAATTGGACTTAAGGACAGGCAATCCTAGCTAATTTGACTATTCTGAGAATGTTGGCAATGTTTGTTTCAGCTTTCGGAGACAGTTGTGAGATGTGAATTTATTTGACTCATCAGTTGACTATATTTTGTGGGATCTGCGTGCAACCTCCAAGCAAGTATACCTTGCCTTCCTCTACAGTTTTACTTACATGCATTTCCTTTTGGTTTTTCAGTCATTTGATTATTTATGGACATGTGCTTTTCGTGTTATTTTCTGTGGAGTTGTTTTTATTGTTTGTAGCCGTGTTCATGTTTGGTCTTGTGGTTCCCACTTGGTGTTTCTCGTCAGTACCTTGCTTGAGTCGTATCATAGAACGAGTACGTGTAATTGAACTGCCAATTCTTTGATATTATTTCCTTGGCACCAGAGAGTCTACACTCGAAACGAGGATGTTTTTCTTGATCTGTTTACATCCGTGAGTCCACACTCGGGACTAGGATGTCGCTTATTTGCACCAGAGAGTCCACACACGGGACAAGGGTGTAGACTTGACTTGACTTGCACCAGAGAGTCCACGCTCGGGACGAGGGTGTTTACATCAGAGAGTCCACACACGGGACGAGGATGTAGTATTTGCACCAGAGAGTCCACACTCGGGACGAGGGTGCCTTGCCATGAACTAACCAGAGAGTCCACACTCGGAACGAGGGTTAGTACTAACCAGAGAGTCCACACTCGGGACGAGGGTTAGTGTTTAGTTCAAACCAGTGAGTCCACACTCGGGATGAGGGTTTAATTCTTCCATTGATTCGTGATTATCGTTCATCCGGCAGTTCATTTACGCGTAGTTGTTCTAGTGTTCGTGTTCGTGTCAGTGTTCGTGTTCGTGTTCGTAGTTATTTGTCGTGTTCCTATTTTTTTCTTGTTTATCTTTCTTGCGCATGATAAAACTGTTAGATAGGCATGTATATTATGTATCTTGCTATGTCCTCTGAGGACCTGATGATCTCCTCAGGTTTAGCGATTGCATAGAGTTAGCTAGTAGTTCTGGATGGCGGAAGATTTGCGGTTCTTGCGGGATTCAGGTAACGTTATCGTGTTTATTATCTGCTCGTGCTTTCATATCTTATCATGAGTTATCCTGTTTCTTGATTCAGTTTTAGACTCTTGTTATTTCCTTTAGAGTCTTATCGGGCATTTATGCTAGTGGGCTGCAGATCACGACCCATAGTGTTCACTCATGTTTCATATACTTATTGTGGATTGAGATATAGATTTGTTTGCCATGATTTGGCAGTAAACCATAGCCTTGACAGCGTTTACGTATTCGATTCGGGCTGGAGTCCGCTTGATGCGTAGCTGGCTTGCTCACGAGCTCGCGTCCGAAAACCGGGTGCGGGTCGTGACAAGTTTTTTTGGTGGCCCATGCAGGTCAGAGCATATCGTATCGGTTACATAACTGTACCGGTACGAGCCTGCGAACGTGTCTGAACCCTTAGAAATCTCCATCCACTCTGTCTTGAAAATTCTTCTAGAAATTCTCTACGTCCTTGAAAACTCCATATTTGCACTCAATTATACTTCCTTGCTTTCCGTATCATTGAATTCTCGTCCCTTTTTTTTCGAAGTGACGAACGATCGTGCTGTCTAGGATTTATCAGAAACTCTTAAGTTATAATATAATATTGCTTAATTTTTGAATATTTGGTTGTTTATAGATATGAGGATTATAGTTGCCATATGGCTAGATATCTGCCAGTAGAATTGTTAGCAACTAGTTAGAAGGTTATAAGATTTTAGTGACCGAATTTTGAGGAGTAGTGTGACCAAAGGTAGGTAGAAGTCATCAATTATTCGGAGTTATAAAATGGCTAAAGAGGGTTATAAAATATTTTTGAAGAAATTAAATTTGAGAAGATTAAGGACTTTAAGTTTAAGGGAATAGTTATGAATTTGAATTTCGAGTACGAAATTATTTTTAAGGTGGGTATATTTGTAGCCTCCATTCCCGAAAATTTTTTGAAATATTTTTATGTCATTTATTTGATTTAAATGGTGGTTTTTAAAATTTTAGAATTAATCATTTAGTTAATTATTACGGTAGATGAATCTAGTCATGGTTAGGAATTGGAGTACTAGATGACCAAGAATTTTGGCACGGATGGTGCAATGACGTGCTTTGACTAGCGTATTAGCTGTGGTAAGGAAGGCTGAGCCATAGTGATGCCCTAACTAGGAAAACCAAGTTAAGTTACGACTTAACCCCTACCGATGAATTATTTGTTTATTAATTAGATATATTAATTTTAGATGACCCGATTGTGCCAACTTAGCCTGAACTGTTCCGAACCGAATACAAGCCTTGGTAGGTATGTAGCGAGACCAAAGACGACCATGTAGGCATTTTTTTGTGTGTATAAGTACTTTCTAAATTATTTTAGGTAATGATGTGTATTTTTAATTGTTTGAATAATTGTACACAAAATTGTATTTTATTATTAAATATTGATTTACAATATTTGTACAATTTTGGACCGGAAAAAGGTAAATAGTATGGATTCATCCCAAACCACTATTTTATTATTTTATTATTATTTTATTAATTTGTGGTGATTAAATGAATATGTTTATTACTATTAGATATTATTATATTGGTTAATTGAGTATTTTTGATATGTATATATATGTCTATATATATATATATATATATATATAATATATATATATATATATATATATATATTATATATATATATATATAGATATAGGTATATATATAAATAGATGTGGTAATATAGATATTATATTGTGTATGAGTATATATATATATATATATATATATATATATATTATATATATATATATATATATATATATATATATATATATAAATATATATGATATACGTGTACATATATATATATATATAATAAATATTATATGTGTGTAAAAAAAAAAATATATATATATATATATATATATATATATATATAATATATATATATATATATATATAATATATATTATATATATATATATATAATATTATGTTGTGTAAGATATTAATATAAATGTTTTATATATATTAGATATATATATAATTATATATATATATATATATTATATATAATTATATATATATAATATATATTATATATATATATATATATATATATATCTATATATATATATATATATTATATATATATATATATATATATATATCTATAGATATATATAATATATATATATATATATTATATCTATATACATTTTTTTTATATCTATATACATAATATATATGTAAATATATATAGTATATTATATATATAATGTTATATATATAGAAATTGAGATTGGTATTTTCTATTAAAAATTTAATTAGATTTTAGAGATTGTTATAATATATAGATATATATATAATATATATATCTATATATATATATATATATATATATATATATTATATATATATATTATATATGTGTGTGTGTGTGTATTCGTGTGTGTATAAATATAATAAGTGTGTTGTGCATGTGTATATAAATATATATGAATATTATGAAAATATATATGTTATGGTAGGAATACATATAGCTATATATTACATATATGGTGTATGTTAAATAAATATACGTATGTGTACTATATGTTATATATATATATATATATTATATATATATATATATATATATATATATATATAGATATACACACAACATTTGCTAATTATAATAAGAAAAGGAATTCCCAGCCCAACTAACCCGGGCCAAGCCCAGCCCGGTCTGCCCACAGGTTCACCCACGGGCCAAGCCCGCAGACCAACCCACAAACTCTTTTCCCCCAAACCGAGCCATAGCTGCAAACATCCCAGGCCAGCTCTCGAGCCAACCCGAGAGCAAGGACCCCGACCCCTTTATCTCGATTTAAAACCGATTAGGTATAATGACCCAGCAAAACAAGAGCACAGCAACCCGACCCCTGTTCTTCGCAAGGGAGGTCAAAACACTAGTCGTGCCTCTCCAGTCATCTGGGCGGCTACCTCGATGCCGGAGCACCGCCGGGAGACCGTCGGAGTCGGCCAGGAGCCGCCGCACGCACAAGCAGCCGCTGTAACAGCAACACAGCAGTAACAGTTGAGACCGGGATTTTTAGGTACAATTTCCTGCTCATCGATCAATAGAATTTCAATCTGTAAATTTATATGCGTAGCCTATATGACCATCTACATGTCCCTTCTTTTAGATTTTAAAATACTGGACTAGATTTCTCGGGAAATCGATGGGAAAATCCCAAAAAACTGTTCGGATTCGAAACGGAAAAACAGTCCAATCATCCATATTGGAAGCCAGTTTTCGAACTACCTATTAAGGTTTTCAAAAATCTAATTAGACACACTAGAAGACAACATATAGGGCATGGAAACCTCATTAATAGTTTTATTTATTATGGACTAGACAGTAGTAGAAATCAGATTAAAAATCATAAAAAATATGTTTCGAAAACTCAAAAATTGTTCGATACGACGTGCGTTCTGCCAATCCGGGCGACATGGTCATGAACCGAAAGCATCGAAAGCTGCGTAACGGCTTCGTGGTCATGTGGGCTTTGACGAAATTCAAATTGGTCGCGTGTGCGCGACGAATTTGATGTGTATCCGTCGAAATTCACCATATCGGTCTCTGTGCAAATTCTCCAATTACTTTGTGCACGCTCGTCAGATCGAGACGAAACTTGCGCCATCAGGACCGTATCGTTTTTCTGGTCCTGTATGCCAAGTTTGGTCCAATTCTGAGACAGTTGATCGGATCGTCGTTTCGCGGGCCCCACGATCCGATTCAACGGATAATTTTGTGCACGGCCCACCGGAATCCAAAAACTGGACATACCGTTGGGTTCTTATCGGAAAAATGAATTCGTAGACATGTAGTTTGACGACTTTAGAGACCATTGACTCTGGCACATTTTTCGGTGCAAAGCGGGTCCAACGGCGGACACCGTTTTGGCCCGAAATTACCGTTTTGCCCCTGTTTCCAGAATTGGACTTAAGGATAGGCAATCCTAGCTAATTTGACTATTCTGAGAATGTTGGCAATGTTTGTTTAAGCTTTCGGAGACAGTTGTGAGATGTGGATTTATTTGACTCATCAGTTGACTATATTTTTTGGGATCTGCGTGCAACCTCCAAGCAAGTATACCTTGCCTTCCTCTACAGTTTTACTTACATGCATTTTCTTTGGTTTTTTAGTCATTTGATTATTTATGGACATGTGCTTTTCGTATTATTTTCTGTGGAGTTGTTTTTATTGTTTGTAGCCGTGTTCATATTGGTCTTGTGGTTCCCACTTGGTGTTTCTCGTCAGTACCTTGCTTGAGTCGTGTCATAGAACGAGTACGTGTAATATTCTTTGATATTGTTTCCTTGGCACCAGAGAGTCCACACTCGGAACGAGGGTATTTTTCTTGATCTGTTTACATCCGTGAGTCCACACTCGGGACTAGGATGTCGATTATTTGCACCAGAGAGTCCACACACGGGACGAGGGTGTAGACTTGACTTAACTTGCACCAGAGAGTCCATGCTCGGGATGAGGGTGTTTACATCAGAGAGTCCACACACGGGACGAGGATGTAGTATTTTCACCAGAGAGTCCACACTCGGAACGAGGGTGCCTTGCCATGAACTAACCAGAGAGTCCACACTCGGGACGAGGGTTAGTACTAACCAGAGAGTCCACACTCGGGACGAAGGTTAGTGTTTAGTTCAAACCAGTGAGTCCACACTCGGGATGAGGGTTTGATTCTTCCATTGATTCGTGATTATCGTTCATCCGGCAGTTCATTTATGCGTAGTTGTTCTAGTGTTCGTGTTCGTGTCAGTGTTCATGTTCGTGTTCATAGTTATTTGTCGTATTCCTATTTTTTTTTCTTGTTTATCTTTCTTGCGCATGATAAAACTGTTAGATAGGCATGTATATTATGTATCTTGCTATGTCCTCTGAGGACCTGATGATCTCCTCAGGTTTAGTGATTGCATGGAGTTAGCTAGTAGTTCTGGATGGCGGAGGATTTGCGGTTCTTGCGGGATTCAGGTATTGTTATCGTGTTTATTATCCGCTCGTGCTTTCATACCTTATCATGAGTTATCCTGTTTCTTGATTCAGTTTTAGACTCTTGTTATTTCCTTTAGAGTCTTATCGGGCATTTATGCTAGTGGGCTGCAGATCACGACCCATAGTGTTCATTCATGTTTCATATACTTATTGTGGATTTAGATATAGATTTGTTTGCCATGATTTGGCAGTAAACCATAGCCTTGATAGCGTTTACGTATTCGAGTCGGGCTGGAGTCCGCTTGATGCGTAGCTGGCTTGCTCACGAGCTCGCGTCCGAAAATCGGGTGCGGGTCGTGACTAAAGTCGATCCAAGGTTGGATCACCCCTGATCAGTGGAATGCGATGAAGGCTCGATTCGACGAGCCAAGGTACAAGGAGAAGTCGGAGAAGGCCATGGCGGCTAGGTAACATGCCTCGAAGTGGTGAGGTGGGTTGATTTCGATGATGAAAAATTTTCATCGTCTGGTATGTCTTTCGCTTTTAGAAATATTATTTAATACAAATCCGATAAATTATTACTAAGATAATATATTTAATTACAGGTAAGGAAGGTCGGTAATGCCGATATGGTGACCGTCTTCCTGGCCACCTATCGGAAGGGCAAAGGCCTTATTGACGAGAGGGCCGAGCAGACCTATGTAAGTATTACAATACGTTATATTAATTTAATACTTCGTGTCAATTTTAATATAACTTAGTAAATATGATACAAATAAATATTCATGTAGTTAGTAATAATAAGTACATTAATTAAAAATTAGAAATTATAGAGTACTATCCATACTTTCTAGGCCATGTATCAGAGGCTACGGGAACGGGCGGCTGCTAGTGCACCTAATGTAGGAAAGGCCGGTACTTCCTCGTAACCCACTCAAGCTCCGTCCGCGGATGAGCTATGGATGACCGCCGCTGGTAGACTCCATAGGGGTACGTACTACGGTACGGGATCCTATGGCACCCTAGTTGCGATCCAGTCCTCTAGGGCATCTCCTGCTAGTGTGCATGGTCCACAGCCGTCCCAGGAGTCTGCCCGAGTCCACCAGATGATGGAGTCTCTCCGTGACGACCTGCTACCACGGATCGAGGAGCAGTCTCAGCACCCTACGGACGATCCTGTGCTGCTAGCACGATTGGATGTGCTCGATCGCGGCATTATAGAGCTCATGGAGACGACTGAGAGGACAGAGCGCAGCGTTGGAGGGTTAAAGCGCACGGTGACTGAGCTGCAGACAACACAGGTGACCATGACCGATAGGCTGATATTGGTAACGGATTCGAGGGTCCAGAGCAGTGATAGACTGTTATCTACCATGGATTCATACAACCAGCGACTTACAGCATTGGAGGGTGCTGATCCTCCGGGTGTACCTTCATCGTCGTCGACTCCGCCGTCTCCACCGCCTTCTTCATTGACACTGACTCCACCGACGTCACTGCCTGCTCCATCGGTATCGATTTCACTTGAGGAGTATGAGTTGTTCTTATCTCTTCGTCGCGGCGGTGCCCCTCCTGCACCAGATCCCTAGTAGTCTTAGTTAGGACTGTTTGTTTATGTTTGTTTGATCCTTTGTTTATGACTTGGATATTTTTTGGTTGTGTAGACTTGGATGTTTGGATCATATTTGTTGGATCCTATTTGTAACGCCCCAGAACCAGAATACTGGAGAGCGGGGGCGTACATAGCCAGCTACGTATATTGAAGTACAACCCACCTCGCTATAACGGTCACGGTTGTCTAGATACATGAGGGTTTAACTACAAGCCAACAGTCTCCTATGGTCATGAACAAGCCTATTGTCTCAATCTCAAGCAAGCAATAATAGTTACAAGATGTCAGAGCACCAAATATATAATAGCAAGGCGTCCCATACATTACATATTGGATGATCATGAAGCTAGTCGTACAAAATATCAAGACTAGCAGGAGTTCAGTCGTACATGATCAACCCTAGGATCTGTCAATCATGTTACAGCCCGTAGGCAGACAGTAATTAAAGGTGCAATCGAGCTAACACGTGCTCGTCGGCTAAACGCCTCAAAAGAATAATTTTACAATAAAGTGGGAGGACAAAAAGAAATCCACTCATTGTCAGGGTTACGCCTGGTGGTCACCATCTGGCTGGAGGTTAGGTAGATCCTCTGGGACTGCTCCGATATCTGGCCATACAAAACCAGCTGGGTCAGACCCCAGAAAGAGCAAGTGCCACAAAGGAGGCTTCACTTAGGAACTAAAACCAGCATATCATAATAGAATAATTAAAGAGAGCTTATAAAAGAACTGATCATAATAATAATAGAGATAACAATAATAAATTGAGTACGAGGAAACTATTCAAGCAGCCAGACTACAACCCTTAAACCAACAAGGACCGGGGTTGCAGCCCTTCACCTGAATAGAAACCCGTCTCAAATACTAATGGTAAGGTAACGAGACAATAAACGAAGAGAGGACTCAGAACTGCTCCGGGAGCCAGGTTACAACCCTTAAACCAAACAAGGACCGGGGTTGTAACCCTTCGCCTGAACAGAACTGGACCCTGATCTTTATTGTTAAGGCCAGTATAAAGAATTAATCATGTCGTTGCAGTAAGGTAAAACATGACGAGCGTGGCATGGGGTTGCAATAAGACAATAACGAAGAGAGGACACAGAACTGCTCCGGGAGTCAGGTTACAACCCTTAAACCAAACAAGGACCGGGGTTGTAACCCTTCGCCTGAACAGAACTGGACCCCCGATCGTTATTGTTAAGGCAAGCATCAATAATCATGTCGTGTCACAATCTTGTACAG
Source organism: Iris pallida (assembly GCA_029216955.1). Taxonomy (NCBI): domain Eukaryota; kingdom Viridiplantae; phylum Streptophyta; class Magnoliopsida; order Asparagales; family Iridaceae; genus Iris; species Iris pallida. The sequence continues at coordinate 8,090,233 of JANAVB010042014.1, forward strand.
GATCGGGACAAGACAAAGCTGGGATAAACTCCATCAAATCAATCACGGCCAATCAAGAGTACGGCTTGATACATTTAACTAACTAGGGTTATCACAGGCCTAGTTACTAACAAGATACAATGAGATTATCCCAACAGCCACAAGTCCTGCAGACCATCCGATTATCCAGGTCGAATATCCGTTTATGGAGAATGCAACACGTGACTGTGTGCTGGAAATGTGCCCTACTCATCGGTAGGCTACAAGTCCACTTAATGCGCCTAGATTACGGGATTGCCTGTAGCTGGGAATCTCTTCATGTCTACTGAATTATTCTAGTTTATTAGCCTTAGTCAATTACTGTAGGTATCCCTGACCGTGGTACTCAGGGATCCCTGCCTTAGACATGATGCAAACATTACCGGTTCATTTAGTACAAACACATTCACCCACGGTGTCCAGGCCATTCAATTCTGCCATGACATGCTAGCCGTCGCAACAGTATTCGAGATAGATATCATGTCAAATACACTGTCAAGAATGCGCTACGACGGGTCACTATCATGTCATGTCATTATTTAAAATTAATATTTAACCTGGTATAAGCGTGTATGCAATAACTAAATATAAACAGGGTGCAAGAGTTGTGGAGGAATCATGCGGCTCAGGGAGACGGGGCATAACTTCCATATACGAACTTAAAATGAGGTACTCCACACTTTTTAAGCAAAAAATTCAATTCTGCATAAAATATGCAAAAGGGGAGGGTTCCAGCGTAAAATTTTACATTCTGGGTACCATCCAGCGTAAAATACGCAATTTCAGGGTTCCCTGCGTAAAATTTTATATTCTGGATACAATCCGGCGTAAAATACGCAATTTCAGGGTTTTCTGCATAAAATTTTATATTCTGGATACAATCTAGCGTAAAATACGCAAGTTCAGGGTTTCCAGCGTAAAATTTCACATTCTGGATACAATCCAGCGTAAAATACGCAAGTTCAGGGTTCCCAGCGTAAAATTTCATATTCTGGATACAATCCAGCGTAACATATGCAATTTCAGGGTTTCCAGCGTAAAATTTTATTTTACGCAAGTTTTCCTGCGTAAAATTCGATTTTACGCTAGCTTCCTGCGTAAAATCTTATTTTACGCCAGCACCACATTCTTCAACCGACATGAAAATTCAGAAAACTTGTTTTGGCCATAAAAACTTCATTTTAACTCGAAATGAGGTAAATCAAAAACCAAATTCACACAAAATTTCGTGCTCTTGCTCATGGAACTATTAGTTTTCAAAAATAGCAAGTTTTAGTAGATCAAAACCAAGAAAACTCCATGAACTAAAAGTTATAAAGTAGATCTAAAAGAATCTATCCATCAAAATTAAAAACTCCAAGTTCTAAAGAGGTTTATAATCATGTAAAGAAGAGAATGGAACAATAAAACTTAAAATCCATCGTGAAGCAAGTTGCACTTGCCTAAACCTCTTGGTAGGTGGAGAGCAACGGTGAGGAAGAAGAAGAGTGAATGATGAGAGAGAAAGAGTGGGGTTAATAAATGATGATGGGGGTGGTAGGTAGGGGTTCTCCACTTGGTTCATGATGAACCAATAGCAACCCAAGCCGAACCAAGCCAACCCAAACAAGCCGAACCAAGCCAGGAGACATGCAATATGAGTCAGATACGTGCACGTATTCCAAAATACGTAATTACGAACTATGGTCATCACAACTCTACCCACCTTAAAAGAATTCCGTCCTCGGAATTTAATTAAGAGGCTAGAGAGGCAATGACAAGCTATATTGAAGTAATCTACCATGCAATCATTCATTTCAAGCAAGGAATCTAGAGCGTAAGGCATAAGAAAGATATTATACCTTACGAGTCAAACATGTTGGGATATCGCGATCGGATATCATCCTCACGCTCCCACGTTGACTCACCCAAAGAGTGATGATCCCAAACAACTCGGACTAACTTGATAGTCTTGTTCTTGAGTATCTTCTCTCTCTCCGGTCCAATATGGATACGGGCCTCTCCTCATACGAAAGGTTGGTACCCACAACCAATTCTGAATGATCTAGGATGTGGCTCGGGTCCGAAATATACCGTCGCAGTTGGGATACAAGGAACACGTCATGCACCTCACTCAGAGACGGCAGAAGAGCGAGATGATAGGACACATCTCCTACTCGCTCCAGAATATCGAACGGCCCTATATACCTAGGACTAAGCTTTCCCCGTACGCCGAAGCGAATGACGCCACGGTTAGGCGAGATCCTCAGGAATACATGGTCGTCGACAGAAAATTCAAGGGGACGCCGATGAGAATCGGCCCAATGGCGCTGACGATCTTGTGCAACGCGAAGATGATCTCTAACTCTCCTGACCACCTCAACTGTCTGAGTGATCAACTCGGGACCAAGCATCTGCCTTTCTCCAACATCATCCCATGCTAGTGGGGATCTGCACTTCCTACCATGCAGTGCCTCGAACGGTGCCATTTGGATGCTAGCTTGGAAACTATTGTTATACGAGAACTCCACCAGGTGTAGGTGATCTTTCCACGAACCGCCGAAGTCGAGTGTACAAGATCTCAACATATCTTCGAGAGTCTGGATCGTGCGTTCTGACTGGCCATCTGTCTGTGGGTGATATGCTGAGCTGAACTGGAGGTGAGTTCCCAAACTCTCTTGCAGACTACGCCAAAAGTGCGAGGTAAATCTTGAATCTCTGTCCGAGGTGATACTGACTGGTACTCCGTGCAATCTGACAATCTGCCAGAGATACATCTCCGCTAGCTGAGCCGTCGACTGACCAACTCTGAACGGAAGAAAGTGGGCCACCTTCGTGAGCCGGTCAACTATAACCCAAATAGCATCTCGACCAGCTGGGGATCTAGGTAATCCAGTCACAAAATCTATGGTTATATGCTCCTACTTCATTCTGGAATTGGCAAGGGCTGAAGTAGTCCAGCCGGCCTCTGATGTTCAGCTTTAACTTGTTGGCAAACCAAACATCGAGAGACAAATCGGGCTATCTCCCTCTTCATGCCATTCCACCAAAAGTGCTGACGGATATCTCGGTACATCTTCGTGCCACCAGAATGAATCGAATATTGAGAACTGTGAGCTTCGGTCATGACTTCCTGTCTGATATCTCCACTGGGTACACAAAGACGCTTACCATGTCGAAGTGTACCATCCTCATGAATGTATAATTCTGGTCTTCGCCCTGCTACACATTCTGTCCTAAGCCGCTGAAGCTTAGAATCGGAGGACTGAGCTATCTTGATTCTCTCAACTATACTGGACTGAACTTGCATGCTGGCCATCAATGCCACGCTGGTAGGAAGGACAACTTCTATACCCATCTTCTGAAGATCTGATAAAAATTCTGGTTGCGCTGTCAGAAAGTAAACTCTGACTCTCCTGCTCAATGCATCTGCAACAACGTTGGCCTTCCCAGGATGGTACTGCAGGTTGACATCATAATCCACAAGCAACTCTAGCCATCTCCTCTGACGCATGTTAAGATCCTTCTGAGTGAACACATACTTCAGGCTTTTGTGATCGATGAAAATCTCTACCCTATCTCCATACAAGTAGTGTCTCCAAAGCTTTAGCGCAAACACCACGGCTGCCAGCTCCAAGTCGTGGGTTGGGTAATTCCTCTCATGATCACGAAGTTGTCGTGACGCATAAGCTATTACCTTCCCATGTTGCATCAAAACACATCCTAAACCTCGGCCTGAAGCATCATAATACACTGAGAATCCTCCGGTCCCATCTGGAAGTGTGAGAATGGGTGCCGTCATCAAGCCTCGTTTCAACTTCTCAAAAGAATTCTGACATTCTGATGTCCAAGCAAACTGCACATCCTTGCGGGTTAACTGCGTCAGTGGTGCTGAAATCCGAGCGAAGTCCGAAACAAATCACCGGTAGTAGCCGGCCAATCCAAGAAAACTGCGAACTTCTGCAACTGTGCTGGGCACTGGCCACATTTCGATAGCCACGATCTTCTGGGGATCCACTTCTACTCCTCCTCTGGTGATAATATGACCTAAGTACGAAATGCGATCGAGCCAGAACTCGTATTTACTGAACTTGGCATACAACTGGTGCTCTCGGAGAATCTGGAGGACAACTCTGAGATGCTGCTCATGCTCCGCTTCACTCTTGCTATAGACTAAGATGTCATCTATGAACACAATCACGAACTGATCCAAATAAGGCATGAAGATGCAATTCATGAGGTCCATGAATACAGCCGGCGCATTGGTTGCTCCAAACGGTATAACAAGGAACTCCCAATGTCCATATCTAGATCTGAATGCCGTCTTCGGGATGTCCTGCTCTCTGACTCTGATCTGGTGGTACCCTGATCGCAAATCTATCTTCGAGAATACTGCTGCTTCCTCTGAGTTGATCAAACAAGTCATCTATCCATGGGAGAGGATATCTGTTCTTAATTGTTACTGAGTTCAAGGCACGATAGTCAACACATAATCTGGACGTACCATCCTTCTTTTTCACAAGAAGTATCGGGGCTCCCCAAGGCGATCCACTAGCACGAATGAATCCCTTGGTCCTGAGTTCTTCAATCATTTTGTACAATATTTCCAATTCTGACGACGCCATCCTGTAGACTCTCTCTGACACAGGTGCGGTCCCGAGGATCAAGTCTATGGTGAACTCGATCTCTCGCTCTAGCGGCATTCCTGGAAGCTCTTCTGGGAAAACATCTGGAAACTCCTCGACGATTCGGGGTAACTATACTGCTGCTACTACTGCCATCCGCAATACAGGAGGAGAAGGTTCAACTTTGCCTCGGGAAAAGAAAAACTCTGGCTCGCCTGGGATGCTAAAAACAACCCTGCCAATACGGCAATCTATCCTGGCATACTGGTCCCTCAACCAATCCATCCCTAAGACCACATCATAATCGGCCATCGGGAATTCTATTAACCTAGCGGGAAACTCTCTACCGCTAACTACGACCCGACACGAGGAAAATACTCTATCTACTCCCACAAGACCGTTACCAGTAAGCATATTGAGCCTTACTGATAATGACTCGGGTTCCAGTCCTATCCGTGTCATGAATCGTGCAGACATAAATGAATACGAGGTACCAGAATCAAATAATACTGAAGCTGGAAAGGTGTTGACAAGAATAGTACCTGCCACTACCTCACCGGGTGCTATTCCTTCCTCTCCTATGGTCAAGGCCAGCACTTGACCATGTCTTCTGGGTGCGGGTCCCCTCTGCTAAAAATTTCTCTGCCTGCTCTGGATCAGGGCTTGGGCTTGGGCATACTGCTGCGGTCTCTGTTGCTGGAACGCCTGGGCCTGCGTCGACAATGGCCTCGGAAACGGGTACTGCAGCTGCTGTTGCTGCTGGACTGGTGTTGGTCCTCTAACTGAAGGACTAGAGAAGGCCGATGAACTCTTCCTGTTCGGACAGTTCCCAACCCTGTGGTCTGGGACACCACAAACCAAGCACAAACCCTGTGCTCTGCGACACTCTGATACCACATGCTCTGGCTTCCCACAGTGTGAACATCCCACCGCGGAAGACTGCTTCTGCTTCTGCTGCTGAGGGTGCGTCGGGGTAGGATGCTGAACCGACGTCACTGAGGCCGCCCGCCTCGGAGCTCCAATAGTCAAAGCCCTGGCCGCCGGGGCTGGGGCTGACGACTGATTCATCTGGCTGTGGGATCGCTTCCGACCTCCGGTCCTATCCACGATCCTCTGGGAGGTATACTCATGCCTCCTAGCTGCTCTCAATACTGCATCAAAAGTCTGATGCTCAAACTGCTCTACTGCTAACAAGATCTCGAGGTGAAGCCCCTGCTGGAACCGCTGGGCCCTATCGAACTCGGTCGCCACCAAGGTGGGAGCAAATCGACTAAGCCTTGAGAACTCGGCCGCATATCCATCGACCGTCCTGCCCATCTGCTTCAGATTTGTGAACCTCGTCTGTAGATCGTACCGAGCTACAGCATCAAAATACTTGGTCTGGAATCTCTCCCTGAATACTGCCCATGAAATAGGGGCTACTAATCCATCGGCCTGCACTGCCCACCAGCTGCGGGCAAGATCTAGTAATTGCAGGCGCACTACGGCCACCTTCTCTGCTTCTGGGGTCCTGGCTGCTTCTAGAATTACCTCCGTGTCCTGAAGCCAAGCATCTGCAGCGATCGCATCTTCACTGTCGTCGAAGAATGGAGGGTTCAGGCGCTTGAAGCTGTTGGCCGTACTGTTACCATGATGTCCACCTCTGCCTAGAGCATCTGCCACTGCCTGATGCAAGACATCTCCGCGATGATCCTGGGAAGCTAATATGGACCTGATGAGACCTACCAAAGTGCCATCACCAGGCTCTACAGGCTGGACGGGCTGAATTGGTGGTTCTCCTCCGGTAGGCACGACTCTGGAGGCTACTCCTGAATGCTGGGCTTGATCTCCAGGTTACGGCTGGTCCACGGGAGGTGCTCCGTCTTGCTGATCGACAGGTCCATGAACAATGCTGCTGAAGAAGACGACATAGGAAACAATAAGGAAGGACCAGGACAGATCAACGATACAAGCATGTGGTCAAGTCAAAATTTTCAGGGATCAAGAGGATAGGGGCAGAGATCAAGGGCGAGTGCTGATTGAGACATCTATTCGGTAAACTCTCACATATCTTGATTCACAAGACCTGCATGGGCCACCACTTAAACCATGTAACGTCCCAGAACCAAAATACTGGAGAGCGGGGGCGTACATAGCCAGCTACGTATATTGAAGTGCAACCCACCTCGCTATACGGTCACGGCTGTCTAGATACATGAGGGTTTAACTACAAGCCAACAGTCTCCTATGGTCATGAACAAGCCTATTGTCTCAATCTCAAGCAAGCAATAATAGTTACAAGATGTCAGAGCACCAAATATATAATAGCAAGGCGTCCCATATATTACATATTGGAGGATCATGAAGCTAGTCGTACAAAATTCAAGACTAGCAGGAGTTCAGTCGTACATGATCAACCCTAGGATCTGTCAATCATGTTACAGCCCGTAGGCAGACAGTAAGTAAAGGTGCAATCGAGCTAACACGTGCTCGTCGGCTAAACGCCTCAAAAAAATAATTTTACAATAAAGTGGGAGGACAAAAAGAAATCCACTCATTGTCAGGGTTACGCCTGGTGGTCACCATCTGGCTGGAGGTTAGGTAGATCCTCTGGGACTGCTCCGATATCTGGCCATACAAAACCAGCTGGGTCAGACCCCAGAAAGAGCAAGTGCCACAAAGGAGGCTTCACTTAGGAACTAAAACCAGCATATCATAATAGAATAATTAAAGAGAGCTTATAAAAGAACTGATCATAATAATAATAAAGATAACAATAATAAATTGAGTACGAGGAAACCATTCAAGCAGCCAGACTGCAACCCTTAAACCAAACAAGGATCGGGGTTGCAGCCCTTCACCTGAATAGAAACCCGTCTCAAATACTAATGGTAAGGTAACGAGAAAATAAACGAAGAGAGGACTCAGAACTGCTCCGGGAGCCAGGTTACAACCCTTAAACCAAACAAGGACCGGGGTTGTAACCCTTCGCCTGAATAGAACTGGACCCCTGATCTTTATTGTTAAGGCCAGTATAAAGAATTAATCATGTCGTTGCAGTAAGGTAAAACATGACGAGCGTGGCATGGGGTTGCAATAAGACAATAACGAAGAGAGGACACAGAACTGCTCCGGGAGCCAGGTTACAACCCTTAAACCAAACAAGGACCGGGATTGTAACCCTTCGCCTGAACAGAACTGGACTCCCGATCGTTATTGTTAAGGCAAGCATCAATAATCATGTCGTATCACAATCTTGTACAGGATCGGGACAAGACTAAGTTGGGATAAACTCCATCAAATCAATCACGGCCAATCAAGAGTACGGCTTGATACTTTTAACTAACTAGGATTATCACAGGCCTAGTTACTAGCAAGATGCAATGAGATTATCCCAACAGCCACAAGCCCTGCAGACCATCCGATTATCCAGGTCGAATGTCCGTTTATGGAGAATACAACACGTGACTGTGTGCTGGAAATGTACCCTACTCATCGGTAGGCTACAAGTCCACTTAATGCGCCTAGATAACGGGATTGCCTGTAGCTGGGAATCTCTTCATGTCTACTGAATTATTCTAGTTTATTAGCCTTAGTCAATTACTATAGGTATCCCTGACCGTGGTACTCAGGGATCCCTGCCTTAAAGATGATGCAAACATTACCGGTTCATTTAGTACAAACACATTCACCCACGGTGTCCAGGCCATTCAATTCTGCCATGACATGCTAGCCGTCGCAACAGTATTCGAGATATATATCATGTCAAATACACTGTCAAGAATGCACCACGACGGGTCACTATCATGTCATGTCATTATTTAAAATTAATATTTAACCTGGTATAAGCGTGTATGCAATAACTAAATATAAACAGGGTGCAAGAGTTGTGAAAGAATCATGCGGCTCAGGGAGACGGGGCATAACTTCCACATACGAACTTAAAATGAGGTGCTCCAGAGATATTCGAAAAGGCAAGACAAAGATCTAAAACTTTCATGTTTTGAGTTTTTCGAAATTCTGGCTAGAAAATAGCTTAACTTGGCAAAAACAGTCATTCTGTACACTTTTTAAGCAAAAAATTCAATTCTGCGTAAAATATGAAAAAGGGGAGGGTTCCAGCATAAAATTTCACATTCTGGGTACCATCCAGCGTAAAATACGCAATTTCAGGGTTCCCTGCGTAAAATTTTAAATTCTGGATACAATTCAGCATAAAATACGCAATTTTAGGGTTTCCTGCGTAAAATTTTACATTCTGGATACAATCCAGCGTAAAATACACAAGTTCAGGATTTTCAGCATAAATTTTCACATTCTGGATACAATCCAGCGTAAAATACGCAAGTTCAGGGTTTCCAGCGTAAAATTTTACATTCTGGATACAATCCAGCATAAAATACGCAATTTCAGGGTTTCCAGCGTAAAATTTTATTTTACGCAAGCTTTCCTGCGTAAAATTCAATTTTACGCTAGCTTCCTGCGTAAAATCTTATTTTACGCCAGCTCCACATTCTTCAGCCGACATGAAAATTCAGAAAACTTGTTTTGGCCATAAAAACTTTATTTTAACCTCGAAATGAGGTGAATCAAATACCAAATTCACACAAAATTCCGTGCTCTTGCTCATGGAACTATTCATTTTCAAAAATAACAAGTTTTAGTAGATCAAAACCAAGAAAACTCCATGAACTAAAAGTTATAAAGTAGATCTAGAAAAATCTATCCATCAAAATTAAAAACTCCAAGTTCTAAAGAGGCTTATAATCATGTAAAGAAGAGAATGGAACAATAAAACTTGAAATCCATCGTGAAGCAAGTTGCACTTGCCTAAACCTCTTGGTAGGTGGAGAGCAACGGTGAGGAAGAAGAAGAGTGAATGATGAGAGAGAAAGAGGGTGGGGTTAATAAATGATGATGGGGGTGGTAGGTAGGGGTTCTCCACTTGGTTCATGATGAACCAATAGCAACCCAAGCCGAACCAAGCCAACCCAAACAAGCCGAACCAAGCCAGGAGACATGCAATACGAGTCAGATACGTGCACGTATTCCAAAATATGTAATTACGAACTATGGTCATCACACTATTCCATTTGTTGGTTGTGTGTAGACTTTGGTTATTTGGTTGTAGACTTTGTTATTTGGTGTAGACTTGGTTATTTGGATACTTGTTGGTTGTGCCTATTCTATTTGTTGGATCCTATTCTATTTGTTGGATCACATTCTATTTGTTGCCTGCTACATTGTGTTATACTGTTGTTTATGTTATTATTCGTTTCAATTGGATATTAATGTGCTTCTGTGGTTTACGTTTACCGGTGTTGAGTGTTCCACCGAAGGGGTCGGCGAACCCAGGGAGAAAAGGATATCTGTTATACTGTGTCTTTATGGTTATTTTTTTAAACTGCAGGGAGAAAAGAACATTCTGTATTTTAATTTTTTTATTTTTTTGCAGATTTACTGACGTTTACCGACGTCCACCGACGTACGTTCGCGTCGGTAAACGTCGGTAAATCTGCAAAATTTTCTAGGGTACCGACGTTTACCGACGCCCTTATACGTCGGAGACCGTCGATAAAAGTCGGTGAACGTCGGTAATAATTCCAGGAATTATCGACATTTAGTGACATAATAGTCATCGCCAATCCACCGACGTAACGACGGTAAACGTCAGTAGATTTCTAGTATTTTACCGACGTTTTGTGACATTTTCAACGACGTTAATTCACCAACTAAACGACGGTAAACGTTGGTAAGTTCTCAGGATTTTACCGACGTGTAGCGACTTTCAACACGTCGCTAATCCACCGACGAAACGACGGTAGATGTCGGTAATATCCCAGGATATACTGACGTAATCATACGTCGGTGAACGTCGGTATTTGCGACGTTCGGCGACGTTTTAAAGATCAGCGACTTATGTTTCCGCGACAAGTCCAAAACGTCGGTAATTGCGTCGGTAAATATTATAGCAACGTAATTTGTCGTTTTAGTGACGTCTTTAGCCGTCGCTAAAATGACTTATTCTGGTAGTAAGATCCGCTGTTCCCGTGGCCGATCTTTGTTGTTCGCGTATTTTGGAGTTTTCCCGAATCCGCAGAATTCATTTTTCTCCTATTTACATCTGAGAGCTCTAGTCGAGCACTCGAGGTATATTTTCGTGTCCCCGTGTCCCTTTGGATTTTTGTGTCGATGATGACGCGGTCCCGACCCCATTTCGGGGATCGAAATTTGAGTTCGTTGCATTTAGGGGATACGCACGACGTTTTACGTCGCGTCGTTGTATTTCTGTGGTTCGGATTATTTACCCGGGACGCGTATGTTTGTCCGATTCGTTATTTTCGGTTTGCGGTTCGGCTTTATCTATATGTTGGCTTTTATCTATATGTATTGGTTGTGGATTATTACTCTGGGTTTGAATATTATTGTGGATTGGTTTGGTGTATTCCCTGGTTTGGGACTTTCTCTTGGTGCAGGGATTTGTATCGCCTATGTGGCTGGACTGTCCAGTTACAGAGGTGGTGCTGCCCAAATTTTCAGTAAAACCCTTTTCGAAACACTGGTATTTAAATTAATTTCATGAAATAAAATATTCTTTCGAACTCGATCTTTGTAAAAGGATTTCCAAATTGGTTATTGGTTGGTTTGCGGCTTTTTGAGATTTTACGTATCCCCGGTTAGGCGACGACCGTATCGGTCGAATGTGCCTCGACGAAACGCAAATGCTACAGGACCTTTCTGTACGTTGAAGTGTTAGCCAACAACGTGATACTTAATGACCAAGTCTGAGACTTACCTATATTTTATATTCTATAAATTTATTTAGAACTCGTTACTGGGTATTTTTCATATTTTGAGTGCAGGGCCTCGGCCTCCTGAATAGACCGCTTCCCGGCGTTCAGAGCTCGCCAGCAACTTTTAATATTGAATTAATTTATGTAAATAGTTGTAAGGGCATAAGCCTAGTTTTCTATTTATTTTCTGTGACCCTGTATCGTGTAGTGTAGATTTTACTTTCTTTCTGAGTTAGAATCGCGTACATAGAAGAGTAACTATAAATCGAATATTAATTATTTTTTATAAAATTAATAAGGATTTCTCACACTTAATTTTAAATGAATAAAATATTGGTAAGTTAACAAGTTCATATTTTATCACTAGAAACAATATAATATATATAAAATATATATATATATATATATATATATATATATATATATTTATATTTATATTTTAAAAAAATACAAAGATTTGCCAATCAACCTATAAATGCTATCTTCTCCAATTAAATCAAGTAACTGGTTTATTCAATTAAACGATAACCAACGTAGCTTGCGACGTTAGGCGTGTTTCGGTAGTTAATTAAATAAACTTAAAACCTGACTAGGGTCTACTTCTAGAGATTGTAACTAGCACACCTAGAATGGTTTCATTATGGTTCTAAGTCAAGGTTCTCAACTGTAGGATCTCGGAGACGAACTTGACTTCCTCCTCGGTACCGACTTTCCCAATCCAGTTAATTAACAGAGGCAAGTTACGGTTATGTTTTCTTGTATTTTATTTAGTAATTGTCAAGTTGCATGTTAAACCACATTGCTACACGGAACCCTCTCATAGGGTTCAAATATTGATTGATATTGATTATGGAGATTGGGGGAATAGTGTAACGTTTATGACCAATACCCCCCATATTGCATGATTGTGCGAGCTTACCCCTCTTACACACGAGGATAAGCCGTATCGCGTCGCTAGGACGCTATTGTACAACCCAAGCCGGTCATAGACGATTACACATTCAAATCACATTGTTTTAAATTGTTAAATTGCTGGAAAATATTGTTTCAACTGTTTAGCCTGCACTTTTCCATTATTATTTGAAATATGAGATACATATTCGTACTTGCTCCCTCCTGACTGGAGACCCACATTTTTAGGTGACATTGAGGATGCTGAGCTATTGTACAATAGCTACTATGACCCGGTATTGTATCCTGTGGTGTTGCCAGAGTTCCCCTTGGAGGACGCAGAACCTGAGGCCGTTGAACCGACCGCCTAGCTAGTTGTTTTCCCAGTTTTCTAGTTTTATTATTTTGGAGTTTGTTAATTTGAATTCAGTACTTTGTTTCAGTTCTTCCATTTCCAGTTGTACTTTTCAATTGTTGAATAAAAGTTTTAAAATTTTCGTATATACAAGTTGTGACGAATGTATAGATGTGGTTGTGATTACCTGCATATAGAATAGCTTACTGCCGCCGTCTCACAACGGTGCAGGCTGGGCATGATCCGGTTCGACCCAAATAATTTTGGGATCGGGTCGTGACACCAAGTTGTCGCCAAGCGACGATTGAGCGACGGATTTTTGGCAGCCATATTCGTACAACTAGCGATGACTGGCCGACAGATTTTCGTCAAATCAAGTATCATAAAGTTAGTAATACATCGTCTTGCCGATAGGGTCAATCCGTCGACAACTTGTCGGTGAACGCGTATCAGAGAGTTTCTGATACGCAACCTCCGTCGCTATTCCGTCGCGCGTAGTCGAAAACCAGCGACAGAGTGGCGACGACTTATCCGTCGCTAAGTCTCTGGAAATCTTTCATATTTCCAGAACCTAATCGACGGATTATCCGTCGATTGGTTGTCGTCGTCCGTCGCTAAATTAAAATTCTCCAGTTAGCAACGGATAATCCGTCACTTGGTTGTCGTGAGCCGTCGCTTTTTAGTCGCTAGTCTGTCGCTAACTGGAAATTTTTTGAACTTTTTTCCATAAAATAGAGCATTCCCTGTTCACACAACATCCGAAACATCGGAACATCACAATATGCATCACACATCACACATCACACAAACCAATATACATCACACACCAAAAAATAAATATCCATCACAAATATATCACACAAACCAACATACAACACACACCAATATAAAAATTATATCATATATATATATATATATATATATATATATATATATATATATATATATATATATATATATATATATATATATATATATACTAAGTCTAGATAATAGCATCTAAAAACATCGAAGTCTAGATAAAACCATGTTTAGAAAATAAGAAAAATGAAGAGTTGTAAAACCATACAAGTCGGTTGTTAGAATTAATAAGTCTACTGGAAACAATCCAGTCAAAAATTATATCATATATATATATATATATATATATATATATATATATATATATATATATATATATATATATATATATATATATATATATATATATTGTCGTCTATGCAGGGGCAGATAGAACTCCCTCAGCCAGCACGCATAAGTAGGATCCACGCCAGCAAGATCAATATCCAGAGGAGACGGATGACTGGAACTCCCGGTGCAACTATCCTCTGGTGCCACCTCCTCCTTCACAACAATCTCGGCTTTAGGAATCACTTCCTCCTTAATAGTAGAAGGAAATTCTTCCTTGATCTCCTCAGCAGCAGGAGGTCCCACTATCTCCTCAGCAGCAGGAGGTACCACTACCTCCTCAGCAGCCATCTGTGCCTCTCTCAAGCGAGATCCTCGGGTCTTGGGTGCCATCTGGTAAGACCATTAAATATCAATGAGAGCACGTATATACAAAATTCAACTCAGCTTCGTTTGACGATTTAATTTTGCACAGTCTCGAGTATTGAATTATCCATAAAAACACACTTTAGAAACAATTCAGATTCGAGAACACAAAAGAGGGAGAGGGGATTACCTGGAGAGAGAGAGAGAGAGAGAGAGAGAGATAGAGAGAGGGAGAGCCCTGCGCGTGCCGGAGAGAGAGAAAGACGTGGGAAAATTTATGGGAGAATGAAAAGTCTCCCCTCCCCCGTCGGTTAAATTTAAGTTAGGACTGGACATATAGCGACGGACTAACGACGGATAGAAGGCCGACGCTAGTCCATCGCTATATCCCCTTAGATGGCCGACGGAATATCCGTCGCTATGTGGTCGATAAATTTCGTGCCAATTTTTTTCAACATTTTCCGCCAACTTTTGACAACAAAGCGACGGCATAGCGATGGCTTCGTGATCCATCGCTATATCTCGGACGACTTAACGACGGATTGGCGACCTTTGCTCGTCCTTAAAAAAATGTCAGCTTTTCGACGGCAATCAGTCTATACTTAGTCGGTAGTCCGTCGCTATTAGCGATGGACGTTATCCGTCGCTAATGGTCCGTCGCCAAATGGCTGTATTTTGGTAGTGTCAATATCCCGAGATGAAATATGACAGATTTGCTTACAACACTCATGATGTCTCTATCTCACAAAGGATCTCGATGTTCCATATATCATGTCTTCTATATCTAGGTTGCATCTTTATGCTGCAAGTCCGAGCCCTGATGCCTCAACACGTCCAAGTCGCTTCAGTACCTGGGGGTTAGGGTATCAGTACACATCTCGTACTAGTGAATAGAAAACCTACTCGTCTAAACCAACACTAAGTAATGTTGTAATTGTGCAGCTTAATTTGTGATCTTTCTATCATTGCCATAGGATCAGTTTCATGGCATATTGTAAGCAGTAAAACATGTGCTCATGGTAATTATGTTGTCTTTGATTTGTGTAAGTAAATGTCGTTTTATGGCGACTTCTTACCAACCCAATGCACTCACCCTTGCGCTGAT
Organism: Iris pallida; assembly: GCA_029216955.1. NCBI lineage: Eukaryota > Viridiplantae > Streptophyta > Magnoliopsida > Asparagales > Iridaceae > Iris > Iris pallida. Next base: position 8,105,473 of record JANAVB010042014.1, read on the forward strand.
GCAAGGTAAATACCTATCATTATTCCACGTCATGTAGCCGTATTACTGTTGCACCCACCATTTGGATCGCAAGCCAAACTGGTGGTCCAACAATACCCCGTATTGATCCTTTGATACAGTAGAGTTCTCAAATTATTTCTCCTAGGATGAACGGTCCCGGTTCTGCGGCGAATTAACATTCGAGGAATCCTCAAGCTTTGTGCACAGGCATCCAAGTCCATGACCATGCAAAATGCGTCTAACTTCTTCAACACAAGCATGGTATCAAAACGAAAGCAAAGCATTTACACATATATATTCGCAATATTCCAGCATCTCATGCTAGTGATAACATATCCTATCCAACACCTCAAATGGCATAAGTCTCCGTCTCGATGTTTCAATCACCACTTATGCCCAACACAATGTTCCAATGAATTACGACCCGAAGGCCCTGAACATTCCAAGGCAACATGCCACCTTCAACAGTTCCATGGCATTTGTGCAACAATTTTTTACTTTGCATACGAAGCTATACTTCATAAATTTCCTGCACATATGCACACTTCGATACAATTATTCTCTTTGCTTCGACTAGTGCATTTGATGTACACCTCACTAATATTCTCAATGTTCTATGACTTAGTGTTCAATATTCTAAGGCTCGTGCACTTGATGCACGCCTTGATATAGTCCTTCGATATTTTATGACTTGGTGTTCATTGCCCTCCGACTCGTGCATTTGATGCATGCCTCGATAGAGTCTATCGATGTTCTATAACTCGTGCCATGAGGCATTTGTCGATACGGTGATTTGATAATCTATGGTTCGTGCACTGAGGCACTCGTCGATGCAGTGATTCGATAATCTATCTTGACTCGTGCACTTGATGCACGTTTCGGTTCAACTGTTCAATGTTCTATCTTAGTGTTCAACACAGTCTACGAATTCTATTTATCCGAGCCACGCCTGTGGACTCCATGGAATATCTAGCATACATGAGTACATTTTATTAAGGCATCACAGAGTAGGAAAAGGGTCAGAGTCCTCCCATACTACAAGAAAAATACCTTTTATAGTGCTTGCAGAAATGTTACTATAACGTTTTAGAAAAAAAATTGTTACAAAAATTTATAAATGTCTCCTAATATGACGGTTTGGAGAAATTTTTTTGGCCTATTATAACATTTTTTATATATAAACACTATATATAGTATGTATTTTTATAATGATTATATAGTGGAGCGTTATAAAAGGTTCCAAAAAAAATTTCCCGTTTCAACCCGCTCTCTTTTTGAAAAACACATCTCTCTCTCTCTCTCTCATCCGCATTTCTACGAGAGAACCCCTAATCTCTCCCCTTCCTTCTAAATCCTAGGCCCTAACCCATCATCTTCTTCTCCCCATCCTCCTTGATCCAAATCGCAAACCCTAACCATAGAAACCCAACAATCTCTCATCCTCCTATCCTCTCTGCCTCGACAGTCTCATCTATACTAGACGTTCGACATCCACACGGCCACATGTCTCGACCAAGACCTGCGAGTTCGAATTCGGCGACAACCTTAGCTTCGTGTCTGTCGCCGCGTCTTTCGTTAAGAAACCAGTGTTATTTCGAAAACCCTGGTCGAATCTCAGACCGTCGTGTCGAAGACTTCGGAGGTATAAAACATGGCCTCCTCCCATTCTGGCAATATCAGGAAGAGAGCACCTTGAGTTTGGATCGAAAGGAGGTGGCAATTGTAATGTCCCATCCCACTCAGTTCAACATGATGAATCAAAACGCAATGGCATTTGAACTTGGCAATGCAACGTTTTGCTCGAAGTCCCGTTCGGTATATCCCGAATTAGTACTATTTTGGTTATGGGTGCCCTAGATGACCACGAGAGTTAAGTAGTGGAAAAGCTAACCTAATTAAATCAAGAGTGTTGGAGAGAACAAATCTATATTTAAGATAAAAAAACTAGTCAAGCAAACAAATTAGAGTTGTTATGATTTCCACGAAATTAATATTCCTGGAAATAACAATCTATATCCTCAAATAGTTGTTACATTCTCCCTATGTTTCCCCATGTAATTAGATTTGAAGTTTTTAATCTCGATATTGGCTTATCCAGTATTTCTAGAAATACCTAAGTTGGTTTCTATCTTCCCCTATATTGGTTCATACATAGTTCTATAATCCAATTCTAACGTAATTCTAATTTTTGTAACTCCGACTTTATATTATTATCTTTCGTTATTGACAAAAAGTCAGAGATATTAACCTCAGCATTGTATATTCTAATCAAAGTTAACATTTTATAAATCTTACTTTATCTATATTCTCTATTCTTTCACCTATATTTGTTTACACCTACTGTTTTAAAATATTCACACCTATATGTGTGTGTTGTTTTTTTTAAGGTTTTCCTGCTTTATTATATTACCTAAATGTTTGAATTTGTTTGTTGCTCAACTCAACTTATTTTCTTTCTTCAATAAACTTGAACTATAATTGGGTAATTCTGACTTCATTCTACTATTGTTTGCTAGCGCCAAGTTCCTAGCCATGTAAGTATTAGCATGCGAGGGCCTTGCCAAAAACCTGTCCCGTCAGTTCAAACTCCAAATTCACTTAATATTAGCCAAAAGTAGAAGTCAACCCACACATTGTAAAGTACCATTGGAGCTCCTTTTCCCGGATTATCACCTTCACTGCATGCTCTCTCATTTTAGAACATTGCTTCAAGTTAACCCACACATGAGAATTCGTACTCGTGCTTTTTAAAGGCGTTGCTAGGCTGAGAAATCTAGCCTGCTAGTCATGCAGTTTTACCTCATGCAAGCTAGGATGCAGGAGTGTATAATCATGAATCATGTCATATCTCAATACTATCAAGAGACACATCATGAGTTTCTGCTATCTAAATTCTTTTACCAGATCTGTAGGTAAATCTTTTCACTTGTACAAGTGAGTTTGCAGCCGGACAAATAGCAGCCGCAAAGCTATTTGGAAAAATCAATAGGAAGCCTGTGATAGACACATATATATGTCTAATTTAGCTTGCATTATAGGAGATATTGACTTAAGATATGTGTAATTTAGCTATCCAACTAGGCTCATGAGCAAATATTCATAGGCTTATCTTTGTCGATACCAAGTGGAACCAATGTTGCGTTGGTTGGATTGAGTGGGAGTGTGAAATCAACAGTGATCAGTCTGATATAGAGGTTCTATGACCCACAATCTGGTGAAGTTCTTAGAGATGGTATAAATGGATTAGAGGTTCTATGACCCACTGGATTAGAGGTTCTATGACCCACAATCTGGTGAAGTTATTTAAGGTGTTGTACCAAAGGTGGAGAGCCCAGTGGCTGAGACCTTTGGTGTGTTAAGAGGAAGTAAGCATTGTCTTTATTAACACACCAAAGGTTGCAACACTGGTCATTGCCTCCCGTAAGTAAGCATTGTCTTTATTAACACACCAAAGGTTGCAACACTGGTCATTGCCTCCCGTAAGTAAGCATTGTCTTTATTAAATGTGTTAGGAGAACTTCATTATACCTGTTTATCAAACATCATTATAAACTATTTACGGAACTGTAGATGTGAAAATTGCTTTACTAGGTGATATAGAGTCACTATTTGAAGGCTCTATGTATAGTTTGTGTCCTTATGGACTCCTGCTTTAAACCCAAATAACGAGGACATTCCTTATGGTTTTGTCTTTGTGACATTTACGTTGTCTTCGTTGTTGGGAAGCTCCATTGCATCTCGGCTGATGTCTTGTGCGATCGTTTTAAGTTGAAAGTTGTATAGATTGTTTTTGCAATTTCTACATTCTCTTTTCTCCTTCCCGTTCTTACCACCTTAGGTGTCCTTTAGGAAAATGCTAACTTGCCTGTAGCCGGGCTGGCCCGCCAACCAGCTGCACGGCCGAACCACGTTCCCCCCTCCCCCTCCCCCATATGTATGAGTCCCACACCGGTTGATCTGCCAATGTGGCGGCACCACGTGGCGCCGGACGGGCTAGCCCGCAGCGGGCAAGCTAGCAGCGCCCGTGCCCTTTATGGTACCATTAAGCAACTTTTATTATGTGAGCCTGTGACTTGACTGACTATTAATGTGAAACAGCTCCAAGTTCCACCTTCTTCGGAGAAAAATGGAACCATATCTTTCGCAGGGTATATCCAACTACTCGGCTTTTGTGCCTTTGAAGCATGTGTGGGATATCCAACTCTTCGGAGAAAAATATATTCCTATATGGATATTAAAACATATATTTTTTTTAATTGATCCCATATAGGAATATAATTCACAATTTACATGACAATTCCAATAGTAGTCTGGAGGAACCAAGAACAAATCATTAAGTGTTAACATTTCTTTATATATTCAGGAAAAGCGATGTTGTGGGCAAAGCAACAAGATTTCTATTTTAAGTGTATCAGTCGGACTTCCTGTAAGTTAAATTTATGCCTCCTCTTTCTTCTATCTTTATTGCCATCACTATTTTTATAGAAGAAGAAGAACATCAAATCGTTAAGTGTTAACATTTTTTCCATAAACTAAAGAACATTATATTTGGGGAGCATTTCGAGAAATTTATACATTGTGAATATATTTTATAAGCCATTTTTTTATATTTTCAAGGACGGTGCTTATCAGGTAAACTAACGTGGTTTCTTGGATATTTTTAATTGCAGTGTCGTAACTTGTTTAGGGACCAATATGCTTGTTGAAGGATAGACTACTACGTCAACGTACGTCCTATGATACATCAGAAAAGAGTATTTCTGATTATGACTTCTGAGTTTTCTGGAGAGATTTTTTTTTTTGGAGGGATTATAGATATAACTCTTTAATCTATATGTGACATTATTGTGGACAACCATCTCTATGCATGAGATTTAGTTTAATGTCTCAAGTCTAGTATGTATTTGAATCTTTTCGGAAAAATGTAGGATGGGGGGTAGTATTTATTTTAGGGACTTGATTGAATGATATGTTCAATTCGAAATGAATGTTTCAAATGTCTGTTAAATATAATAATTTATGTTGTCTGCTTAAAAATGAATGTTTAGAATCGGTCAATATCGACCATTGCATTTTATAACGTGTATAACGCTTTAAAAATAAGTATTATATAAATGAAACTTATTTATAACACTTTGAAAATTAAGTGTTATATATGTTCGTCTTATATATAACATTTTTAGGGGGGAAATGTTATATATGAAGAGAGTATTTATAATGCTTTTAGAAAATATTTATAAGACTGGTTTTTATAACGCATGCGGGCTTACAAAAAAATATATAAATTATCATTTATGACGGTTTTTAGCCGTCATAAAAAGATAATTTTGTTGTAGCCACCTATGCCAATTGATCGCCTATCGTTTTGTAGAGTCGATGCACCTCGATTCCTTAACTTTGTTCCATGACCAACTCATTTGACTTAGTCATTTGAGCACTTCATGCTTCTTAGAATTACCCGACCGATTTGACCTATCGTGCCTATATCTCAGCTCGTTGCGAGGCGATACTTTGATCTTCGGCCGACTCCGTTGCAAATAAGTCAAAATGTCGCCCTCGAATAATTCAATGTAAAAGCCTGCACATGAAACCAACTAAATAAATACTTCATTCGAATCAACTTAACACTTGCATCGATTCGAATCGATACTTCTTCGAATCTACTTAATATTTCTTCTGGTCAACTTAACTTATTCGAGTCAACAACTCAACCTAATGCACCTTACGAAGTGGGACATTATACATATAATGCCATATCAACTTATTATTACCCCCCTTATGATATATGTGTATGAGTCACATAGAACATATATAAATTACGTATCTTCTTTTTTCAATAACATTAATGATTAATCAAATATACCCACCACAGTAACAAGAGCAACGCAACACCATTCTTGAGTATCAAACAGTTCCCAACATTTTATTTGTTGTTGAAAGAATTACATTTCTCGGCAAATATATCCACCGTAATAACAAGAGTAGATGCAAAATAATAATAATTAGGCACTAAAAACCATCCATTCCTGTATACTCGATGTCGATAGAAACTTACAATCACTTTCACACAATATAATGGCTTACTATTCCTAGCTATTCTTCGACTTTTCACTTCCTCATTTATCTCAACCAAATGCACGAAATGGAAAAAAGAACAACCCCCCCCCCCCCCCCCCCCCCCCCCCCCCCCCCCTTCCCAATCCGAAAATGAGCCTACTTCTTCGTCCAAATCATTGAACCAAACAACTGCCAAGCTACAATAGCACTGTAGGGGGGTGTTTGTAGTGAATCAGAACCGATGCTTATTGATAATTCTAAATTTTTGTTGTCCAATTTTTGGAAAGGTTTACTACACGTCTAAGAAGAGAGGATTGATGGGTATAATGATGGGTAGAGGAAAAAAAAAAACATATATTAGATAGATGTCCATAGGAGCAGGATGAATCAATATGATAAGCAGGTGTTGTGGTCTTGTGGGAAATGAATCACTTATTAGTTGGATTAACGGGACAATGAATGATGTCCTTTGTCACGTGAATCATGGTAGTCTTGTAGATCTCTTATGCTAGATTACTTAGTGTCACTTATACGGTATTAGGAAAGGAGCTATATTATTAATGTCACTAATGGAATTAGGAAAGGAAGCTATGACACTTCCAAATTACATTTGCGTGTAGGATTGTGAACACACATCTACAACCAAATTTTGGCTAATTTTTGAGGAAAATTTATAGGACTATGTTCGGACTTGAGAGGTTCAAATATTTATTTCATTCCAGCATAACACAAATTGACATGATTTTATGAAAGACGACCTTGTTTGAGCAAGAAAGCAACAGTAAACAGAGATAATTACATTTTTATTGTAATTTCCATTTGGTACCCAAACGCTAATTTGTGAGCCAAACGGGTTCCATGGACGAAACATGATAAGCAGATGAATCGATAACTAAGTCAAGGATAGACTTCGATGACCAAATGTAGACCCACCGACATCTTGTAGTCTCTGAATCCAGCTTCCATGAACAAGTTCCTCCACTTTTCTTTCCTACGTTCAACTCCTCCGCACAGTACCATCATCGACACATCAAAGTACAGCTAAGTCCTCATTGACTTCTGATACGAAGTGTCATTCCCGACCACCAAGTCGATCATAATCACCTTTCCACCATTTTTCTTGGAAGGAAATGGCTCGTTGCATTTCTGCAGTATCTTTATGCAATTCTTGTCTCCCCAGTCATGTAAGATCCACTGCAACAAAATAATGATGTTAGAAATTGGATTTCAAAATTTGTTGGTAATTTACAAAACTGCCGTAAGAGGACAGCTGGAACGACGTCAAAATATGGGAGTAGACTGAAAATATACCATTTGCGGTTTCAAACTATACACACGTAATAAAAATCATCTTGTATGTTTTAATGGATGATCACCTTGAGAAGGATGGCATTGGTAGGAGGAATATATTCGAACATATCACCAGGAATGAAATCTACTTCCCCCTTGTTGTGGATTGTGTCCACCCATGTCAGGACTTTATATGAGGCCCATGAGGCGGATGCCTCAAGCCCAAAATTTTAGAGGACATCAAATTTTTATATATACAATTTAATTATGTAAGTCCAATTATAAACAAAGGCTTGACTCATTCTAATTCTTTTAGTCCGCGTATTTTTTTTTTGTTATAGGATATATAAATGCCATATAGTAGAATACCAAAAGACAATTCGGTTAGTCAGAATAAATTGAAAAAAAATGGTGCAGTCGCCGTCAAAATTAAATCATTTCTCCTTCCGTCGCTCTAACAGTCTGGCACCTCCAATCTTCTCTACCCTTCCATCGTTGACAATCTCCACTACACTTGTGTCTTTGTCAATATCCTCTCACTCTCTCTCTCCTCTTGGAGATAATTGAACAATAGAACAAGTACCCCAAACATTGTTATTTGTTTATTTATTTGTCTGAGATATCTTATTTTTTTGGTTAGAAATATCTTTTGTTTTATTAGTAATTAACTATGACATATATTATTTTGTTTATTATTTTATTTCTTAAATTTTGTGTTGATAGGAACAAGCACACCTGCCAAAATGGATGTGTACAGACCGTGCTCCATCCGGTCTATCTCAAGTCATTCCCATCCATGAGCGATTGGTTCAGAGGCAACGAGTACAGCATTCTCGTGGCACATGGCTTAGTGCTCATACAATTTTTTTTGTGTGGATGACGATACAATAGTATTATCATTGTTATTTGTTTATTTATTTATCTGAGATATCTTATATGCTCATATAATTTTTTGCGTGGAGATAATTGAACAATAAAACAAGTGGTACCCCAAACATTGTTATTTGTTTATTTATTTGTCTGAGATATCTTATTTTTTGGTTAGAAATATCCTTTGTTTTATTAGTAATTAATTATGACATATATTATTTTGTTTATTATTTTATTTCTTAAATTTTGTGTTGATAATAATACTATTGTATTGTCATGCACGCAAAAAAATTATATGAGCACTAAGCCATGTGCCACGAAAATGCTGTGTCCTTGTTGCCTCTGAACCAATCGCTCATGGACAGGAACGACTTGAGATAGACCAGATAGAGCACGGTCTGTACACATCCATTTTGACAGGTGTTCTTGTTCCTATCAACGAGCAATTCAGAGAGCGGCGTGAGGGAGTACACCTCTTCCCGTTGCAGTTCTGGCTGCACATGAAGATGCGGGAGTGTGTCAACATGCGCATGAGACGTCGCATCTGAGGAGTTCTGGTTGGCGAGAGGGAGAGGCTGGACATGAGCTCGGCGAGAGTGATGTGCAGACCGTGGCTGTGGATCGCGTCTGGGATGCCGAGCTCGACTGCACATTTGAGGGCCCTGGAGTCGATGTAGCTGAATGTGTGACTCCATAGCAGTGTTTGTGATTGCAGCAACTCATCACTTCCCTCCCCACATGCAGCAGTAAGCTCCATGGAAATGCTCTAAGCCTCTAACCACCTTGTATGCATTTCAGTGCCTCCTGTGCTCCTCTTAAATGTGGTTCAGGCATGATTTAGAGGGCCCATGTTAAAAAAAAAAACTGAAGATAACCCCTATTTTAAGTAAATATAAAAAATATTTTTATATATTACATAAATAAAAGTAACGTAATTCTGTAGCCTGCTCTATAGACTATACTTATATATTGTGCTCGTGTTCCATGCAGACAACTAAAACTATACTTTTATATTGAGCTCGTGTTCCGCAGATTTTCCCATACTCAGCGTTTAAATTATTAGCACGATGCAATTGCCAAGGAATTATAAAGAGCGTAGAAGATTTTATGTCATTGTCAGCTAGTGTTCCTCAAGGTGTTAATTGGGCGGGAATCAACAATCCGGTTGGGTCCGGTTCGATTAAATTTGGTCTGAGCCGGCTGGATCCAGTCAACGAACCGATTCGGTCTGGTCCACAGAGGATTCGAATTCAGGCTGGGTCTACATTTGGGTCCCGATACTCCAGCCCACATTGGACCCGGGTTCAAGCTTGGTCTGCATATTAATTTGATCAAATTTAAAATTTTAATATAACAATTTTTTGTTAAACCGAAGAAAACTGAAGTTAAATTTTTTTATTTACATTTATTTTGATATAACATTTTGAAATCTTCGATGTTCTATCGAGTTTATTATTCGACTCATTCTCCTCCGATAGGGTCATCCATAGTAAGAGATTGAAAGTCCAGTTCATTAATGTCAACCCCTTAATCTATTAAGTGTTGAGTTCGTTTTTCTGAACGAATTTAATCTTGAACGCAAGTGCAAACTTCCAAAATATCTGACAGCATCATGTTCATTAATGACACATATGTGGTGCATGTTCAATTGGTAGATAGAAGGAGATCAAGGAGGTAGTGTGTCAAAGCAAATGTTCTATTATCGCTCTGCTGGAGACAAAAATTAAATCGGAAAGTATGCTAGTGCGTCAAACCTCGCTGAATTGGGCTCAGGTACATAATTTGCACTTATGTACTATGGCTTGTATCTGGATTTGATGGGACAAAGGTACTCGGCACGGTCAACTACTATGCATATCTGAGCAGATTATTGCTATTATTTTCACTAATAAATGAGGTATGCAATTCAGTTTTTGTGCGGTCTATGGGCATAATGATGGACGACACGAAGAAGGGTTATGGAAGGAGCTTATTAATCTCAGTTCCTCGACATAATCTGTTTTCAGGTTGCCTTTGCTGGTTATGGGTGATTTTAATGCGATATTGTATGGCCATGAGAAAATTGGGGGCCGAAAAGTCCCAGATACTATTCTCCAAGACTTCCATACCTGTCTGCTGCAGTCGGGATTACGTGGATTGGATAGAACGAGACATATATGATCTTGAAATAATAAGGCCATACGAAATCGGGTGGTATGTCAGCTTGATCGGGTATCAGGAAATAGTGACTTGTTCGATAAATTCCCTCATGTAGTTGTGGAAGGCCAGGCGGCTGGGACGAGTGATCATTCCCCAATACGGGTAATGATTACAGGTGCAGAGAAAAGACGATCACATCCTTTCAAATAAAATGATGCATGGTATTTAATTGAAGGATATGAGGAAGTGGTTCATAGAGGGTTACATGCGGTTATACCCGGGCATCTTCCATTTCAGTTTATAGGCCATCTCAAACTTACCAAGGATGGACTCAAAAATGGGGTTGTGATCGTCCACTGGAGGCTTTGGCCTCACAGGTGAAGGAGCTGGAGAGCGTTTAGGCTCCTTGCAGATAGATAGGCTGAACCCCATACTAGCGGCCAGCGAGAAGCTGTTAGTGGAGGAGGTTGGGCACATGCATATGGAGGAGGAGATTTTTCTGGCTCAGCGTGCTAAATGCTCTTGGCTTCGGGAGGGTGACAGATGTTCGAAGTTCTTCTATGATGTTGTACGAACTCGCCAGCATCGTAACAATATTACTAAACTCGTTGACGCTAATGGGTCGGTAATCTCAGAGCGCACTGCCATTCAAGCAAAAGCGGTCAGGTATTACATTGCTCTGTATAATCAGAATGACTACATGACTTGTTTTCCTCCAGTTGTTTGTAAGAAATTGGTTACGAAAATGGGGAATCGTGAGTTACTAGCTCCAGTTAGAATGGAGGAGGTGGATGTCATTTTGAAGGGGGCAAATCCAGATAAAGCCTCGGGGCCTGATGGATTTGGGAGTAAATTTTATAAACTCCATTGGGATGTGCTCAAGGGCTCAATTGCGGAGATGGTTAGAGATTTCTTTCAACATGGCAGATTATTGAGAGAACTGAATCATACATTTCTCACACTTGTGCCAAAGAAAGAGGGGGCCATGGAGTTGGCAAACTTTAGACATATTGTGCTGTAATTTTCTGTATAAGATAATTACATATCTTATGTGCAGGCGTATGGAGCAGATATTACAGGAGTACTTGGTTTCTAAAAATCAATTTGCTTTTATTAAAGGAAGGGCGACTGCAGAGCATAGTCTTCTTGGTCATGCGATGGTGCGGAAGTTCAATAAGCTGGGAGGACAGAAAGCTTGTATCAAACTTTATCTTCGGATGGCATATGATATGGTGAATCATGACTTCAAATGTCATTTTAGGCTTGCCATGTGTTTTGATCAGCAGTGGGTGGCTCGGGTGAGAGAATGCATTACGACAGCTTCTTTCTCTATGTTAATCAAGGGTCAGACGTATGGTTTCTTCAGGAGTAATAGAGGATTACGTTAAGGGGATCTTCTTTCTCCGTATCTCTTCACGTTGGTGATGGAGTATTTTTCGTGCTTGGTGGACCTTATTGTGTGTCGCAGCACATTGTCACGTTGTATCATCGGGTACATCTGCATATTACTCATCTTATTTATGCTGGCGATTTGTTGGTATTTTTGGTTCCGACTTATAGAGGAATTTGGTAATTTATTTGGCTTACGGTTAAACAAAGATAAAAGTAAGGTGTACTTCAATCAGGGTTGTCCAGGCAAAGAGGAGCAGGCAGGGGCGATTGGCATTACACGTGATGACCTCCCAGTTAAATATCTGGGTATCCCATTATTAGTCAATTATGTTAAACAGGTGGATTGTCAAAGTATTGTCGAGTTCACTCAGAAGAAACTATAAGGGTGGTAGGCACAATCGTTGTCATTCGAAGGAAGGATCGAATTAGTTCGTTCTATCATTATGTCAGTTATGGGCTTGTCAATCATGTTACCACTGGCAACAAAAGACAGAATGGAGAAATTATGTGCTAATTTTATCTGAAAAGGTGGGATACATGCAATAGCTTGAAAAAATCTTTGTCGCCCTTGGGTTGAGGGGGGGGGGGGGGGGGGGGGGGGGGGGGGCGTATGGGCTTCCGGTTCCTCAGGATGATGCGTAAGGTGGAAGGAATGGAAATGGTATGGCGGTTCATACAAGGGTCCTCATTGTGGGCATGTTGGATGAGGGAACGATATTTGAACGGGGCTAGTTTTTGGGACTATTCTTCCAACAACAACGAGTCGATTACTTTCAAGCATACTCTATGACATAGGGGCGCGATCTAGCAGGTCTTATCTCGCATGCTTGAAGACGGCGAGGTGACGGATATGTGATTGGACCCATGGCTTAATCACTTGGGACTATTACAGTAGGTTGGCCAACATGCTTCGCATGAAGCTACCGGAAGGAGCGGGTGGCAACATATTATGAGAGACGTGGTGTGGCAGGCTGGAGCGCACCGGTATTCAAGGATGTACCATAATTTTATTTAACATTTGCAGATTGACGCTAGTCTTTCGATGGACACATGGGTTTGGGATGATTCGCCTTGTGGTAAATTTGATAGTCGGACTGCTTACAAACAAGCTAGAAAGGCTCAAGGAACTAGGAGTTCGCTGAGGTTGTCTGGGTGAAGGGTTGTGCTAAGAAGATGCAGTTATGCCTTTATCGTCTCCTGATGGGTAGGCTACTTATGAAGGACCGGCTATAAATTTTCGTTCTCAGTTGGGGTACGAGCTTTGTATATTCTGTGACTAGGTTGATGAATCTATGCAGCAGCATGTGTTTTTTCTCTGTCCTATGACGTGGCCTTATGGCACTCATAGGGAGAGAAGCTAGGGTGAGCAATGGGTTATTTCGTTTCAAACCAAAACGAATAACCGAAAACTGAATTAGACCGAAAATCGAATAAACAAAACCGAAATAGTCCATAACCAAATGAAACTGAACCAAATTAAATCGGTTCGGTTTCCGGTTTATTCGATTTTTTTTGTTTATTTGCACTTTTTTTTGTTAATATATATAGTAACTAAATATACCTAGATATATTTAGTATGGGGCTGCTACGTTGCCCGCAGTTTGTAACCGCGGACGTGACCCGGATAGCAGGGGGCAATGGTCGGCCGCCATGTCGGCCGGCTGTCACGCCCGCGGTTACAAACCGCGGGCAAAATATCATTTTCGTTTTAGTATATATATATATATATATATATATATATATATATATATATATATATATATATATATATATTTATTTATTTATTTATTTATTTATTTATTTATTTATTTATTTTTGGTTTTAGTATATATTTTTTTTTTTTTTTTTTTTTTTTGGTTTTAGTATATATATATATATATATATATATATATATATATATATATATATATATATATATATATATATATATATTTCTTATTCGGTTTTTTGTTTTGGACCGAAACCCAAAATCTAAACCGAACCAATTTTTTTTTTATACCGAACAGAATCTCTTATTCGCTTCGGTTCGGTTACGTTTGATTTTCGGTCCAAAATCGAATAATGCTCACACCCCTAAGAGAAGCTCCATTTGTTTTATAGTGCAGCAGTTGAGTTTGGCAGGCGAGTAAACGGGATCATGGCGGAAGAAAATCGAGGAAGTCTGTGGTATCGAGAAGCTCGCGTAAGACTAATGGCAGCTGTGTGGCATGTTTGGAGGGTGATGAATCTTCGCATATGTGATGGACTGAAGACCTTCGGCCGTAGTGGGATTATTAACAATATAGACCACGGTGTGTTTTGTATGAGTTTACCTTAGGGTACATATGTCTAAGGAGTGAGTTGTAAAGTTTATTAATATTAATAAAATTACCGTTTCCAAAAAAGAGAGTAGAGAGCACTCACATGAATAAGTTATTAAAACATAAATTATAAATTATATGGATAGTGATTTTATTAATTAAAATTCATGTAATCCTTTTTTTAGCCTATTATGGTTGATGTTCTTGGAGTTTGCCTCGTGTATATCCGGTGTTGTATATACGCGAACTCCCAATTAGGATCATAAGCATGATATATGATTTTCCTAAGAATTCAAAGTTTCAAACCCAATAAAGAGGTAGAAGTTGTTAGTTTTAGCTGTAACATATTTCTTCTTTCCTCTTTTCTAAAATAGTTGAGGGAGAAAATGTTTCATAAAACATTGTAAAAAAAAACTAGAAGAAACGAAACAAACCAAAACTAAAAAAGAAAAATTATATTTCTGCAAGACTATCGAAAAAAATTGGACATATCCAATTTCTGTCAAACTGACCGGAGGAAAGTATCTCCCCATCTAGGGATGCAATTCCTCATGAACCCGATGGGGACCAATTTTTTTTTCACGACAGGGACGGATTTGGAGATTTTAAAACAAGAACATGGGCGAAGAAGGGGATTAAAAAAAAATTGATTTGGTTCGGGGTTGAATATGGATATAGTACTGCTCGTCCCAATAATCTTCGACCATGTTTACTTATATCCATATGTGCAAACCCATTGGTGTGAGTTAGTGATCTATCTATTAATATATATTTTTGAAGAAAATCAGGTTTTATTAACTTATTTTGTGTTTTTTTTTATATTGAAAATAATTATTTTAAGCTTATATTGTACAGAAAATATTTTTAATGGGATGGGAGATAGGGACGGAAAAACTCGGCCTCGAAAGTGTGAATGGGGCAGGGCGGAAACGAGGACGGAAAATGTATTATTTAATGGGGACGAGGATGGGCATAAAATATTGAACTCGACCAGGGACGATGTTGGTGTTTGGTGGGATTTCCAACCCATATGGAAAATATCCTGGAGTGCAACAAGCGCCAGAGAAGGAACAGAAAAACACAAAACTCAGATTAAAGGATAAGTAGATAATGGTTAGGCTAGGTGGACAACTCAGAAACTACTGCATCGTGAGTTTGATCGGCTATTCTAATTTATACGATTGTTGTTAACACATTGTTCAAATAGAAATAATATTCAACAGAAGCAATATTGTTCAACCCTATCAACATTCAAATTTGTGTGCTCACAATTTCTAACAGAGTGCTGACAAGTTAAAGCCGACTGTACCACAATTATGATAGAGTATTTAAAACGTTTGTTGAAAAGAATTGTTGGAGTGGGTAGGGTTCCCAACTTATGTGGAGAAGATCCCGGAGTGCGACGAGCGCCGTCCGATGTCGGAGAAGCTCGGGAGTAGTTGTTACTGCTGCTGCTGCCCCAAAGGGGGTTCTGGACCAAGTCTGCCGAGTTCGGGCCGAACTCGATCCCAGGCCGAGTTCTGGCCGAACTCGGTCTGGCCGTTCCAGGGTTTGGCCATCCAGTGCTGGTTGCCCCACACAGAGTTCTGGCCGAACTCTGTGTGTCGGGGGGCTGAAGCGGATTTCAGGATGAGTTTTCATCATTGGATCTAATCCAACGGTCCAGGTTGGTTGCGGGATTAGGGAGATATATTGAGTTTTCTCAACCCTAACTCATTATCGCATTGGACAACACAAGTTTGAGAGAGAAGGAGGCAAGAGTGCCATTGCAACTTCGGAGAAGAAGACGGAGGATTGAAGGTCGTTTTCGAAGGAGATCGTGTTTCGGATAATCTCTACTCGTCGTTCTCGTTCTTCGTAGCCTTGTGATCATTGTTCTTGTCTCTGAGTGTTGTGGGGATCCGATTTGGATCGGGAGGAGTTTGTAGAGGGTGTAATTCTTCTATTCCATTAGTGGAGGCTTCTCAGGGTTGGACTCCGATCGTCCCGTGGTTTTTCCCGCAAGGGTTTCCACGTCAAAAATTCTCTGTGTCTGCGTGATTGTTTTTGTGTGCTTGTTTTTGGGTTCATGCGTTGTTTGCTCGGTCCTCTCGCAGGTACTCTCCGGTTTGGAGAAAGGTTTCCGCGCTTCTTTCCCAACAGAGTGGTATCAGAGCTTTGGGTTCAAAGGGTGTCAGGAGTTGACAGAGGAACCAGAGAGGAGAGATGGACGCGAAGCCGGTGCGCATGGTGAATCTTAATGGCACAAACTATCATTATTGGCGGAGCAAGATGAAAGATTTGCTATTTGTCAAGAAGCTGCATCTACCCGTGTTTGCATCCGAGAGGCCCAGTGATAAATCCGAGGAGGACTGGACGTTCGAGCACATACAGGTGTGTGGGTACATACGGCAGTTTGTTGATGAGAACGTGTACAATCACGTTGCCAATATTGAGCACGCGAAGACGTTGTGGGATAAGCTGGAATCCTTGTATGCGAAGAAGACCGGGGTAAACAAGTTGTTCCTGATCCGAACGATGATGGGTCTGCGGTACAAGGATGGGGCGTCTATTTCGGATCACTTGAGTGAGTTCCAGGGCGTGGTTGACCAGCTATCTTCTATGGGAGTCAAGTTCGACGACGAAGTTCAGGGACTGTGGCTGCTGTGTACATTGCCAGACTCGTGGGAGACCGTACGAGTATCTATGATCGCTTCTGCTCCAGAGGGCGTGGTCAGTCTGGAGTTTGCCAAGAGCGGGGGTGTTGAATGAAGAGATGCAGATACGTTCTCAGGGCACTTCATCCACATCCCACCACTCAGAGGCACTTGTTTCAGAGAGCCGCGGAAGGGGCAAAAGCAGGGGTCCAGGTGGTGGCAGAGACAAGAGCAGGGGGAAGTCCAAGGGTCGTTACGAGGACTCAGAGTGTTATCATTGCGGTAAGAAGGGCCATATCAAGCGGAATTGTTTCGCTTGGAAGAAGGAGAAGAAGGGCGACAAGGGGAAGCAAGAAGAGAACACTACAGCGGCGGCCTCGATGCATGGAGGCGATGTGATCGTCGTAGGTGATGAGGTCATTACTAACCTCGCCTGCGATGACAATTCTTGGCTGGTGGACTCAGGGGCTTCAGCACATGTATCTCACAATAGGGCACTGTTTGCCACTTACACGACAGGCGACTGTGGCGTGTTGAAGATGGGCAACGGAGATGTGTCGAAGGCGGTTGCCGTTGGAGATGTGCATTTGAGAACGAAGACGGGTGCGGTTCTTGTTCTCAAGGATGTTCGTCATGTCCCTGATATCCGTTTCAACCTGGTGTCGGTTGGAAGGTTGGATGACGAGGGATTCTTCAGTCTCTTCGGGAACAGTCAGTGGAAGCTTTCCAGAGGTTCGATGGTGATTGCCAGAGGAAGCAAGAAGTCCGGTCTCTACTATATGGAGGGGAGCGCAGAGGGGGCACAGGAGGTGAACGCAGTCAGTGACGCGTCTACCGAGTTGTGGCACAGGCGGCTCGGCCATATCAGCGAGAAGGGGATGAGCTACTTGGTGAACAGGAAGGTGATTCCGGGGCTCAAGTCTACAAAGTTGGAGAAGTGCACGCACTGTTTGGCTGGGAAGCAAAGTAGGGTATCTTTCCAGAGTCACCCAAGTTCGAGGAAGCCGGCGTTGCTCGAGTTGATTCACTCGGATGTCTGCGGTCCTATGAAGGTAAAATCTCTTGGTGGTGCTTCTTACTTTGTGACTTTTATTGATGACTGTTCCAGGAAGGTTTGGGTCTATGCCTTAAAGACCAAGGATCAGGTGCTGCCTACTTTCAAGGAGTTTCAGGCCTCTGTTGAAAGGGAGACGGGCAAGAAGTTGTTGTGTGTTCGGTCCGATAATGGCGGCGAATACATCGGTCCCTTTGATGCGTATTGCAGAGAGCAAGGGATACGACACCAGAAGACTCCGCCAAAGACACCTCAGCTCAATGGTGTAGCGGAGCGCATGAACAGGACACTGATGGAGAGGGTGCGGTGTTTGCTGTCAGAAGCAAACTTGCCGGGCAGTTATTGGGGTGAGGCTCTTCTCACAGCTACTTATATTATTAATTTGTCTCCTAGTGCTCCTTTGCAGGGTGATGTGCCTGACAAAGTATGGTACGGCAAAGAGCCGTCATACAATCACCTGCGGGCGTTTGGTTGTAAAGCCTTCGTGCATGTACCGAAGGACGAGAGGACCAAACTTGAGCCGAAGACGAGGCGATGCGTCTTTGTCGGCTACGGTCGGGATGAGTTTGGCTATAGACTCTACGACCCAGTGGAAGGAAAGCTCTACAGAAGCAGGGACGTGGTGTTCGTCGAGGATCAGACCATGACCAACACTCAGGATTCCGAGACGCCTTCTGAGGCTGAGGAATTGCCTGAGTTAGAGTCATTTCGCTTCGAGCAGTTTTCAGAGGACATCGCAGAGGATCCAGTTATGGGGGAGCCGGGTACATGGAGTTGCTCCCAACCTTGATCATCAGCCTGCTGTTGGTGGTCAGGGTGTCCCTCAGGAGGATGAGCATGCCGGGAAGGCAGTTCCTGAAGGGGAGGAGGCTGTCGGTATACAGCCAGCACCAGTGGCTCCACTGAGAAGGAGCAACAGGGATCGTCGACCATCTACGAGATACTTGCCGGATGAGTATGTGCTACTGACTGACGGGGGAGAGCCCGAAAGTTTCGCAGAGGCTATGGAAGACGAACACAGGCAGGAGTGGATGGTGGCTATGCAGGAGGAGATGAGTTCCTTGCACACCAATTCTACTTATGATCTGGTGCGGTTGCCAAAGGGCAAGAAGGCTTTGAAGAATCGATGGGTGTTCAGAGTGAAGCAGACGGATGATGCTACTCGCCCTCAATACAAAGCGAGGCTGGTAGTCAAGGGCTACGGTCAGCGGAAAGGCGTGGATTATGATGAGATCTTTTCGCCTGTCGTCAAGCATTCGTCTATTCGGGTGGTGCTAGCATTAGCAGCCAGTTTCGACTTGGAGGTCGAGCAGATGGACGTGAAGACGGCGTTCCTCCACGGTGATCTTGAGGAGGAGTTGTACATGGAGCAGCCGGAGGGATTCTGTGAGAAGGGCAAGTCACATTTGGTCTGCCGGTTGAGGAAGAGCTTGTATGGTCTGAAGCAGGCTCCGAGGCAGTGGTACAGAAAGTTCGAGTCGTTTATGGGGGAGCATGGTTATGCACGGACGACGTCGGACCATTGTGCATTTGTGAGGTATTTTGCCGATGATGATTTTATCATCTTATTGCTCTATGTTGATGATATGCTATTAGTGGGTCGGAATGCCACTAGGATAGCGGAGTTGAAGCGCCAACTGGGTGCGGCCTTCTCTATGAAGGATTTGGGCGCAGCGGAGACTATTCTTGGGATGGAGATCAGCCGAGAGAGAGAGTCCAAGCTGCTACACTTGTCCCAAAAGAAGTACATTCACCGGGTACTTCAGCGTTTCGGGATGGACGGGTCGAAGAAAGTGAGTTCCCCCCTCGTGGCTCACTTTAAGTTCACTGAGGAGCAGTGTCTATCTACCGAGGACGAAAAGGAAGATATGGAGCGGGTTCCATATGCCTCAGCTGTGGGAAGCCTTATGTATGCCATGGTGTGTACGAGGCCAGATATTGCTCATGCAGTTGGTACGGTTAGCAGGTATCTTTCGAATCCTGGAAGGGTACACTGGAGTGCGGTCAAGTGGATTCTACGATATCTTCAGGGCACTGCTGGTTGGAGACTTTCCTTTGGTGGTGACGAGCCGAAGCTGGTTGGGTATACCGACGCTGATATGGCTGGAGATGTAGACACGAGGCGATCGACTTCAGGCTACGTGATGATGTTTGCGAGAGGAGCAGTGTCGTGGCAGTCGCGGTTGCAGAAGTGTGTTGCCTTGTCGACGACGGAGGCGGAATACATTGCGGCGACGGAGGCTTGCAAGGAGCTGTTGTGGATGAAGAAGCTGTTGCAGGAAATGGGACTGAAGCAAGAGCAGTATACTTTGCTTTGCGACAGTCAGAGTGCTATCCATCTTGTGAAGAATCAGACGTTTCATAGCCGGTCCAAGCACATCGAGACTCGGTATCATTGGATACGGGATGTGGTTGAGAAGAAGGACGCGGAGCTTGAGAAGGTGCATACAGATGACAACGGAGCTGATATGTTCACGAAGATTCTACCAAGGGGGAAGTTTGAGTACTGCAGGCAGATCGTCGGGATGACGACGTCCTCCCCATAGTTGTGAAGGGGGAGATTTGTTGGAGTGGGTGGGGTTCCCAACCTATATGGAGAAGATCCCGGAGTGCGACGAGCGCCGTCCGATGTCGGAGAAGCTCGGGAGTAGTTGTAACTGCTGCTGCTGCCCCAAAGGGGGTTCTGGACCAAGTCTGCCGAGTTCGGGCCGAACTCGGTCCCAGGCCGAGTTCTGGCCGAACTTGGTCTGGCCGTTCCAGGGTTTGGCCATCCAGTGCTGGTTGCCCCACACAGAGTTCTGGCCGAACTCTGTGTGTCGGGGGGCTGAAACGGATTTCAGGATGAGTTTTCATCATTGGATCTAATCCAACGGTCCAGGTTGGTTGCGGGATTAGGGAGATATATTGAGTTTTCTCAACCCTAACTCATTATCGCATTGGACAACACAAGTTTGAGAGAGAAGGAGGCAAGAGTGCCATTGCAACTTCGGAGAAGAAGACGGAGGATTGAAGGTCGTTTTCGAAGGAGATCGTGTTTCGGGTAATCTCTACTCGTCGTTCTCGTTCTTCGTAGCCTTGTGATCATTGTTCTTGTCTCTGAGTGTTATGGGGATCCGATTTGGATCGGGAGGAGTTTGTAGAGGGTGTAATTCTTCTATTCCATTAGTGGAGGCTTCTCAGGGTTGGACTCCGATCGTCCCGTGGTTTTTCCCGCAAGGGTTTCCACGTCAAAAATTCTCTGTGTCTGCGTGATTGTTTTTGTGTGCTTGTTTTTGGGTTCATGCGTTGTTTGCTCGGTCCTCTCGCAGGTACTCTCCGGTTTGGGGAAAGGTTTCCGCGCTTCTTTCCCAACAGAGTGGTATCAGAGCTTTGGGTTCAAAGGGTGTCAGGAGTTGACAGAGGAACCAGAGAGGAGAGATGGACGCGAAGCCGGTGCGCATGGTGAATCTTAATGGCACAAACTATCATTATTGGCGGAGCAAGATGAAAGATTTGCTATTTGTCAAGAAGCTGCATCTACCCGTGTTTGCATCCGAGAGGCCCAGTGATAAATCCGAGGAGGACTGGACGTTCGAGCACATACAGGTGTGTGGGTACATACGGCAGTTTGTTGATGAGAACGTGTACAATCACGTTGCCAATATTGAGCACGCGAAGACGTTGTGGGATAAGCTGGAATCCTTGTATGCGAAGAAGACCGGGGTAAACAAGTTGTTCCTGATCCGAACGATGATGGGTCTGCGGTACAAGGATGGGGCGTCTATTTCGGATCACTTGAGTGGGTTCCAGGGCGTGGTTGACCAGCTATCTTCTATGGGAGTCAAGTTCGACGACGAAGTTCAGGGACTGTGGCTGCTGTGTACATTGCCAGACTCGTGGGAGACCGTACGAGTATCTATGATCGCTTCTGCTCCAGAGGGCGTGGTCAGTCTGGAGTTTGCCAAGAGCGGGGTGTTGAATGAAGAGATGCGGATACGTTCTCAGGGCACTTCATCCACATCCCACCACTCAGAGGCACTTGTTTCAGAGAGCCGCGGAAGGGGCAAAAGCAGGGGTCCAGGTGGTGGCAGAGACAAGAGCAGGGGGAAGTCCAAGGGTCGTTACGAGGACTCAGAGTGTTATCATTGCGGTAAGAAGGGCCATATCAAGCGGAATTGTTTCGCTTGGAAGAAGGAGAAGAAGGGCGACAAGGGGAAGCAAGAAGAGAACACTACAGCGGCGGCCTCGATGCATGGAGGCGATGTGATCGTCGTAGGTGATGAGGTCATTACTAACCTCGCCTGCGATGACAATTCTTGGCTGGTGGACTCAGGGGCTTCAGCACATGTATCTCACAATAGGGCACTGTTTGCCACTTACACGACAGGCGACTGTGGCGTGTTGAAGATGGGCAACGGAGATGTGTCGAAGGCGGTTGCCGTTGGAGATGTGCATTTGAGAACGAAGACGGGTGCGGTTCTTGTTCTCAAGGATGTTCGTCATGTCCCTGATATCCGTTTCAACCTGGTGTCGGTTGGAAGGTTGGATGACGAGGGATTCTTCAGTCTCTTCGGGAACAGTCAGTGGAAGCTTTCCAGAGGTTCGATGGTGATTGCCAGAGGAAGCAAGAAGTCCGGTCTCTACTGTATGGAGGGGAGCGCAGAGGGGGCACAGGAGGTGAACGCAGTCAGTGACGCGTCTACCGAGTTGTGGCACAGGCGGCTCGGCCATATCAGCGAGAAGGGGATGAGCTACTTGGTGAACAGGAAGGTGATTCCGGGGCTCAAGTCTACAAAGTTGGAGAAGTGCACGCACTGTTTGGCTGGGAAGCAAAGTAGGGTGTCTTTCCAGAGTCACCCAAGTTCGAGGAAGCCGGCGTTGCTCGAGTTGATTCACTCGGATGTCTGCGGTCCTATGAAGGTAAAATCTCTTGGTGGTGCTTCTTACTTTGTGACTTTTATTGATGACTGTTCCAGAAAGATTTGGGTCTATGCCTTAAAGACCAAGGATCAGGTGCTGCCTACTTTCAAGGAGTTTCAGGCCTCTGCTGAAAGGGAGACGGGCAAGAAGTTGTTGTGTGTTCGGTCCGATAATGGCGGCGAATACATCGGTCCCTTTGATGCGTATTGCAGAGAGCAAGGGATACGACACCAGAAGACTCCGCCAAAGACACCTCAGCTCAATGGTGTAGCGGAGCGCATGAACAGGACACTGATGGAGAGGGTGCGGTGTTTGCTGTCAGAAGCAAACTTGCCGGGCAGTTATTGGGGTGAGGCTCTTCTCACAGCTGCTTATATTATTAATTTGTCTCCTAGTGCTCCTTTGCAGGGTGATGTGCCTGACAAAGTATGGTACGGCAAAGAGCCGTCATACAATCACCTGCGGACGTTTGGTTGTAAAGCCTTCGTGCATGTACCGAAGGACGAGAGGACCAAACTTGAGCCGAAGACGAGGCGATGCGTCTTTGTCGGCTACGGTCGGGATGAGTTTGGCTATAGACTCTACGACCCAGTGGAAGGAAAGCTCTACAGAAGCAGGGACGTGGTGTTCGTCGAGGATCAGACCATGACCAACACTCAGGATTCCGAGACGCCTTCTGAGGCTGAGGAATTGCCTGAGTTAGAGTCATTTCGCTTCGAGCAGTTTTCAGAGGACATCGCAGAGGATCCAGTTATGGGGGAGCCGGTACATGGAGTTGCTCCCAACCTTGATCATCAGCCTGCTGATGGTGGTCAGGGTGTCCCTCAGGAGGATGAGCATGCCGGGAAGGCAGTTCCTGAAGGGGAGGAGGTTGTCGGTATACAGCCAGCACCAGTGGCTCCACTGAGAAGGAGCAACAGGGATCGTCGACCATCTACGAGATACTCGCCGGATGAGTATGTGCTACTGACTGACGGGGGAGAGCCCGAAAGTTTCGCAGAGGCTATGGAAGACGAACACAGGCAGGAGTGGATGGTGGCTATGCAGGAGGAGATGAGTTCCTTGCACACCAATTCTACTTATGATCTGGTGCGGTTGCCAAAGGGCAAGAAGGCTTTGAAGAATCGATGGGTGTTCAGAGTGAAGCAGACGGATGATGCTACTCGCCCTCGATACAAAGCGAGGCTGGTAGTCAAGGGCTACGGTCAGCGGAAAGGCGTGGATTATGATGAGATCTTTTCGCCTGTCGTCAAGCATTCGTCTATTCGGGTGGTGCTAGCATTAGCAGCCAGTTTCGACTTGGAGGTCGAGCAGATGGACGTGAAGACGGCGTTCCTCCACGGTGATCTTGAGGAGGAGTTGTACATGGAGCAGCCGGAGGGATTCTGTGAGAAGGGCAAGTCACATTTGGTCTGCCGGTTGAGGAAGAGCTTGTATGGTCTGAAGCAGGCTCCGAGGCAGTGGTACAGAAAGTTCGAGTCGTTTATGGGGGAGCATGGTTATGCACGGACGACGTCGGACCATTGTGCATTTGTGAGGTATTTTGCCGATGATGATTTTATCATCTTATTGCTCTATGTTGATGATATGCTATTAGTGGGTCGGAATGCCACTAGGATAGCGGAGTTGAAGCGCCAACTGGGCGCGGCCTTCTCTATGAAGGATTTGGGCGCAGCGAAGACTATTCTTGGGATGGAGATCAGCCGAGAGAGAGAGAGTCCAAGCTGCTACACTTGTCCCAAAAGAAGTACATTCACCGGATACTTCAGCGTTTCGGGATGGACGGGTCGAAGAAAGTGAGTTCCCCCCTCGCGGCTCACTTTAAGTTCACTGAGGAGCAGTGTCCATCTACCGAGGACGAAAAAGAAGATATGGAGCGGGTTCCATATGCCTCAGCTGTGGGAAGCCTTATGTATGCCATGGTGTGTACGAGGCCAGATATTGCTCATGCAGTTGGTACGGTTAGCAGGTATCTTTCGAATCCTGGAAGGGTACACTGGAGTGCGGTCAAGTGGATTCTACGATATCTTCAGGGCACTGCTGGTTGGAGACTTTCCTTTGGTGGTGACGAGCCGAAGCTGGTTGGGTATACCGACGCTGATATGGCTGGAGATGTAGACACGAGGCGATCGACTTCAGGCTACGTGATGATGTTTGCGGGAGGAGCAGTGTCGTGGCAGTCGCGGTTGCAGAAGTGTGTTGCCTTGTCGATGACGGAGGCGGAATACATTGCGGCGACGGAGGCTTGCAAGGAGCTGTTGTGGATGAAGAAGCTGTTGCAGGAAATGGGACTGAAGCAAGAGCAGTATACTTTGCTTTGCGACAGTCAGAGTGCTATCCATCTTGTGAAGAATCAGACGTTTCATAGCCGGTCCAAGCACATCGAGACTCGGTATCATTGGATACGGGATGTGGTTGAGAAGAAGGACGCGGAGCTTGAGAAGGTGCATACAGATGACAACGGAGCTGATATGTTCACGAAGATTCTACCAAGGGAGAAGTTTGAGTACTGCAGGCAGATCGTCGGGATGACGACGTCCTCCCCATAGTTGTGAAGGGAGAGATTTGTTGGAGTGGGTGGGGTTCCAACCTATGTGGAGAAGATCCCGGAGTGCGACGAGCGCCGTCCGATGTCGGAGAAGCTCGGGAGTAGTTGTTACTGCTGTTGCTGCCCCAAAGGGGGTTCTGGACCAAGTCTGCCGAGTTCGGGCCGAACTCGGTCCCAGGCCGAGTTCTGGCCGAACTCGGTCTGGCCGTTCCAGGGTTTGGCCATCCAGTGCTGGTTGCCCCACACAGAGTTCTGGCCGAACTCTGTGTGTCGGGGGCTGAAGCGGATTTCAGGATGAGTTTTCATCATTGGATCTAATCCAACGGTCCAGGTTGGTTGCGGGATTAGGGAGATATATTGAGTTTTCTCAACCCTAACTCATTATCGCATTGGACAACACAAGTTTGAGAGAGAAGGAGGCAAGAGTGCCATTGCAACTTCGGAGAAGAAGACGGAGGATTGAAGGTCGTTTTCGAAGGAGATCGTGTTTCGGGTAATCTCTACTCGTCGTTCTCGTTCTTCGTAGCCTTGTGATCATTGTTCTTGTCTCTGAGTGTTGTGGGGATCCGATTTGGATCGGGAGGAGTTTGTAGAGGGTGTAATTCTTCTATTCCATTAGTGGAGGCTTCTCAGGGTTGGACTCCGATCGTCCCGTGGTTTTTCCCGCAAGGGTTTCCACGTCAAAAATTCTCTGTGTCTGCGTGATTGTTTTTGTGTGCTTGTTTTTTGGTTCGTGCGTTGTTTGCTCGGTCCTCTCGCAGGTACTCTCCGGTTTGGGGAAAGGTTTCCGCGCTTCTTTCCCAACAAGAATTTTATGTTAACACTTGTTAAAAACAGAGTGCTTACAGAAGACTATGTTTTTTACAGAGTGCTCCCAGAAGAACATTCTTATGTACAACATTCTAAAACAAAATGTTCAGAACAGAGATTGCTATAACAATTGTTAAAAAAATAGTTTGGAAACACAAAAATTAGAAGAGATATATAGGCATCCTAGATCCAACAAGTTTAATAAGAGTTAATAGGATTTAGTGACAAATTATTTAGTTATTTGGCCATTTAAATGCCAGCCAATAAAATACCATTAAATATGAGGATAGATATTGAAACTGTAAAAATTAAAGAGTTAAAATTGGCTTTTTCACCAGACAAGAGCTACCGAGCAAATACTTTATAATTCCTTAGCCACTGCATCGTGCTAATAATTTAAACGCGGAGTATGAATCATGGGAAATTAATAAATTGCCTGCGGAACACGAGCACAATAGTTTAAATCACGCCTTAACCATATTAAAGAGGAGCACAGTAGGCACTGAAATGCATACAAGGTTAGAGCATTTCCATGGACCTTACTGCAGCACCATCCGGGGAGGGAAGGGGAAGTGATGAGTTGCTGCAATCACAAACACTGCTATGGAGTCACATATTCAACTACATCGACTCCATGGCCCTCAAATGTGCCGTCGAGCTCGGCATCCCAGATGCGATCCACAGCCACGGTCCGCACATCACTCTCGCCGAGCTCATGTCCAGCCTCTCCCTCTCGCCCACCAAAACTCCTCATATGCGACGTCTCATGCGCATGTTGACACACTCCCGCATCTTCGCGTGCAGCGAGGAAGAGGTGTACTCTCTCACACCGCTCTCTGAATTGCTCGTTGAAAGGAACAACAACAACAACAACAAGGGCGCCTCGTGCCAAAACAGACTTGTACTCACTGTGCTCCATCCGGTCTATCTCAAGGCGTTCCAGTCCATGAGCGAATGGTTCAGAGGCAACGAGGACACAGCATTCTCTGTGGCGCATGGCTGTGGCTTCTGGGACATGACACACCGCGACCCCGAGTTCAATAGGATGTTTAACAAGGGGATGGCGAGTGATGCTCAGTTCCTGATGGATGTTCTCCTTAAGGACTGCGGCCACGTGTTTCAAGGCCTCGAGTCCTTGATGGATGTGGGTGGAGGGACTGGTTCAGCAGCCATAGCAGTCTCCAAGGCATTCCCGGAGGTGAAGTGCAGTGTCTTGGACCTCCAACAAGTGGTGGACACGATCCACAACGAGGGGGCAGTAGATTTCATTCCTGGTGATATGTTCGAATATATTCCTCCTGCCAATGCCATCCTTCTCAAGGTGATCATCTGTTAAAACATACAACGATGATTTTATTACGTGTCAATAATTGGAAATCAGAAATTTTATTTTTTTTCCGTTGACTCCCATATTTTAAAGTCGTTCCAGTCCTCTTATGGCAGTTTTAGAAATTACCTACACATTTTGAAATCCATTTCTACACCAATATTTGTTCTTGCAGTGGATCTTACATGACTGGGGAGATCGAGATTGCGTGAAGATACTGCAGAGATGCAAGGAGGCAATTCCTTCTAAGGAAAATGGCGGAAAGGTTATTATAATCGACTTGGTGGTTGGAAACAACACATCGCATCAGAAGTCGAGGACGACTCAGCTATGCCTTGATGTGTTGATGATGGTACTGTGCGGAGGAGTTGAACGTGAGGAAGAAGAGTGGAGGAACATGTTCATGGAGGCTGGATTCGCAGACTACAAGATAACACCGATGGGTCTGCGTTCCGTGATCGAAGTCTATCCTTGACTTAGTTGATTCATCTGCTCATGTTTCATCCATGGAACCCGTTTGGCTCACATGTTAGCGTTGGGTACCAAATGGAATCCACAATAGAATGTAATTGTGATTGTCTCTCTGTTTACTGTTGCTTTCTTGCTAAAAAAAAATTGTATTTCAAAAAAATCATGTCTTCTGTTGGAATGAAATAAATATTTAAACCTCTCAAGTCTGACCATATATAGTCCTATAAATTTTCCTCAAAGATTAGCCAAAATTTGGTTGTAGATGTGTTCACAATCCTCCACGCATTTGTAATTCGGAAGTGCCATAGCTTCCATTCCTAATTCCATTAGTGATACTAATAATCTAGCGTCTTTTCTAATTCCATATTAGTGACACTAATAATCTAGCATATGAGATCTTCTATGATTCAGCGGCAAAGGACATCATTCATTGTCCCGTTCAACTAATAAGTGATTCATTTCCCACAACACCTGATTCTCATATCGATTCCTCATGCTCTTATGGACATCTATCTAATTATTTTCCCTCTGCCCATCAACTTAACCGTGTGGTGAACACTTTTAACCGTGTGGTGAACACTTTCCAAAGATTGGACACCAAAAAGTAAGAATTATCAATAAGCATATTCCAACCTAACCATATTTCCAACCTAACCAAATCCCTAAAGTTATGTTAGATTTTATAGAAATAGCAACCCTAACCTAAGCATAATATAACATGTTATTTTGACAACGGTCATTTCAGATTGCTAGTTAAAATAACGGCCGCATATCAGGTGGACTTACTACTACAGTAGTAGCCATTATACATGAGCGAGAGTCTCACATTTCTAGTCTGGTATTTTTGGGCTATGTAATCGAAATTTTAATTAATTGACATTAATGTTGTCAATTTTGTGTGCGTGTATATATATATATATATATATATATATATATATATATATATATATTGTGTGTGTGTGATATATATATATATATATATATATATATGTGTGTATATATTTTTGTGTGCGTGTGCGTGTGTGCGTGTGTATATATATATATATATATATATATATATATATATATATATATATATATATATATATATTGTGTGTGTGTGTGATATATATATATATATATATATATATATATATATATATATATATATATATTTGGTGGAGGCTTTCGGATTTCTGCAAGATGACGCTATATGTAAGCGTCACGACAGAGACCTGATATTGAATATCATTAAGCGATGGTGACCAACACGCAACACATTTCAGTTCTACTTTAAAGTGATAACATGACACAGATTGAAGGGTTACCTATCAATGGTAACCCTATTTATTTGGAGGGGGGGTTAGATGATTTTGATCTCATTACCTCGATGTGGAGCCGCTATCTGATTTAGGAGCTCACAACGATGTCAGATTCACTTGGCTCAGGTCTACTTTCATGCATGTTTTGATCGCATCGGCGATACGACAGTATTTGTAGATAATTCATGGGTATTTATTTTTCTGTATTAATTATCTTAATGTCTATTTAATATAGCTGATATAAATATTTAATCATGTTTTCTGGTCATTTGTTACACGAGAGCTTACTTACCGAGTCTATGCGGTCTATTTTTATTTTCTGACGCCACGGAAAATATGATCAACGTGTGACTGCTACCAATTTTTTTGAAGATTTGGGTACATACACCCAACACGCATGGGTTACAACAATGTTAGCACATTTACACCACTCGATGATGTCTTCTGTGAGTATTAGACCAAGAAGGTGGAATAGCAAAAAATATAAGTGGATGTATAACACTTATACAAGTATGGATGAAATTAATGTTTAATATATATTATATTTATTTGGACCTTATTTGTGTGGCCTTATTTGTAGTTCTAGTGCTACAAGCATTTTAGTATTGGACTATTGGTAAACCGCTTAACCTAGCTTAACCTATATAATGATGAGCAACGAGTCTTGCCACTTGCCAGGAGGCAATTGGTGGAATACTTAGATCCACATCATTGTGTCCACAAAGTGGTCTCTATTTACCGAGAGCTCAATTTGCCACATTAAGCGCCTTTGAGGTAAGTAGGTAGTTATTTAGTTCTTTTTTAGATGTTCTTTTCATGCCTATCATTTATTATTTGTTGAATGTCAAATAGGTTGAATGGCATCCCAATAGTGTACCACTAGGCCCCTTAGGGTCTACTAGGATTGAGGGGGAAAAATAAGCAGAGCTAAGTGGGATTAAATGAGGGAGAGTTAAGTGAAGGGAAGTAGAGTCAATATATATAACATTGTTTGGATTGGAGGGAGAGTTAAGTAGGAGGTGTTTAATAGCTCTTGTTTTGATTGAAGGTTTTGAGTGAGAAGAGGAGTAATAAGAATATGATAGTTACCAAAATAACATTATCACATATGTCATAAAATTAAATTTGAATGAAATTTTAATTAGAACTTGTCAAAATATCTTCACAAATTAAGAAGCTATGGAACAACATGTTGAAGACCAAAAAAGGAGAAAAAATTATGATATTTTATAGCGCAAAATAAGCAGTATTAACGACTTTTTAAACAAAATCCTCAATCCCCTCGTTAACCCTCGATTTGGGAGGTTAAAAAAATGGACAAAAGATAGTGAAATAAACACTCACTTAACCCTCTATAACCCTCCTTCCTAAACGCTCATCCTCAAACCAAACATGGTTTTATTTTTCCTTCACTTAACTTTCCCTCACTTAACTCTCTTAACCCTCAATCCAATCTCCTTTGTGTACCACAAGGGGCAGTAGATGGTGCATATGCTGAACACAAAGTTTAAATTCTGGTTAAATTATACTAAAAGAATGTAACTTTTATACACATATTTGTTGTATTTCAAATTGGGTCAAAAGTTTAAAACACATTCATAGAATTATTATTTTAAAAATATGTGCAAAAATATACATTTTTAATCTTTAAATATGCAAAAAAATGAAGATAAATATATAATTTCGTATGTCTCAAAGTTTTTGATTTGGACCAAGACCAAAATTGAATCAAGAATTTCATTATTTTTTCAAACAAAACACCTTATTCGGTTCGATTTTTGGTCAAAAACCGAATAATGATCACCCCTATTAACACGCTCATGTCTTCCCCCAACTTCTCTCCTATTTGCTTGGGTCAATAAGGGAGTGACATGTGGCGGAGGGACATGGAGGAATGGAGTTTTTGGAGGTACATATAGCATTAGTCTAACAAGTGTCGTCTCAATGAAGATGTAAACAATGATATCCAATAAATATTCCGAGTGTTGATAGAAGTAGACGATGGAGAATGACCTACCCGACGAAGCCAAGAACTTACTGGTTACATCAATGGACGGAGAAGAAGATAATGAGAGGCTAATTTTGTCTTAGTTTTCCTCTAAAAGCTCAAATGTTCTAAATCTTACAGAAGGTCAGATATTCAAAAATGTTTCAACCCTCATCTTTAATGACCCCTCTTTCCTTCTGAGGGTTGCCTTCAAGATTCAAGCAAACCTATGTGAATATCATGTCTGAATTCTGTGAAAGGTTTCAGAAATATGCATCTAAAGAAGGCCTAGGAAATATTCCCAACAAAAGAAACATCTGAAGCATTCTCATACAAAGCTGATTCTTAGCCACATCCCATGCAGTGGAAGTAGGTAGGAGAAATTATTCTCTGTGCCGGACTCACCGTTGATGCGTGCATGCACATATCTTCATGAAATCTAACGATTGATACGGAAGGTGCACGATGAGCCCGGCACATAAGCAGGGACATTAACCATTAATGAATAAATTTTGAACTTCCTCCGATCAAGGGAGAAACAAATTCTCATATTCAAGACCCCTACTTCAACTTCTGCTAATAAAGGAATAATTGCTATTTAAAACCCATAGAATTCTCATATTGCACTCTCCAACTTATGCTAAAAAAATATTTGCTACATAAGAGTTAAAATACCGAGCATTGAGAGCAACAGATTAAGAACAAAATGTTAGCTAATAAATACTATATAATTACATGGATATTGGGGTATTGTCATAAGCAAAGTTATCATATTAACCAGTTTACTTACAAATCCTCAACTTCTTTGCAGCTAGAGATAAATAACTGCAATAAAAATTGATAATAATAATAATGGAAGAAAGGCGATTACCAGATGCCATGGCATAGAATGCCCTTCAATTCACTGATTCAATCAGTCTGAAAAAGAACCCATAACTTGTCTTAGCTCCCTTTCTTCCTCTAAGAACACATTTTCAATTGTTTGCAACCTCAACTCGTACAATCGATTATTTCCGACACCGAGGACGAACAGGTAACGCATATCCCATTCAAGACGAGGTATCCTGTCTCGTGACATAAACAGCCAGCTCATTGTTGTTTGCATATGACTTGATATGTTTACCTGAATAAATCAACATGGAGCAAGTTGATATCAATATGTAGCGGAAAATAAAATTAGAACCATATAACATCTACGAGTGAAAACTTATTATCTCGTGGACAAACAATGAAAAGAAGTTGCAAGTACAATGAGGTGACTAGGGTGAGCATGTCAACATGAAAGCATCCTTATGCAAAAAGCCAGGAATAAGCTTTACAAAATTTAAATTAACGGAATGTAAACAATAAACAAATTTTCAGCGCAAGAAAATATTTGATAATAGCATGTTGTTCCCCAATATGGCTATACAACCTAAGGCTCGTCAGCTCTTTCTTTGAGGAATTCATCCTTGAGATAAGAATTATCTTTGCCAGCGTAAAACATCATCTCATGTTATTAGCTCTATGTATTAAGTTACCACACCAGAAAAACTGAAAGCTGCACATCTTTTACGCATCTCCTCGTACACTTCTGAGCATAGTTTACAGTATCGGCCTATAGCGATCCGATGCGGTCGATACCGACACGGTTTGGCATATCCCGATCCGATACCGACCGATACCCGATACTGACCGATTCCAAAATCGGGGGTCTCTTTTCCGGTCAATTCAGCAAAGAAAATTAAACGAAAAAGTCAAATCAGCAAGAGTTTAAAGCATAATAACGTTGTAAAAGCATGTAAAAGAAGAAAATTTATCTATTGCATGTAAACCAATCGGTAAGGGTGACTACTATTTCATTTAATTTCAAAACTACTAAGAAATAATACTTAAGATATTTAAAATTATGCCTAAATGTATATAATATATTTTTTAGATGTTATAATTTATTAATAATTATTTGTTTTCCGATACCAAAAAATCCGACACTCCGATCCAAAACCGCCGATACTACCAATATCGCCGATACCGATACACATAGGAATGGTCCAATATCGATTCCGATACCGATACTATGAACCTTGCTTCAGAGTATTAGAGTATAAATCTCCACTCTCTACATAGGCATGTAGTTGCCAATATACTTAGGGCAAACATGCT
Organism: Iris pallida; assembly: GCA_029216955.1. Taxonomy (NCBI): domain Eukaryota; kingdom Viridiplantae; phylum Streptophyta; class Magnoliopsida; order Asparagales; family Iridaceae; genus Iris; species Iris pallida. Next base: position 8,138,696 of record JANAVB010042014.1, read on the forward strand.
AGGAGTTGGAATTGATTTTGTTTTAGAAATTGCAGACAGGAGTAAACTATACGAATATTGGGAAACATTTCCTACAATGTTGTTTCTTTGCGAATTCCAAACCCCAAAAATTACTAGCATAATCACAGTCCTCTATCTGCACAGTGATTTTACAGGAACAATGGAGAACCAATAGTAAGACAATTTGTAGAGAAGCATGCATTACTGTAGGTGCATGCACCACAAGATGACTACTTACCTCAATCTGATAGTAAACCTTTCCGTCATCTGCAACCCTTGATGTAGTTAGAATGTTTCACTCGCGACGACCACCAAGTCTAGTTGACATAAATTCTGTCAAATATTGTTTGAGAACCTTCTGTGCAGCTACTTCAGGAGGTCCCAATCTTCCACGCTCTTATATCTAGAGGATGATGGAGAAGATAGCTCTACAGACATATTTTCATCCAGAACAAAAGGATCCCTGAAGAATATGTCAGCACCAGCTCTTGGGATAGAAAAATGTATAGCCATCAAAGATGTCTATATGTTCCCTGAACCCAACTGAGGTCTCTGCTAAGGTGAACTCAGGAAAACCCATTTTTGAGAAGATATAGCTCGATACCATGGATCCAGTGATGTGATCCTCCTGTGAACTGTAGGAATTTTAGCTTCATCAATATGAGGTATTTAATTGCCTAGCAGGATAGCAAATAAAATTGAAAGTATATCCATAGAACAAATTCCCACTTGGTTACAGAACAACTTCTCACATGGTTACTCAATGCTTGTAAAAGCTGACAACAGACAAGGAATTCCATTGTCTCAAAACAATTTTGTATTATTGCAGAAGCATAGTTAAACCCTTCCGTGAAAGTCCACAAGAGACCACCAAAAGGGTAGTCTAGTGGTAATGCTAGCAAGGGAGGGGAGGAATGGGGGTGGGTTCGAATTCCAGCCCAGGCAAAACAAAAAATGGGAACGGAGGGGGACTTGGTGGTAGTAGCTCAGGGTAGAGATGGTCATTAATGAGTGGCCTTATCTCAAATAAAAACATTAATTGCACATATTATATCAACGTGCACAGTGCTAACAAGGCTATTGTAAAATGTAAACATACGTCTGAAAACTGCTAATTCATATAAGTCCAGTCATGGCAGAATCATGGCCGTTCACTACCAACTTGCAATATTAAATTGAAAGTCCACAAGAGACCACCAAGAGGGTACTCTAGTGGTAACGATAGAAAGGGAAGGGAGGAGTGGGGGTGGGATCAAATTCTAGCCCAGGCAAAATGAAAAATGGGAACGGAGAGGGTCATGGTGCTAGTAGCTCAGGACAGAGATGGCCATTAATGAGTGGCCTTACCTCAAAACAAAAACACTAATTGCATATATTATGTCATTTGAACTATCGTAAAATGTAAACATATGTCTGAAAACTGCTAATTTATATAAGTCCAGTCATGGCAGAATCATGGCCGATCATTTCCAACTTAAAATATTAAATTGCTGGCTGTAAACTCCTAATTCATATAAGTCCACATTTCATATAAATCCTTCAAGGTTTACATAAGTAGTTGGTGTATCTCAAAAAGAACTCATTGGAATGTTTATTTGAATTATTAGATAATTGGATTTTCAAATACATCTTCAGATCCCTTTCGTTGTTTAAATATATGTCTCAAATTATTAGATAATTTTCGTGTCTTGATGTTTAATCGTTGTATGTGGAGAACTATTGATGACATAAAATAAAGAATAAATAAAATAAATGAAAAGATTAGATCTACCTTGCTTCAATGAAATGGCAGAGGTTCAGAGATGCTAGGAATATATGCCAACAACTGAGGCTACTTCGGAGGAGTCATCATCATCATATGAGGAGGAAGCTCTTTCGAAAGAGAAGATGAAAAGTAGAGGATAACACCTACTTTACCATGAGGTAGTTATAAAATTTTAGGTGGAGAGAGAAAAACAAAAGAGACTTGCATACTAAAAGAGAGTAGGTTACGAACATTTAAAATTCTAAAATCAGTGGATGGTGTAAATGACTTTCTTATCATGAAATTAAAATGACTTTATCTAAGAATGTATAGAAATTGGTATTTTGATTATATAATAATATAAAGTATAGATTTTCTTTAGATATTATAAGCTACTTTGGGAAGCCATCAATCCGCATACATGACCTTGTTTCATAAAATAAAATAAAAACGAAAAGAAAAGAAAAGAAAAGAAAGTAAACCCTAAGGCTACACTATTGAATTAACGCACACATACAACCCAAACCAAAACAAAAAATATGACTATATAATATGACTAGTTTAGAAGCGACAAAGGTAAGATACGGTTATATGATTATAAGGGATTTGGTTGCAGAGATCGTAGAGAAAAAGAACTACTCAATCCTTAATCCTTGAGATTGATAGATGAGGTTGAAATTATATTATAAACAGAAAATTGTTTGTGGAGAGATGATATTATTTCAATTTGCATGAAACAAAAGAAACTTTAAAAACTGGTAAAATGAGGGATGGAATGTCATTATAAATGGCGTAATGAAGCTGGAAGTGAGCATGGAATACCATTGGTGATGGCATTAGCGACTCATATTAGCGACGTATGTCGATTGCATTAGGGGAATAGTTCGAAACCATGTTTTATCTATTCTTGCTTCTATTTTACAAAGCATGTCTATTTATTATTATTTTTTCTCACGCATAATGGCTTCCTACAAACGTGCACAGTGCCAAATGGTGCAAGTGCCGAACACACAACTTTCTATGTACCATGTTGATGGGAGCTATAGTATTAACACTATTTGTACCGAATTCATCTGGCTCTAATGGTCAGTGAGGAGAGGTATAACCTCCTTGGCTAGGCAGATTCAGGATCGAACCACGGGGGAGTAGTGTGTTGGGCGCGTGTGAAAACGTTTGTCAATCCACCTGATCAAAATCAACCCCCGTCTAAAGGACACCAAGTACAAGATAAAGAGAAGTATATGGATGTGACTTACGTCACCTTGACAAATCCCAACCTTTAATAATTCAGATAAAATTACAAGATTGACAGTCTCACGTTGAACCCTTTGCCCTAATAGGTTCAACCCTCTCACCACTCTCAAGAAAAAAACAGAAGATTACAATTGAGGTCATTCACCAACCCGTAACAATCTCCCTAACCGAAGTTGACGACTCCTCGATTAGATCTTCTTCTTCCTTCTGTCTTGGATGACGAAGTCCTAAGAGCAAAACACGGGCTTTCTCTTAGATTTCATGTGGACGAGCACCCCAAAATTTTACTGTGATGTACTTTGTGTCTCCATCCCCACCCCATATATATAGGATGAGAAAATCATATTCTAGTTATGTCACTCCGTGAAGCTTTGGCAAATCACATGTCGTCAAAATTGTATTCGTAGAGCAACTCTCACCTAGAGACCGACCAGCTGTCATGGGACCGATAGACTGACCCTCAATCTTTGACTCGTCACCATCCATCGCTTTGTCTCGACGAACCGAATCCTCCTTTTCCCTTAAAGCATCCTCAGCAAGTTCTCGACGATCCACCTCCTGTCCGACACCCCCTCGAGCCTCTATCCGATGTTTGTCGTCTGTTTGTACATCTAAGCGGCTTGAGCATGTACATGTCACAACACAAATCTCCCCAAGCCAGCTGTTGGGAACCCTTCACAAGCATCCAACAATTGGTATTAGAGCACATGGTTAAGGGGTTAGTTTGGACGGCTCTAATTGGTTTGAGACAGATGGTGTTGAACGTTCAATCGGATTACACTGGCTCTTCTCAAGGTGGAGTAGGAGCATCGACTACACGAATTGACTTCAAAAGTCGGTTTGACGAGCCCAAGGTGGAGCAAGACGTTGTGGTTGGCACACAATGGTGGTGGATGAACGTGTCAGTTTGGTTCTGTGGTCGAACGGATCGAGATAATAATATGTTGGATCTCCCGGGTGCTCGGCTGGTAGGAACGAATATAAAGGTAGCAAGGAGTGCTAAGCTTGTTCGGCTGACGGGAACGAACAAAAAGGTAGCAGGGGTGCTAAGGTTGTTCGACTAGCGGGAACGGACAAATGTAGCAAGGTGCTAAGGTTATTTGGCTAGCAAAAACGAGCTAAGGTGAGAATTGTTGGGTTGTATCTCGTTTCCGGTTGAGCGCTCAAATGGAAGGTGACAATGGAGTTGATAATTTAGTACCACATCGGCTACGAGGTGGGATCATGTAGTGTAGATAATTGGGATTGGTTCAGGCCTTACATGAGAATTCTCTTTTAAGACATATAGACCCAATTCAATATCCCACCTCATGGGCCAACTCCGGTTCGGCTCACACCGCGTTCCCGAAAGAGTAGACAGTGGGCCCAAAAGGCTTGCAACGTAACATGCACAAAGTCTCGTGCGTTACGTCGGGCATCTCAAAAAAAAACATTATTTGTTTCTTCTCTAACCTATGTGAACGGGGGTACTTGTATGTGTTCCTTCTCTAACCTATGTGAACAAGGGTACTTGTATGTGTTCAGAGGATGGGACAAAGGAATTTAGAGCCAATGTATATGGGGGCGCCGTTGACAATGGTATTCCATAATAATATTTAATATAGAATGTCATTGATGATGGTGTCCCACTCTAACTTTTAATAATGGAACCTATCTAATTTTTTATAGGAGGCGTCATCACCAATAGCGTTCCATACTTTCAGCTTCATTATGTCATTTGTAATGGCTTTTCCTCCCTTATTTTGCATTTTTTTGCAAATTTCTCATGTTTCATACAAATTGGAATAATTTTATTTTTGCACACACAATTTTCTATATATATTATATAAAAAACTAAAACTGTTCCTAAAAAGTTCTCCAAAATGTAATAAATTTTAAGTCATCCACTTGCATACTATTAAATAGTATTGAACTTATAAAGTATTAGAAATGGCACTAGTAACCCAACAAGAATTTTCAAAATCTCATTTCTAAAATAATTTTTTTATAAAGTTATTTTTTTAAGCTTCACTCCACTTGCTTGCAACCAAATACACCATAACACCATCAATTTTCAAAGACTTAATTTTTTTTGCTTCACTCTCTTTCGATATACAAAACTCCAACCAATCTTATTCCCCAAACCAAGTAGCAACAAAACTACGATTGAGTTCAGAAAATAGTGTCCCAGAAAAATGATAATTTCTAGGTTGATATGGTCATTTTGTCAATACCATCGTCGAACATTCTCCTTGCCATTAAGATCATACTCATGAATATTCTTTCTTAATCCAGGGTCAGCAGGAAGCGCATTCAAGTTGATGTCTACAGAGTGATTAGGAGGGAGCATAGGAGGAGTGGAGTCATAAACTTCTGGTTGATTTCTATGAGAAGTATTCACACTTGCAACCTTTGGTATCAGATATCTTAGGAAAAAAAATTCCATCCTGAAATAATAAATTAAACCTAATTTATCTTCCATCTTTATCCTAGAAAATAAGATAATTTTAATTACTTTATATGTAGAATCAAGATCTAACCATTAAAAATATGTACATAATTTGAGGCTATGTGACTTCAGTTGTGTATGAAACTAGCATCTTTTAATTTGGCATTGTTTATGGAAACAACAATATAGTAGCATCTTTTAATTTGGCTAGTTGCCGTTAAAATTGTCTCTGTCATATGGCACCTCCATATCTCTCTTTTGTTAAACTTCCAATCATTTATGCCAAATCCTTTATATTAATCATATTATTTTGGGAATCATGTTTTTCACAAAATATAAATCTTAAGGCGAAAACGTAAATGTGTACCTTTTTCCATTTCGTAACTTTGAGCGAGAGGTTTGATCTCTGAAAATCGTTTCTCTTTCACCAACTCTTACTTTGGACAATAATGAATTTTTGTTGATCCTTCTTTGGAACAACAAGACTTATTTATACACATCTAAATGGTGTGTCCAATGACTCATTATGTCTCTTCAAAAGATTGCAACTCTTCCCAAAAGTTTCTAGACAACAAATGGGTGTATGTCTATTCGTTGAGGTGTGAGAGATGACTATTTCCTATATTCCAATAATGTATTTTCTCCCATAAAGAAATACAATTAATTAACCAACATATCAATTGTATTATACATATGGGACATAAATTTTTACACTTTAGGCTTTAGGGGGACATGAAGTTTGTTGAATCTTATTATAAAATAATTCATATCTATAGATTGTCCCCGCTCTTTCTGAAAAATCTGACATTTAGATATGTTGAAAAATCTTGAACGTTATTGATATCCCAACAATCAATTCATGTCATATTTTCAAGACTTATTAAAGGTGACCACAATAAACAAGTAGTTCAAAAGTTTCATAAGATGCGGTGACAAACAGCTGTGGAAAATGGTGAGCAATTGGTTTATTTGGTTTCAACCGAATCGAAATAGTCAAAATCAAATAAATCAAAATTCTAAATGTTCAAAATTAAAACCGAATCAAAATTAACCAAAAACGAACCAAATAACGATTCGGTTTGATCGATTGGACATTTCTATATTGTATAATGGATAGGGTTCAAAGTTAAAATCGTAGTTAAATGATATTAAAAATAATATTTTATTATTATTTTTAAAATAGAAACCAACCCGATTTTTTTTTCAAATCGAACCGAATCTCTTGTTCGGTTCGATTCGATTTCCAATCTGAAACTGAATAATGCCCACCCCTAGCTGTGGGAGCTGCTTTACAAAAACAAAAGCAACCATGCCATGATAAGCAGTAGTAGACCCAAAGCGCTTGTAAATAAAGACAGCTCGGAGAAGGGCTTCTATGCGGTGATGGTGACCGACTAATTAGAGAGAAGTAGCTAAGGAGCTTATTAAAAATCCTAATGTGTGGTTCAAGAGCTATCCACGTACGAATAATTCCTGATCAACTTTTATCCAAAACATTACTTGTACAATATTTGAAATACCAGGAAAAATAATTCAGGAATATATATTAATGAGATCTCAAATCACATAGAACATATTACATAAAGATTACAATAATGGCTTTTAATTCTTACTACACATAAGACCCATTCTTTCAACATGTTCATAAAAAGTCTTCAGTTGTAGTCCTTTAGTAAGAGGATCCGCTATCATGAGTTTTGTATTCAAATGTTCTATGTACACACGTTGTTTCTGAACTTCTTCTTTAACGGATAAATATTTCAAATCCATGTGTTTGGCACCCTTAGATATTTACCATTCTTAGAAAAGAAGACTGTTGTTGTATGATGCGAGCGCACCGTACGCACGTCGCAGGAGACGCGGAGGAGCCGTTTAGGCATTTTATTTATTTTATTTAATTTTAGTCATGGAGGATTATTTTGGTCTTTCACCACAAATAACCCTCATCTTTGCTTTTTCTATGTATATATTAGGTCTAGCCGTCTTTTATTGCTTATGCTTGTATTGAGAAGAAACTCTCAAGCGTCATTCAGAGGGGTTTAGACTTTGTCCGTCCATCAAAGTTGGGAGTTTGTTCTTTTCTCTAATAAAGATCGTTCTTTCCTTCTATTTCTATTTTTCTATAAATTATTTGTGAATCGATCGGGTCGATTCACATCAATTGGTATCAGAGCTCTCTACGAATCCATGGCGCACAGGACGAGGAACACGATCGAGGAGAAGATCCAAGGTCTTCGTGAGGATCTCAATCTCGAGATCGAGGGTTTGAAGGCGGCAATCAAAGATCAAGCGTCCACGCAGGAGGAACTTCAAACCGAGGTGCGAAGCATGCGGAAGGAGATGACAACGATTCCGGCAATAATGACAATATTGCAAGACATCTCCAAGAAGATGACCGGCGCCGAATCGACGAGCCAACCAGAGGCGGCAGCAGCCCAAACCCTAGGCAGCCGTCTAGGGTTTGCTCCGACAAACCTCGACAAAACCGAGGGTCCCAGCATCACTACCGCCGTCGATTACCAGGATCCAGGCGGCCCGGCGCCGGCGGGAGGAGGCCGTTGGCCGGCCGCCGACGCGAGCCAGGGCCGCTGGCCGGTCGCAGCCGACTGCCAGGGCCGCTGGCCGGTCACGGCCGACGCCACCCGAAGCCCAGGCAGGTCGGCGCCGGCGGGAGGCCGTTGGCCGGCCGCGGACGCGAGCCAGGGTCGCTGGCCGATCGCCGCCGACCGCCAGGGCCGCTGGCCGGTCGCCGCCGATTACCCGGGCCACAGCGGGCCCCCGCCTCCTGCGGGGAGTGTCGTGGGACCGGCCGCCGACGAGTGGGGGGAGCCCAGCGGCACAGCACCCCCTCCGGGGGGTGCCCTATGGCAGCCAACCCTCCACGGGGGTCGGACATGGGGAACAGAGCCCCCAGGAGGGGCAGGGGCCGTGGGAGGCGCTTTCGGAGGCAGCAATTTCTATGGGGGAACGGCAGCTCCCGCTCACTTCCAGGAGCGGTATGGAAGAGGTGACGGAGTTCCGTACGTGGCCCACCGGCGAGACAGGCCGGTGAGGAGGAGGTCGAGCCAGAGATGACATACAGCAGGGAGACCTTAGCGCTGACCGCCGGCTTAAGAAGCTGAAGCTACCTACGTTTGAGGGTGTGGATCCGGACGATTAGATCTTTCGGGCGGAGCGCTACTTCGAGGTCATGGAGTTGACTGAGGCGGAGGTACTCAGATGCATCGGGATCTACTTCGAGGGCCAGGCCCTGGCGTGGTACCGGTGGAGGTCGGCGAGGACCCCATTCCGCAGCTGGGAGGAGTTGACTACATACCTTTTAGACCGATTCCAGGAGACGGCCGGGGGAGACTTCTACGAGGAGTGGTCTTCTCTGCGACAGGAGGGAACGGTTCGGGACTTCGTAGCGAGGTTTGAACTGTTATCCGGACGTGTCAGAGGGGTGTCGGATGAGCTGCAGATCGGGATGTTTATGAAGGGCTTGAAGCCCTCCATACGAGCGGAGCTCCGGTTGCAGAGTCCGCAGTGCTTAGAGGATCTGCTCCGCCTGGCTCATAAGGCAGAGGAGAAATTGACAGAGGAGAGACGTCTTAAGGGCGCTTGGGGAGCATCGGGGCAGCGCAGTCAGACGGGCCCAGTACTTCCACGACCAGCAGCGGGGGCTCAGGCACCAGTACCACCTAGACCCGCAGGTGGGGCAGGGGCTCCATAGTACCGGGGAAGCGCCTATCGGATGCTGACATGAAGGCGAGAAGAGCAGCTGGCTTGTGCTTCAGATGCGACGAAAGGTTCACTCCCGGTCATCGATGTGCGAGCAAGTTGCTGCAGATCGTGATCTTGCCCGACGAGGAGGAGGATCCGACGGAGGAAGAGGCCGCTATAGCAGCAGGTGCTGAGGAGGAGCAGGATCATGTGCACATGGATGTTGCGGAGGTGACCCTCAACTCCGTGGTAGGGTTCACTCCGAACCACACCATGAAGTTGGCGGAAACGTTGGGAGAGCAGACGGTGACGGTGCTGATCGACAGTGGGGCAACCCACAACTTCATCTCTCAGAGACTGGTCGAGCGGCTTGGCCTAGAGTTGAGTACGGCGGAGAAGTTCACGGTGTTGCTGGACACCGGGAAGATGGAGGAGAGCAAGGGCCTATGCAAGGGGGTGTCTCTCTCACTGCAGGGATATCAGCTGGCGGAGGACTTCTTACCATTGGAGCTGGGCAACGTCGACAGCATATTGGGGGTCCAGTGGCTGAAGAAGCTCGGGGAGATGAAGGTGAACTGGAAGCTTCTACGGATGGAGTTCCTGGAGGGAGGCGAGACGGTGGTGCTGAGGGGGGACCCGACTCTCTGTTTCTCGGTAGTGGCCCTCAAGGCCATTACGCGAGAGTTGCGGACGGGAGGAGAGGGGTACCTAGTAGAGTTCCAGGGGATTTCGGTTGAGGGTGAGACACAGGAGGAGACCCCTGTGGAGGTGAAGGCGGTGTTGGAGCAGTACTCTGAGGTATTCCAGAGCCCGCAAGGGCTACCTCCGATCAGAGGGCACGAGCACGCGATAGTACTACGTGGAGAGGGAGCACCGGTGAGCGTGCGTCCCTACAGGTATCCGCATCTGCAGAAGGACGAGATAGAGCGGATGGTGCGGGAGATGCTGCAGGCTGGGGTGATCCAGCCAAGTGTGAGTCCTTTTTCGTCACCGGTGCTTTTGGTGAAGAAGAAGGACGGGAGTTGGAGATTCTGCGTCGATTACCAGGCGCTGAACAAGGAGACGGTCGCTGACAAGTTTCCTATTCCGGTGATCGACGAGCTGCTAGACGAGCTGCATGGGGCGACGGTCTTTTCGAAGATCGACCTCAGGGCGGGGTACCACCAGATCCGGATGCGGCCAGAGGACGTGCCAAAGACTGCCTTCCGGACCCACGAAGGACACTACGAGTTTTTGGTCATGCCTTTTGGCCTGACCAACGCTCCGTCGACCTTTCAGGCCTTGATGAACAAGGTATTCCAGCCTTACCTTCGGAGGTTCATCCTGGTCTTTTTCGACGACATCCTCGTCTACAGCAGGAGCATGGGGGAGCACATTGACCACTTGGAGGTGGTATTTAGGGAGCTGGTGGCGCATCAGCTATACGCCAACCGAAAGAAGTGCAGTTTCGGTTTGGCGCAGGTGGAGTATCTGGGGCACGTGGTGTCAGCTGAGGGGGTGTCGGCGGACAGGATGAAGATAGCGGCTATGCTGGATTGGCCGGTGCCCACTACTCTACGAGCACTGCGAGGCTTCTTGGGGTTGACGGGCTACTACAGGAAGTTCGTCAAGGGATACGGCACTATCGCATGGGCCCTCACGAGCAGCTAAAGAAGGAAGGGTTCCACTGGGGGGAGGAAGCCACCAAGGCCTTTGAGGCCTTGAAGGTGGCTATGACGACGGCACCGGTGCTGGCCTTACCCAATTTCAGCAAGGCGTTCGTGGTAGAGACGAATGCGTCAGGGTATGGCCTCGGGGTGGTACTCATGCAGGAGGGGAAGCCCATAGCCTACTTTAGTCAGGTGCTTTCTGCTAGAGCCCGGCTAAAGTCGGTCTATGAGAGGGAGCTGACGGCCATCGTACTGGCAGTACTGAAGTGGAGGTCCTATCTGTTGGGGCGGGAGTTTGTGGTCAGGACCGACCAGAAGAGCCTCAAGTACCTCCTCGAGCAGCGGCTCGTTACAGAGGAGCACCAGCATTGGTTATCCAAGTTGGTGGGATACCGGTTCACGATCGAGTACCGGCCGGGGCTAGAGAACAAGGCTGCTGATGCCTTGTCGCGACGGGAGGAGGTGGTGGACTTGAGGGCGCTATCACGACCTATATGGCGGGACTGGGAGCCGATGTTGCAGGAGGCTGAGCAGGACGCATGATTGCAGCACATACGGCAGCAGATAGAGAGCGGCAATGACGGTCCAGCGGGCTATACTGTGGAGGGTCGCCGACTGCTCTATCAGGGGAGGATGGTGCTACCGAAGACTTCGACATTCATTCCAATATTGTTCCAGGAGTTCCATAGCTCCGCAACGGGAGGACACTCGGGAGTTCAGCAGACCTATCAAAGGATGGCCAGAGATGTGTTTTGGCCAGGGATGCAGAAATGCATCGCACGACTGGTCGCCGCGTGTGACGTCTGCCAACGTCACAAGTACATGGCTATGGCACCAGCAGGATTATTGCAGCCGCTGACTCTACCAGAGAGAGTTTAGGAGGACATCACCATGGAGTTCATCGACGGGCTACCACATTCAGAGGGGTACACGGTGATCATGGTGGTGGTGGACAGGCTGAGTAAGTATGCTCACTTCATTCCTTTGAAGCATCCTTACACAGCTGTTACAGTAGCGACGGCTTTCCTGAGGGAGTTTATACGGCTACATGGGGTACCAGCTTCCATTGTCTCCGACAGGGACAAGGTATTCATGAGTCTCTTTTGGAGGGAGCTGTTTAGGGTACAGGGTACGGTCCTGAAGAGGAGTACCGCTTACCATCCCCAGACGGACGGCCAGACGGAGGTCGTCAACCGCAGCGTGGAGACTTATTTGCGGTGCTTCGCCTCTGATTCCCCCCGGCAGTGGCACAGATGGTTGGCATGGGCAGAGTACTGGTACAACACTTCGTACCACTCGAGGGCGGGAACGACCCCTTTCAGGGTGTTGTACGGACGAGACCCTCCTCCTTTAGTCCGATTTGGAGACACTCAGACACCAATGGGACAGGTGGAGGAGTACATAGAGGCGAGGGATGGGATATTAGAGGAGTTAAGGAAGCATTTGTTGCGAGCACAGCAGGTGATGCGAGCTCAGGCGGACAGGCATAGACGGGACGTAAGCTTCCAGGTGGGAGATATGGTTTATCTCAAGCTACGTCCCTACAGGCAGAGGTCGATGGCGAGGAGGCCGAACGAGAAGCTGGCGGCTCGTTACTTTGGTCCATATCAGGTGGAGGCCAGGATTGGACAGGTGGCATATAGGTTGAGGCTACCGATCACTTCGACGATTCACCCCGTTTTCTACGTATCTCACGGAGGATATGGAGATGCAGTTGGAGCCTTTAGAGGTACGGGCAGTTCGGCAGGGACCAGGACAGACGAGGGAGGTTCTGATTCACTGGATGGGACTACCAGACTGCGACGCGACTTGGGAGGACTATGCGAGATTCCAGACACAATTCCCAGATTTCCACCTTGAGGACAAGGTGGCTCTTTTAGGGGGGGTATTGATGCGAGCGCACCTGGCGCCGCACCTTCCTTGGGTGGTGGAGGCGTCATCACGTACGCACGTCGCAGGAGACGAGGATGAGCCGTTTATTTATTTTATTTAATTTTAGTCATGGAGGGTTATTTGGGTCTTTTACCACAAATAACCCTCCTCTTTGCTTTTTCTATATATATTAGGTCTAGCCGTCTTTTATTGCTTATACGTGTATTGAGAAGAAACTCTCAAGCGTCATTCAGAGGGGTTTAGACTTTGTCCGTCCATCAAAGTTGGAAGTTTGTTCTTTTCTCTAATAAAGATCGTTCTTTTCCTTCTATTTCTATTTTTCTATAAATTATTTGTGAATCGATCGGGTCGATTCACATCACTGTATTATCACAATAAATTTTCAGCGGCTTGATAATAGTGTCGACAGCTAGCTCCAAGTCCTGAAATAAATTTACGCATCCATGAAGCTTGAATTGTGGCTTCAAAGCATGCCATGAATTCTGCTTCCATAGTAGACGAAGCTATGATGCTCTACTTCGCACTCTTCCATGAGATTTGTCACGCCCCAGATCCAGAATACTGGAGAGTGGGGGCAGACACAGCCAGCTACGTATATAGAAGTGTATTCCACCTCCATATACGGTCACGGCTGTCTAGATGTATGAGGATTTTTCTACAAGCCAACAGTCTCTTATGGTCAAGAACAAGCCTAGTGTCTCAATCTCAAACAAGTAGTAATAGTTACAAGATATTAGACCATCAAATATACAATAGTAAGGCGTCTCATACGTTTCATATACAGATGATCATGAAGCTAGTCGTACAAAATGCGAGGACTAGCAAGAGTTTCAGTCATACATAATCAACCCTAGGATTTGTTAATCATGTTACAGCCCTTAGGCAGATAAGAAATATAAGTATTCAACACGAGCTAAGACTTGCTCGGCGGCTAAACGCCTCAAAAGAATAATTTTACAATAGAGCGGAAGAGCAAAATAAAACCCACTCGTTGTCAGGGTTTCTTCTAGTGTTCACCATCTGGCTGGAATGCAGGTAGAACCTCGGGTGTTGCTCCGAAATCTGGTCATACAAAACCAGCTGGGTCAGATCCCAAAAAGAGCAAGTGCCACAAGGGAGGCTTCACTTAGGAACTAAAACCAGCAAGTTAGCACATAAAGCACATAAGGACAAAAATGAAATGACAAAAGACATGAGTTAGAGAAAACAGGGTGATAAACGATAAAATAACTAAAGGACTATTCCGGTAACCAAGTTACAACCCGTAAACCAAACAAAGACCGGGGTTGTGACCCTTCACCTTAACAGAACTTAGTCACTAACCAATTATCGACAAGTAAGCATAAACAAGCGTGTCATGAGATAGTCATGTACTGGATCTAGGCAAGACTAGACAAGATAGGACTACATCCATCAATCACGGCCAAGCAATGAGTACGGCTTGATACTTTAACTAACTAGGGTTATCACAAGCCTAGTTACTAGCAAGATGTTATGAGATATTCCTACGGCCACTAGCCCTACAGACTATCCAGGTTATCCAGACGCAAGTTACAAGGATTTATAGTGGATACATCGCCCAAGAGATAAATGTATCCCATGAGAGTTATTAGGTGACTTGGGGGTGCAACACATGACAGTGTGCATATTACTTATTTCAAGAAGTGCCCCACACAACAGTGGGCTTAAAATGTGCCCTACTCGATGGTAGGCTACAAGTCCATCAGAGAATGTGCCCAGATAACGGAATTGCTTGTAGCCGAAATCTCTCTATATATGAACTACTTGATCAATCTAGTCATTAACCTAGTCTGATTTAGTATGAATCCCTGACCGTGGAAAACCAGGGATTCATGTCCTAGACATGATGCGAGACAAGACGGGTAGCTTACACAAGCACAAACACCCACGGTGTCTAAAAGAGTTACATTAGCAAGGGGAAATAGCCGTCGCAACAGCATCTTGATTAAGCATGTCATGCTTAGATTTACTTGTCATGTCAAGAGTGCGCAACGACGGGCCACTATCATGTAAGCAAGGAAAGACATGTTCAAGAGTGCACCATGACGGATCACTATCATGTTAAGCAAAGAAGTGACATGTGACTTGAGTGCACCGCAACGGGTCACTATCGTGTTCTATCCCTACATTATCATGAATGAGAGAAACTTGCATAAAATAGCTCGTGACATATTCTTGAAGCCAAGGAAAAGATCTACAACTTTCATGTTGGGAGTTGGGGAAAATTTTGGCCATAAATCATGCAAATAAGACAAAATAGCCAAAACAGGCACCATACGGCCTATTCTGCGACATGCGGCCTCATGCGGCACATGCGGACCAACTGCGACATGCGGCCTGATGAACATAGAAGATGACCAAATAATCATTTGGCCATAACTTCCTCAAAACAAGTCGAAATCTAACTTTTCAAAGGTCCATTTTTGGTAAAATTGAATTCTCTGCAACATAGAACAATCAAAACTTGAAAATAATGAAGTTTGGTAGATCAAAACACAAAAAATTCGAAAATGCAACAAACTTAGATCTACAAGAAATAAACCATGGAAATTAAAATTTCTAAGTACTAAAGTGGCTTAGAATCTCGTGAGGAAGACAATGGAACAACAAAAATGGAGTTCCTCCATGAAGCAAGTTGCACTTGCCTAAGCTCTTGGTAGGTGGAGAGAGTTATGAGGAAGGAGTAAATGAAAAGTAAGAAAGTAATGAAGAGAGAGAAAGGGTTGATGGGTTTATAAAGGGGGAGGGTTCTCTCATAATGAACCAAAAGCCCAATCAAACCAAGACCAAACCAAGTCAAAACCAACCTAGACTAGGCTAGCAAGTCAAGTCCAACTACGGGTCACCTGACAAATGTCAGAGATCTCGTATACGTATACGAAAATACGTATAACAGAAAACGGGAGTGACAACTCTACCCACCTTAAAAGAATTCCGTCCTCGAAATTTAATCAAGAGGCTAGAGATGTCGGGGCAAGCTATACTAAGGCACAAGAAATCTATGACTAGCAACCAATCATGCAAGCAAGGAATTTTAAAAGCGTGAGGCAGAAGGAAGACATCCTGCTAGAAACCTCTCTGCCGATTCTGCATCTGGGCTTGGACATGTGCATACTGCTGGGGCCTCTGCTGCTGGAATGCATGTTCCTAAGGCGGCAATGGCCTCAGAGGCTGATACTATTGTTGTGCTGGTGCTGGTGCTGGTGCCGGTACCCTAACCGATGGACTGGTTAGGTTCGCTGACGAGGTACTGGCTCTAGTCGGGTAGGACCCTATCTTGTGATCCGGTGCCCAACAAGCCAAACACAATCCCTGTGCTATGCGACACTCCGAAACAACGTGTCCTGGCTTCCCACAATGAGTGCAGCCCATTGCGGAAGACTGCTTCTGCTTCTGCGGCTGAGGGTATGTCGGTGTCGAGTGCTGAACCGACGAAACTGTGGTCGTCCTCCAGGGGGCTCCAATTGTCAAGGCCCTAGCTGCCGTGGCTGGTGCTGAGGACAGACTC
Source organism: Iris pallida (assembly GCA_029216955.1). Taxonomy (NCBI): domain Eukaryota; kingdom Viridiplantae; phylum Streptophyta; class Magnoliopsida; order Asparagales; family Iridaceae; genus Iris; species Iris pallida. Next base: position 8,154,895 of record JANAVB010042014.1, read on the forward strand.
ATCTGCCCGTGGGACCTCTTCATGCTTCCGGTTCGGTCCACGATCCTCTGCGAGGTATACTCGTGCTTCCTGGCTGCCTTCAAGACAGCATCAAAAGTCTGATGTTCGAACTGCTCCACTGCTAGAATAATCTTTAGGTGAAGACCCTGCTGAAACCGCTGCGCCCGATCTAACTCGGTTGCCACCAAGGTGGGAGCAAATCGACTCAGTCTAGAAAACTCGACCGCATATCCATCGACCGTCCTGCTCATCTGCTTCAGATTGGTGAATCTCGTCTGCAGATCATGTCGAGCCACTGAATCAAAGTACTTGATCTGAAACTTGTCACTGAATATCGCCCATGGGACAGGCGTCGCCAAACCCACTGCTAGCATCGCCCACCAGGTGCGGGCTAAGTCCAATAACTGTAGGCGCACTACTGCTACCTTCTCTTCCTCTGGAGTCTTGGCTGCTCCCAAGATAATCTCGATGTCCTGGAGCCAGGCATCAGCTGCAATCGCGTCCTCGCTGCCGTCAAAGAAGAGAGGGTTCAGGCGCTTGAAATTGTTGGCTGCACTGTTACCTTGATAACCTACTCTGTCCATGGTTGTCTGTACTGTCTGGTGCAGGACATCACCTCGACGATCCTGTGATGCAAGTAATTCTCGGATAAGTCCTACCAAGGTTCCATTATCAGGCTCTGCAGACCGGATTGGCTGAACCGGCTGAACTGGCGGCTCATGATCTCCGGAAGGCATGACTCGGGAGGCTGCTTCTGAGTGTTGGGCTTGGTCCCCAGGTTGCTGCTGGTTTACTGGAGGAGCTCCGCCTAGTTGAGCGGCAGGATCAGGAACAATGCCACTGAAAAACAATGACATAGGGGACAATAAGGAAGGATCATGATAAATCGATGATATAAGCATGTGATCAGGTCAAGATTTCAGAAAGACTAGAAGAGAAGAGTAGGGATCAAGGACGAGTGCTGATTGAGACATCTATTCAGTGAAACCCTCACACATCTTGATTTACAAGACCTGCATGGGCCACCACTTAAACCATATCACGTCCCAGATCCAGAATACTGGAGAGCGGGGGCAGACACAGCCAGCTACGTATATAGAAGTGTATTCCACCTCCATATACGGTCACGGCTGTCTAGATGTATGAGAATTTTTCTACAAGCCAACAGTCTCTTATGGTCAAGAACAAGCCTAGTGTCTCAATCTCAAGCAAGTAGTAATAGTTACAAGATGTTAGACCATCAAATATACAATAGTAAGGCGTCTCATACGTTTCATATACAGATGATCATGAAGCTAGTCGTACAAAATGCGAGGACTAACAAGAGTTTCAGTCATACATGATCAACCCTAGGATTTGTTAATCATGTTACAGCCCTTAGGCAGATAAGAAATATAAGTATTCAACACGAGCTAACACTTGCTCGGCGACTAAACGCCTCAAAACAATAATTTTACAATAGAGCGGGAGAGCAAAATAAAACCCACTCGTTGCCAGGGTTTCTTCTAGTGTTCACCATCTGGCTGGAATGCATGTAGAACCTCGGATGTTGCTCCGAAATCTGGCCATACAAAACCAGCTAGGTCAGACCCCAGAAAGAGCAAGTGCCACAAGGGAGGCTTCACTTGGGAACTAAAACCAGCAAAACCAGCTAGGTCAGACCCCAGAAAGAGCAAGTGCCACAAGGGAGGCTTCAGTTAGGAACTAAAACCAGCAAGTTAGCACATAAAGCACATAAGGACATAAATAAAATGACAAAAGACATGAGTTAGAGAAAACAGGGTGATAAACGATAAAATAACTAAAGGACTATTCTGGTAACCAAGTTACAACCCGTAAACCAAATAAGGACCGGGGTTATAACGCTTCACCTGAACAGAACTTAGTCTCTAACCAATTATCGACAAGTAAGCATAAACAAGCGTGTCATGAGATAGCCATATACTGGATCTAGGCAAGACTAGACAAGATAGGACTCCATCCATCAATCATGGCCAAGCAATGAGTACGGCTTGATACTTTAACTAACTAGGGTTCTCACAAGCCTAGTTACTAGCAAGATGCAATAAGATATTCCTACGGCCACAAGCCCTGCAGACTATCCAGGTTATCCGGACGCAAGTTACAAGAATTTATAGTGGATACATCGCCCAGGAGACAAATGTATCCCATGAGAGTTATTAGGTGACTTGGGGGTGCAACACATGACAGTGTGCATATTACTTATTTCAAGAAGTGTCCCACATGACAGTGGGCTGGAAATGTGCCCTACTCGACGACAGGCTACAAGTCCATCAGAGAATGCGCCCAGATAACGGGATTGCTTGTAGCCGAAATCTCACTCTATATGAACTACTTGATCAATCTAGTCATGATTTAGTATTAATCCCTGACCGTGGAAAACCAAGGATTCATGTCCTAGACATGATGCGAGACAAGACGGGTAGCTTACACAAGCACAAACACCCACGGTGTCTAAAAGAGTTACATTAGCAAGGGAGAAATAGCCGTCGCAACAGCATCTTGATTAAGCATGTCATGCTTAGATTTACTTGTCATGTCAAGATTGCGCCACGACGGGCCACTATCATGTAAGCAAGGAAAGACATGTTCAAGAGTGCACTACGACGGGTCACTATCATGCTAAGCAAAGAAGTGACATGTGACTTGAGTGCACCACAACGGGTCACTATCGTGTTCTATCCCTACATTATCATGAATGAGAGAAACTTGCATAAAATAGCTCGTGACATATTCTTGAAGCCAAGAAAAAGATCTACAACTTTCATGTTGGGAGTTGGGAGAAATTCTGGCAACAAATTATGCAAATAAGACAAAATAGCCAAAACAGGCACCATGCGGCCTATTCTGCGACATGCGGCCTATTCTGCGACATGCGGCCTCATGCGGCACATTCGCGACATCATGCGGACCAACTGCGATATGTGGCCTATGCGGCACATTCGCGACATCTATGCGGACCAACTGCGACATGCGGCCTGATGAACATAGAAGATGACCAAATAATCATTTGGCCATAACTTCTTCAAAACAAGTCGAAATCTAACTTTTTAAAAGTCCATTTTGGGTAAAATTGAAATCTCTACAACATAGAACAATCAAAACTTGAAAATAATAAAGTTTGGTAGATCAAACCCAAGAAATCCGAAAATGCAATAAACTTCGATCTACAAAAAATAAACCATGGAAATTGAAATTTCTAAGTACTAAAGTGTCTTAGAATCTCATTAGGAAGACAATGGAACAACAAAAATGGAGTTCCTCCATAAAGCAAGTTGCACTTGCCTAAGCTCTTGGTAGGTGGAGAGAGTTATGAGGAAGGAGTAAATGAAAAGTAAGAAAGTAATGAACAGAGAAAAAGGGTTGGTGGATTTATAAAGGGGGAGGGTTCTCTCATAATGAACCAAAAGTCCAATCAAACCAAGTCAAAACCAACCTAGACTAGGCTAGCAAGTCAAGTCCAACTACGGGTCACCTGACAAACGTCAGAGATCTCGTATACGTATACGAAAATACGTATAACGGGAAACGGGAGTGACAAGATTGCTCCTCCAGCCAATAGGAACAAATAACCAAAAGTTGATTTTCTGGTATCAATGCATGCAGCAAAATCCGAATCTGAGTAACCGATGACTTCAAGGTTGTCAGATCTTCTATATGTGAACATGTAGTCCTTTGTCCCTTGTTGATATCTGAGAACTTTCTTTGCAGCTTTTCCAATCTTCAATTCCAGAATTGCTTTGGTATCTGCCTAGCATACCAACTGCAAAGCCAATATCTGGTCTTGTACAAGTTTGAGCATACATAAGACTACCAACTAAAGATGCATAAGGGGATTTCTCCATTTGCTGGTGTTCCAATTCATTTTTAGGACATTGCATAAGGCTAAATTTATCCCCCTTCTGAATTAGTATTATACCAGCTTTACACGTACTCATTCCATATCTTTGAAGAACTCTATTGATATATTCTTTTTGAGAGAGGCCTAACAATCCTGGTGATCAATCTCAGAATATTTCTATTCATATCTCATAAAATGCCTCACCCATATCTTTCATTTCAAAGTTCTTAGAAAGATATTTCTTGGTTTCGTGCAACAAACAAGATCACTACTTGCCAACAATATATCATCAATATACAAAACCAAAAATATGAACTTACTCCCACTGGTCTACAGGCATATACACCAGTCAAGGATGTTTTCTTTAAAACCAAAAGATGTAATGATATCGTTAACTTAAGATACCATTGTCGTGAAGCTTGCTTAAGTCCATAAATTGATTTATTTAGTTTACAGACGATATGTTCCTTGCCCTCAACCAGAAAACCTTCTAGTTGTTCCATACAAACTTCCTATTCTAAATTTCCATTTAGAAACGCTGTTTTTACGTCCATTTGGTGTAACTCTAGATCAAAATGAGCTACCAATGTCATGATGATTCTAAGGGAATCCTTCTTTGAAACAGGAAAGAAGGTTTCCTTGTAATCTATACCATCCTTTTGAGTGTAACGTTTGGCTACTAATCTGACTTTATGTCGTTCAATATTGCCATTTGAGTCACGTTTGGTCTTAAAGACCCGTTTGCAACCAACTCTTTTCGAATTTATAGGCAACTCTACTAAATCTCAAAACTTTATTATGTGACATTGATTCCAACTCTTCTTTCATGGCATTAATCCATTTATTAGAATTGGCACATTTGATATCTTGTGAAAATGTTATTGGATCCTTTTCAATTCCTATATCATAATCTAATTCTTGTAGGTAAACCACAAAGTCATCCGAGATGGCTGATTTTATTTGTCTTTGAGATCTTCTTAATTCCATCTGTTGTGGTTGTTCTACTTCAGCTTCATGTGCGATAACTTGTTCATTATTAACAATAACCTCTCCATGATTTATTCCAACCTTATTATGGTCATTATTAATATTATTTTGTGGTGCAATATCATTAATGTGTTGTGTTGTCCTTGGTTATTATTTGGTACAATATCCATAGGAACAACTTGTTGAGAAGTTGAAGGCAAATGTACCATTGGTACTTTTACCCTAACTTCTTTAAGAACTACTTTTCGAGGTTCATTGCTCCCACTAGTTTTGCCACTCTCTAGGAATCTTGCATTACCGGATTCTACAATTCTCGTGCTATGGTTTGGACAATAAAACCTATACCCTTTGAATTTTTCTGGATAACCTATAAAGTTACCACTAATCGTTATAAAATCCAATTTCTTTTCATGTGGATTATATATTCTTATCTCTGCTGCACACCCCCAGACATGTAAATATTTTAAACTGGGCTTTCTTCCGGTCCACAGTTCAAAAGGTGTCTTTGGAACTGCCTTACTAGGAACTCGGTTTAGAATGTAGGCAGCAATTTTAAGTGCGTGCATCCACAATGATATGGGTAAGGTTGAATTGCTTAACATACTCCTAACCATGTCAAGTAAGGTACGATTGCGCCTTTTGGCAACTTCGTTTTATCGAGGTGTACCTGGCATAGTGTATTGGGCAAGGAGTTTAGCAAATGTGCCTGGGCATTGACCCGGTTCATTATATTTTCCGTAATATTCACAACCTCTATCAGATCTTACTATTTTGACTTTTCTATTTAATTGCCTTTCGACTTCTTTGATATAGATATTTAAGACATCTACAGCTTGAGACTTGTCATGCAATAAATAAATAAAACAATAACGTGAAAAGTCATCAATAAAGATGATAAAATATTTTTCTTTACCAAATGACGGAACATCAAAAGGCCCACATATGTCTGTATGTATTATTTCAAGAAGCCCGGTACTTCTTGTGGCTCCTTTCTTAGTATGCTTTGTTTGCTTTCTCTTAATGCAATCAATGCATATATCAAAGTCATTAAAATCCAATTTTGGAAGAATGTCATCCTTGACTAATCTTCCAATTCTTTCCTTTGATATATGACCAAAGCGTTTATGCCACAAGAATAATGAATTTTCTTCCATCAATTTTCTCTTGTTTCCAACTTTGTGCAGAGTTAAAAAAGTTTTAGAAAATGTATCATCAAGATTGAATTTGTATAAACCATCATTAAGAATACCAGAACCTATGTGAATAGTATTCTTAAATAAATTGAAACTTTTATTACCAAAGTTGAATACATAACCAAGTTTATCAAGTTTTGACAGAGATACTAAATTTCTGGAAATAGAAGGTACATATAAGGTTTGATACAAATCAATGAAATGCATCGGTACGTTCCTATTGCTTTAACATGAACTTTGACTCCATTCCCCATGTATAAGAAATGATCATTTGGCTTTCTGGTTTGGGTCGTACGGAATCCCTGTATTGTTTTGGAAACATGAACAGTAGCACCAGAGTCAAGCCACCAAGTATTAGAAGGAACTTCAATTAAATTTGATTCGAAACATACAAAAGCCAAAGGCTTACCATTCTTTTCGAACCGTGCTTTACGTTTTGAGCAATCTGCCTGAAAGTGGCCAGGTTTTTTGCAGAAATAACAGTTCAAATTCTATGTTTCTTTCCCTTGTTGTCATTACTGGTGCCATCTTTCTGGAAAGCATTACGTTTATTTCCTTTTCCACGCTTCTTTCCATTATTCTTACTTGCTTCTTGAGTAGTAAGATGGACTGTATTGATACCTTGTTGCTTGAGTCTTGCTTCCTCTTGCACAACCATACTTGTCAATTCATTTATGTTCCACTTGTCCTTAGTAGTGTTGTAATGAACATGAAATGGCCCATATTCAGGAGGTAAGGAGTTCAAAATGAATTGCACTAAAAAAGTATCATCTACAATCATCCCAAGATTTTTTAGGATATAATCATGCATAGACCCACTTCCATCAAATTTCATGGTGGTAAGCTTGCTCGTAAGTGTTCCAGTAAGTGACTTATCAGCACTTCTAAAACGATCCTCAATGATTTTGAGATATTCCTTTGCACTATCAGTTTTGGGTAAGGTAGTCTTAATGTTGTTTGCTACTGTCATTCGCATGAACATAATGCTGAGTTTGTTCGACTTTTCCCAAGCTTTATGGAGAGCCTTTTGAGTTTCAGTACTGGTCTCAGTGAGATCAGGAGGCTTATCAATTTGGAGTGCAAGATCGAGGACAAGCACACCAAGATTGAATTGGACTTGTTTAAACCAATCAGGAAAATTCATTCCTGTAAGCATTGGAACAGATGAAGCCCACGAATGAAGTGAAAAGGACGATAGTACTGCAATATTATAACACATACTTGTTAGTGCTTTGAATTTAACATAAAACAATTAAAATATTTTCATGCATCACCTTTGGACAGAAAACATGAAATAGTGCATTCTCATAATGATGCTTTTAGTTTCTACAATAATTGATAAAATTACATTGTATATTTGAGTATACATGTTATCTTTGGATATTCAATACATACACAAATAAAATACAAGTAATTTATTCTTTTCTTATTTATCAATCACTAAAAATTATTCACCTTTGGGTAATATTGTATATCTAGTAATCAATAAAAAACTTTTAAGTACCCATAATAAATCAATCAATCTAGGCATAAAGCATCTACGAAACGGGTACAAACATAATGTTATTGGACCACTTTGGTGATAACGCAATAACAATTTTTTTAATTTATATATAAACATAATATATATTTTTGCAGTATAAAAAAATGATATATGCATAAATATTAAAAATAGAACATTCATTGTCTGTGCATGAATTATGGATCACAAGGATTGGATCACTTAACTGTGTTAGGAATTATGGATCACAAGGATTGGACCACTTAAATGTGTTGCATCACTGTAACTTTAATTGATATTTACACATTATTGGAATTTACATTAACTAGAATTGTTGCCTTCTATTTATATTACTAGTCATGACATTTCTTTAAAAAATTATTATTGTTTTGATTAATGAAAACATCTCTAATGTTGATCACCCAAGTATTACTGTTAACAGTTTTAAAAGTTTCTTAATGTCTCAAATGGAGAGATCATGGTGAAACAGAAGACAGATTAATGTGATCACCCAAATATTTCATCAAATAGTCCACATAAAGTTTAGTAAATGGCATCATTCATGACTTTTCACGTTTTGATGTTCAATAAGGCAGATTACATCAACAGAAACTTGCATTCACATTGTCTCGCAGAATTATTTCTTAAAATATAAACAAAATTCATGAACTAAAATGGAAAAGACACGATTCCTCAAATTGGCTCTGATACCACAATCTTATTCATATTATTTTGGGAATCATGTTTTTTACAAAATATAAATCTTAATGCGGAAACGTAAATGTGTACCTTTCTCCATTCCGTAACTTTGAGCGAGCTGAAAATAGTTTCTCTTTCACCAACTCTTACTTTGGGAAAGAGACAATTATGAATTTTTGTTGATCCTTCTTTGGAACAACAAGACTTATTTATACACATCTGACATTTAGATATGTTGAAAAATCTTGAACGTTATTGATATCCCAACAATCAATTCATGTCATGCCGCACCAATATTTTCAAGACTTCTTAAAGGTGCCCACAATAAACAAGTTGTTCAAAAGTTTCATAAGATGCGGTGACAAACAACTGTGGAAAATGGTGAGCATTTGGTTTATTCGGTTTCAACCGAATCGAAATAGTCAAAATCGAATAAATCGAAATTCTAAATGTTCAAAATTAAAACCGAATCAAAATTAACCAAAAACGAACCGAATAACGATTCGGTTTGTTCGATTGGACATTTCTATATTGTATAAAAGATATGGTTCAAAGTTAAAATCGTAGTTAAATGATATTAAAAATAATATTTTTTATTATTTTTAAAATTGAAACCAATCCGATTTTTTTTTAAACCGAACCGAATCTCTTGTTCGGTTCGATTCGATTTCCAATTTGAAACTGAATAATGCGCACCCCTAGCTGTGGGAGTTGCTTTACAAAAACATAAACCACCATGCCATGATAAGCAATAGTAGACCCAAAGCACTTGTAAATGAAGACGGTTGGGAGAAGGGCTTATATGCGGTGATGGTGACCGACTAATTAGAGAGAAGTAGCTAAGGAGCTTATTAAAAATCCTAATATGTGGTTCAAGAGCTATCCACGTACGAATAATGCCCAGGCCCGCGAACGGAACTCGACCCTCTAATATAGAATTTTTATAATATATTCTTACTTATTTAAGCCTAGAGAGTTGACATGATAATAAGAGTGTAATATTCTTTAGAACCTAATTGAATATTAGCTGTCTTATTTTTTAAGTGGACCCTCTAAATCATTCCTGAACCATATTTAAGAGGAGCACAGGAGGGACATAAATGCATACAAGGTTAGTGCATTTCCATGGAGCATACTGCAGCAGCATGTGGGGAGGGTTCAACTACATCGACTCCATGGCCCTCAAATGTGCAGTCGAGCTCGGCATCCCAGACGCGATCCACAGCCACAGTCCGCACATCACTCTCGCCGAGCTCATGTCCAGCCTCTCCCTCTCGCCCACCAAAACTCCTCATATGCGACGTCTCATGCGCATGCTGACACATTCCCGCATCTTCACGTGCAGCGGGGAAGAGGTGTACTCTCTCACACCGCTCTCTGAATTGCTCGTTGAAAGGAACAAGAACAAGGATCACACCTGCAGCCTAAATGGATTTGTACTGGCCATGCAGCACCCGGCCTTTCTGAACTCGTTCCAGTCCATGAGCGACCGGTTCAAAGGCAACGAGCACACGCCATTCTATGTGGCGCATGGTTGTGGCCCATGGGACATGAGCCACCGCGACCCCGAGTTCAACAGGGTGTTCAACGAGGGGATGGCGAGTGTACCTCATGGATGTTCTCCATAAGGACTGCGGCCACGTGTTTCAAGGCCTCGAGTCCTTGATGGATGTGGGTGGAGGGGCTGGTTCAGCAGCCATAGCAGTCTCCAAGGCATTCCCAGAGGTGAAGTTCAGTGTCTTGGACCTCCAACAAGTGGTGGACACAATCCACAACAAGGGGGAAATAGATTTTATTTCTGGTGATATGTTCGAATATATTCCTCCTGCCAATGCCATCCTTCTCAATGTGATCATCCATTAAAACATACAAGGATGATTTTTAATACGTGTCAATAATTGGAAACCGCAAATTTGATATTTTCCATCAACTCCCATATTTTGAAGTCGTTTCAGTCCACTTACAGTTTTAGAAATTACCTACATATTTTGAAATCCATTTCTACATCAATATTTGTTCTTGGAGTCGGTCTTACATGACTGGGGAGACCAAGATTGTGTGAAGATACTACAGAGTTGCAAGGAGGCAATTCCTTCTAAGGAAGACGGCGGAAAGGTTATTATAATCGACTTGGTGACCGGAAACAACACTTCGCATCAGAAATCAAGAAGGACTTAGCTATGCTTTGATGTGTTGATGATCGTAATGTGCGGAGGAGTTGAACGTGGGGAAGAAGAGTGGAGGAACATGTTCATGGAGGCTGGATTCACAGACTACAAGATAACACCCGTGGGTCTGTGTTCAGTCATCGAAGTCTATCCTTGACTTAGTTGTTGATTCATCTGCACATGTTTTGTCCATGGAACCCGTTTGGCTCACACATTAGCGTTTGGGTACCAAATGGAATCCACAATAGAACGTAATTGTGATCATCTCTCTGTTTATTGTTGCTTTCTTGCTCAAAAAAGGTTGTATTTCATAAAATCGTGTCAATTGGTGTTATGTTGGAATGAAATAAATATTTAACCTCTCAAGTCTGAACATATATAGTCCTACAAATTTTCCTAAAAAATAAGCCAAAATTTGGTTGTAGATGTGTGTTCACAATCCTCCACACATTTGTAATTCGGAAGTGTCATAGCTTCCATTCCTAATTCCACTAGTGACATTAATAATCTAGCTTCTTTCCTGATTCCATATTAGTGACACTAATAATCTAGTATATGAGATCTACTATGGTTCAGTGGCAAAGGATATCATTCATTGTCTCGTTCAACTAATACATGCTAATACATGCGAAATAGCACAATCTAAATATCATGCTGCTTCAAGAAAACATAAATGGCAGCTCTTCTGCTTTCTGAAATGAACCATACACAGATATCAGAATGCCACAACATCCCAGAGATAATGCACATAAGCAGTCAGCATGGTAGTGTGAGAAAGTATGAACTACAAAGAAGACCATCGCTACTATAGGTTAACAATCCTTTGCGACAATACATTTCAAAAAGAAAAGAAAAGCATCTTCTTGTAAGCAAAGGACTGCAGTAAAGTTTTAGGATCCTGCCAATAGAGTGTGTTCTCAGTTTAATCAGTCAGAATAGTAGCTATATTGATGACAGGCACGTAAGGGTAAAAGTTATTCTTTTGATACAGTAGATGGTCATTGGGCATAAATGAGAATGTTATTTGTTGTTTAAGTTTAGTTAATCTTGAGATCACATGTACAATATAATCAAAGTACAAAATGTAACTGGTGCTCAACACCAACCTTCCAGGACCCTGGGCTGATGACCATCAATAGCTGCTTTGGGAAGGAGTAACAAATTGGCCTCAGAAAAACATAGCATAGCCATCAAGTGTAGAACTGACAACACTTCATACCAAGCATTCGCTATGCCGATTTCCTGTACAAATAGAAAACTGAATCAAGATATTTTTAGTTTTTCATCAATGCTAAGGATACATATACGGACTCAAATCGAAAACTGAATCACAGAGAACAAAACACATACAGAAAAGGAAATTACAGCTTTCGACCAACAAATTGTTGCGTGAAGCCAAACAGTAATCAATCAAGAAAACTTAATTGGCTGGAGCCAACCAACCAATTTCAAAGTACCAATGGCTAATTAAATGCCAACTTGCCAAGAAGTAGTTGGCTACTCACGGGCATCACACCGAAAGCAAACTGTGCAGGCGAATTCAGAATTAAAGTACAAGCTAGCTCACAAGTTCACTTTTTCCCCAATTAGAAGCTTACATATAAAAAAAAAATTAAGCTTTTAGTGTCAGCTCCGTTGGACTACTTGGAAAGACTCACGAATTGCTCGTGAGAAAAAAAAAGAAACAGAACTTGCAAGTAAAGCAATTATATAAATAATATTTGAGCAGTCCCAATACAAGAAACAACAATTCTCATCATGTAATTGTATGAGAGAGAGCGTACATTTACAGGTTACTCTCAGGACAACATTGATAATGATACAAACCATTACATTACTTAAAGTGTAACGTGATATGGAGATCAGTAATAGGACTGAAACCCTCTCATAACTTCAGTCAAGAGATCTTGTTAAACAATTCAGATACAAAAATGATTTGAACAATGGTTCAAATAGAGGGGGCAAATTAGCCCGACAGATTAACTTACATAAACTGGCTAGAACGACGACGGTTGAAGTCAATTCAGATCTCTCATTAAAAAAAATACAAGCTCTGCCGGCTGGCAAGTACATAATTCTACACTATTTTTGAGCCTACACGGCAAAAAAAATTTAAAAATTAAATCCTCCTGTGTTTCATTAACGATAATTAGTACGAGAAAAATCTAAGAACAGAGCTAGCATATTACTATATTACCATATGGCCGAAATAAGAAGAAAAATGAGGAAGAGAGGGACTCAATGACGACAAGAACAAATATCCTTTATGCTCCACAACAAAAGCTCTCACATACTTAACAAATTTAAAAAAGACCAAAATTGGTGTCGCATTCGTGTCCCCCTGTCCGTATTGTATCGTGTCCCTGTCTCCTGGGCATGTAATTTCATAAATATGATATAGTTTCATTTTTTGTGCTCAAATTTTCTTTTTATTGAAAGATCTTCTCTTTTCCCATAAATTAACTAAACTCTCAGAATGTTGTTCCTTTCTGCCGATGCACAAGACAAATAACTAGTAATCGAAACTTAGACCAAAACTTTATTGGAAGATTTCGAAATAAAAATTAGGGTTTCTGAAGTCAAGGACCTTGGGTTCGAGGCGGAGCTCTTCCGATGAGTTCCGAAAGGAAGCGTGATGAGTTCAAGCAAAGAAAACCACAACCCTAGATTTCGAGGGCGGATGAAGCCAGCTCGCAAACACCGCGTACTCGCAGCCATCACCATTGTGGCAGGACCACTTGCGAAGCTCTGGGCAAGGGACGCAGTTGCACGGAGTCCGTGGAGCCGTAGAGGTGCGCGAACTGGAGAACGGTGGCATTGTCGGAGAAGGATTTGGGGGAAGAGGAGGATACATGGAGGGGAGAGGAGGAGTGTTAGAATTTGTAGGGCTCGGGTGATGCTGAAGGTGATGGTGCTTCCGCCACTTTCACTTCCTCAGAAATCCTAACTGGCTCCACGAAGAAGACACCATCGACGACGAACAGAGAACAAAAGCAATATCATAGGGGAAAAAATAGATCTATAGAGCGTAAAGAAAAATTAGGGCTAGGGTTTCGAAACTTGCCTTTCCCTTCTTGCAGTTTTGAATTATCATGGCTGGAAAGGAGAGGAGAGGAGAGGAGGAAGAAAGTTTTTGATGAAAATGATCGTCTTCTACGTACACCCAAATATACTATGTGACTATGAAATCGTCAATATAGATGATGAAAGGGAAAAATTCAAAATTCTACCAAAATGACAGCTGAAATATAAGCGAGAATTTTTTTGCAATTGCATTACTTGACGGTTATAACTAAATCGTCAATAAATCAAATGGTTTTTCTTGACGGTTCATCTAAAACCGTCAAGTAATATGGTCAAATTTTAATACATAATAGAAAAATAGTATTTTTTGACGTATGTCTAAAACTGTCATGATAATCCCTTAACGTTTTTTACGACCGTCAAGAAATAAACCGTCAAGCATTTTTCTTGTAGTAACACCTGATTCTCATATTGATTCCTTCTGCTCTTATGAACATCTATCTAATTTTTTTTTCCTCTGCCCATCAATCCTCTCTTCTTAGCCATGTGGTAAACACTTTCCAAAGGTTGGACACCAAAAAGTTAGAATTATCAATAAGCATATCCCAACCTAACCATAACCATATTCCCAACATAACCATATCCCTAAAGTTATGTTAGATTTTATAGAATCATGTGTTCAATGGTTCAAGAACATCATTAATGGGACCAAATTAATTTAATTAGAGCAAATTGGCCTCTATATGCACCACCAAATAATGAATACCTGGTATAAAGAAATAAACATTCATGCATATAAAATGTACCAATAATTCTGATGTTCTAGATGAGAATTGAGATCGTAGAATTTATTACAGAGTACTAAATAAGAACACCATCACAAAACACCATAGAGGATTTGCATCCTTATCGTGTTTGTAACTTATCCGTTTCCACATTGGTGCAACGTACGTGACTACCTTGTCCCTAGCAGGAACACATGCCTTCGACTCGAAGGCATGAGATCACCATTCAAAGGCGTGCATGCGTTGCTGGGCCAGCATCTGATGTTGCTGAGTAGCCATCATCCCTCTCATGATCTCCAGAAGGGCTGGTGTGTCCATCTCCGCAGGGGTAGGTGGAACTGTTGGTGGTGGTGGAACATCCGGATACTGCGATCCAGCTGCTACTTCCACGATCACTTCTTCCTGAGTAGCCTCCTGAGTTAGTACCGGCTCTTGTTGCTGACCAACAGGGTCAGGTTGTCCATGCTGCTGTCCATGTTGTTGCTGTCCAGCTCTGACAGATACGGACGAGGTGCCCCTAAGAAAAGGGACAAGGGAACAATCAAATGACCGGACATGAAGGATCAATGAAGTCAAAGGATACTGGAACGTCAAGCTAGAGTTGAGAGTAACAAATCATGAGATCAAGGGAAAACATGTGTGATTGAGACATCCTATTAAACAAAACACCCCACAAGTCTGAAATCAGACCTGCATGGGCCACCACTAAAACCTTGTCACGCCCTAGAACCAGAATACTGGAGAGCGGGGGAGTGACTCAGCCAGCTACGTATTACGGGTAGATGAATACCGTATAATACGATCAATAATGTCTAACCAAACGAGGGGGTGCATACTACATAAAAGTCTTACTATGGTCATTTCACATCTATTGTCTCAATCATTCAAACAAGAAACAGAAATATAGAACATGTAAGGTAAATCAGTAAGGCGTCCTAAACGCTCAGTCAAAATGTTCTTGAGATCTGGCTTTACAAAATATAGCCAGATGATATAGCAAGCGTACACAATTGTTATCAGCTGCAGTCTGACTTAATTATAATTATGTAAAAGTAAGTACAAGACAATCCGACTAACATGTCGGTGCCAAACGGCAAGGTATAAAGTAGATAACAAAACGAGTGGTGAAGTTAAGGAACCCATTCGAGGCCTCCTGCGATCATTCCTCTAGTATTGACCATCCTGGAGGTGGAAGTACGCTGAGTCCTCGGGAACTGGCTCTAAATCTGGCCATGTAAAACCAGAGAGGTTAGACCTCTAATAGCAAGTACCACAATTGAGCACGACATGAGAACTAAAACCAGTAATGTGAAATATGATAAATAGATCTCTGCTGGCTACTAGAACTCACATCACATCAAGACACTTCGAACCAACCTCCCAACCAAACAAGGACAGAAGTTGGCCCGTCATGTCCTGACATTCTGATCATCCCAGTTAGGTAACAGAGTACAGTACACAAACAAATCGTCTTGAACGGCCAATCAACTCCTACGGCTTGCTATTGTGAGTTCCAAGTTATCCTGGAATAATGCAATTAGGGATTCCTCAGTTCTTACTATGTGCAAGCAAAGCTAGTCTATCCAGTCGATCAATTGGCCCATGCATGAATTAGACGAGTCCTAGCAGGATGCCCGTCAATATACAATATACAATAATAATAAAAGCAGATACTGTTCCCTGTCCGTGTGGCAGTTTTACAGTATCTGTGGGAACCAGCCGGCCCGTCGGGTACTACTCGTCCCAAGGGGGCTGCCATGTAAGAATTCGGGAATCCATTCTCTCCATGCAATCATTATTTTATTTAACTTAATAGTCTCTACGTTGAGTGAAATCCCATGCCGTGGATCATGGTCATTCAAATGAGTACTTTCGTACGGGGTACTATATGCACAACTCTACAACGATACCAGTGCGGTTAGGTTGCAGGTTTTACATAGCGTAATACAACAATCAAATCTATCCACGGTAATCATGCCTTGACCATAAGTACACATGCTTCTTTTGTAGAAAATAAATAAATAAATAAATAAATAGATTTGAAGCCTGCATGTGCATGTATGTCAATATTCGGGATCGGCTAATCGAGTACAATAGTTCATAACATGAACGTGTCTCATTCATTTCATTCAATAAGACGACTAGCCAGTCTCTTAGTTCCAATTAGGAACGCATGATCAATTTAGTCAAGATCACAATCATTATCAATGGTGGCAAGGCATGAAAGTCAACTAGCATTCAGTGGGGTCGAGTCTACAACTCTTAGGGTTTAATTCTAGTCAATCCGGGTATCTATAACTCAATTCATGACACATGGTACATCCCACGTAACAATCTATAATTAACAGAAATATCAACATATCATGATTATATCAAGTTTATGCAAAAAGGCGTAAGGATATAAAATGGACGTTAAACATCTAATAAGATATCAATATACAGGGCTACAGAAGATCCAGGGTAAGCAGGCTACTCTCAGGTCAGCCTACGCTTATGCCAGCGTACGCTCAGGTCAAGCTACGCTCAAGCCAAGCTAGTCATATGCAAGACACACGCTTCCTAAAAAGGCAGCGTATAGACTCCATGCTGCGCTAAAGAGCGCGCACAGCTCAGTGACGCAGCTAAAAAGCTAGCATACACTGCTCACTGTCTTCTCCAAACAGCAAGAACTCCATGGTTGTACCCCAAAGCTTCAAAAGTCCATAACTTGGTCAAAATAAGTCCGAATCCAACTTTCCAAAGGTCAAAATTGGGTAGGAGGAACTGCTCTACGACATGGAACCATCAAATCTTGAGAACAAAGGAGTTTGCTAGATCAAAACCCATAGACAACCGAAAATACAATAACTTAGATCTACAAGAAATGAACCAATGAAATCAAAAATACTAAGCACTAAACTCTCTTAGAATCATGAGAGAAAGAATATTGAACCATAAAATATGGTCCTCATGTAGAGCAAGATGTACTTGCCTAGTTGGTAGGTGGAGAGAGTAATGAAAGGAAGAAGAAGAAGTAATGGTGAAGAAGGAGTGAATGAGGAGAGAGAAGGGAGAGGGTGGCTTTAAATAAAAGGTGGTGGTAGGTGGGAGTTGGGCCGGGTCCAATGGGTCCAATGGGTCGGGTTGCACGAGTCCAACAAGGCTAACCCGAAAGTAAAACTAAAGCAGGAATTAAAATGCAGGTAATAAAATTACAGGAAGAAATGCAGAAATAAAATTACCGGAATTAATTAGCATGAAAATTAAAGAGCAGCTAATTAATTAACATAAAAATTTAAAGAGCAGATAATAGAATTGCAGAAAAATAAAGTGCAGAAAATAAAATGCAGAAAATTAATTAACATAAAGTTATAGGAATTTAAATACAGGATACTACATGATAAATACTAAATAAATACATTCAGGCAATATACGTATTAGAATACGCATTCCGGGAACGGGGAGTGACAATTCGATGCAGCTAGTGGCGTGGCACTTGTTGCAGCCAGCACTGACGTTGCATTCGGTGCAGCTAGTGGCGTGGCACTTGTTGCAGCCATTGGCGTGGCATGAATTGTTCATTTATTCTTGCCAGTTTATTTAATGCTTCTTCAAAATTTTACAAACGTATTAAAGTAGAAAGTGGCAATGATGAATGTGGCTTGAGAAAGTGTAATTTGATACTACATGACATCATACTATGATGCATAAATAAGCCATCTGAGCCATATTATTCTATTTTTCTTCTTCTTGGTTTCAGTTTTTTTGTGCATGGCGGTGGAATTGATGGGGAAATTGAGCTATGATTTTGCTTGCTTGCTTGGAGTGTCTCTTATATGTCTCATTCTATAAATAAGCCTTTGACTTGGAAGTTGGAAGTTTGAATGTAACATCTTAGATGTGAAATGTGTAAACTTGTGTTGGCTTGGAAAGTGAAATACTGGAATGTATATAATTTTTTTAGATGTGAAATGTGGGCCTGGAAAGTGTAAACTGGAATATATTACCTGTGTAAACTGGAATATAGCTAAAATTTGTGTTGGCTTGGAAAGTGGAATACTGGAATTTGTATGATTTTTTTAGATGTGAAATGTGGGCCTGGAAAGTGTAAACTGGAATATATTACCTGTATAAACTGGAATATAGATGAAATTTTGTGATGAATTTTTTTCAGATGAGATATTTAGTATTTGCTTGGAAAGTGGAATGTATATGATTTTTTACTGTGAAATGTGGGTTATTTTGGTCTGAAAACTGGCTGTTGATATGCAAATTGGAGTTGTTTATCTACAATTTTTTTAATGTAATCTGGTAGCAGGCCGGCCCATCAAACCAAGGCCCAGAAACCGATTGAACCGAAAACCGAACCGATTTATTTCGGTTCGGTTCATGTCTGGTTCTCATTTCAAACGGTTCGGTTCGGTCCCAAATAAGTCGGTTCGATTTATGTTCGGTTCTCATTACTTTGGTTCGGTTTGAACCGAACCGAACCGATGCTCACCCCATATATATATATATATATATATATATATATATATATATATATATATATATATATATATATATATATATATATATATATATATTCGGATGTATAAATATATATATATATAAAAAAAAATATATATATATATATATATATATTCGGATGTAAAATTACGAGAGCATGGTGACTGGCGGTCATCATGGGAGTTGACTGTAGGCCAAAGGGCCTTGGTGGAGGCTTTCGAATTTCTGCAAGTTGACGCTATACGTATTAAGCGTCACGACAGATACTTGATATTGAGTATCATTGAGCGATGGTGGCCAACACGCAACACATTTCAGCTACCCTTCAGAGAGATGACGTGATACAGATTCCAGGGTTACCTATAAATGGTAACACTAATTATTTGGACGAGGGGTTAGATGATTTCGATCTCATTACCTCGGTGTGGAGCCGCCATCTGATCTAGGAGCTCACAACAGTGTCAGACTCACTAGGCTCCGGTCTACTTTTATGCATGTTGATCGCATAATACGACAGTATTTGTAGATGATTCAAGAGTATTTTTTCTGTATTAATTATCGTCAGCGTCTATTAAATATGGCTGATATCAATATCTAAACATGTTTTTGTTATTCCCGAAACAGACTTAGATGGAGGAACGATCAGAAAAAAAGATACTTCTTGCAAATAAATTTGCTCTCTATTCTGATTTAGCAACACACAGAAGCAAAGAGTTCTCGCAAATAAATTTGCTCTATGTTCTGATTATGTAGGATTTCAGAGACTTCATGCAAACAAGTTTTCTTTCCTAATATTCTGAAGCCACTCGTGGAAGAAGAAGGAAGTAAGAAGAACAACTCTGCTGGGGTGATGAAAATCGTCGTTGCTCAAAGCATGATTCGCCCACAAATCATAACAATTTTATATTTTATTAGTGAATGTTGTTTAGAAAATTTCCTTAAGAGCTAGAAAATAAGCTTAAACTCTAATATTGATGAAACTATCTTTAAAGTCGCAAATTACCTTCTTATGACTAAGGTGAATTGAACCAAATAATTGATAATAAAAAAACCATAGAATACATAATATTTTTTAGTTTTCAACTCTTAAAGTTTGATAAATTAGTATGTTGTTTGTTAACGAAGATCAAGAAGCATGTCTCTACATCAGCCGTAGGGCTTAGCATATCTCGGTTCAAAATCAAAACCGAGCCGAATAAGTAGTTCGGTTTGGTTTTAAAGATTATGGTCCTAATTTCGGTTTCATAGCAGAAAATATTTGTTTTTGCAGTTCTAATTTTTGGAAGGCAAGAAGAAATTATAATATCTTATTTTGATTCTTGATTGCGATAATCATAACTCATTTTTTTAAATACTTATGTTTTTTAATAAAAAATACTTGTTATCATATTGCACTTCTCATTGCAATAGTCAAGGAAGGAGAGTGTGGAGATGGTAAAGTTAGGGTGAAGTCGCATCTTAGCGACTATATTGTTGCCGCAGAGGTAGTAAATCTAAGGTTGTGTTTGGTAAGAAGGATAGAAAAGTGGAATGAAAGAAAAATCAAAGAGATACATTTTTCATCCATATGGAAAGAAAAGACTATCTCCTTCCTTTCTGTTTGGTAGAATAGAAGGAAAATGAAAGTGATAGACTTTCTTTTATTTGGTATAAAAAGAAAGATGGAAAGAAGGAAAAATAAAAATATAGGTTTTACCAATTATATCCTCAACTAAAAAAATTTAGAGAAATTTTGAGTGGCACCCCACTTTATTTTACCATTTTTAAGGTGCACCCCACAGTTTTACCATAATGCAAGACACCCCCCACTTTTGACGGAAAACGTCCAAAACTGACGGTCAAAGGGTTTGACCAACATTTTTTGACGAAAATGCCCTCGTCTCTCTCAAACCCAAACTCATTGTTGTTGCTGCTGCTGTGGGGGGGGGGGGGGCTGCGGTCGGGGAGGGGGGCGGCGAGGTCGAGGAGGGGGGGCGAGGTCGGGGAGGGGATGGCGGGTGGCGACGGTGGGGGGTAGGGTGGGGCGGCGAGGTCGGGGGAGGGGGGGGGGACGAGGTCGAGGAGGGGGGGGCGAGGTCGGGGAGGGGAGGGCGGCTGCGGTCGGAGGGGGGGGCGAGGTCGAAGAGGGGGGGGAGGTCGGGGAGGGGAGGGCGGCTGCGGCGGTGGGGGGTAAGGGGGACGGCGAGGTTGGGGGAGTGGTGCGAGGTCGAGGATGGGGGGCGAGGTCGGGGAGGGGAGGGCGACTGCCGTCGGGGAGGGGGGGACGAGGTCGAGGAGGGGAGCGAGGTCGGGGAGGGGAGGGCGGCTGCGGCGGTGGGGGGTAGGGGGGCGGTGGTGATAGTGATGGTGGTGGTGGTGATAGTGAAGGTGGTGGTGGTGGTGATGAACGCGACTGCGGCTGCCGCCCTCCCCTCCCCGACCTCGCCCCCCCCCCCCCCCCTCCTCGACCTCGCCCCACCCCCCTCCCTCCCAGACCGCAGCCCACCCCCCCCCCCCACCCAACCCAGCAACAACAGCAGTGAGTTTGGGAGAGACGAGGGCATTTTCGTCAAAAAATATTGGTCAAACTCTTTGACCGTCAGTTTTGGACGTTTTCCGTCAAAAGTGGGGGGTGTCTTGCATTATGGTAAAACTGTGGGGTGCACCTTAAAAATGGTAAAATAAAGTGGGGTGCCACTCAAAATTTCTCAAAAATTTATTACCATTTGACTTTATTGAACTATTTTAAATTAATATAATTCTCATATGGTATAATTGTAAATTAAGATAACATTCATTTTTTTTTCTTCCACTTTTTCTTCCACATTTGGACAGATTGATTTTCCTAGGTTATGAGGAAAACTAATTCCTTCATTTTTCTTGCCATCCACTTTTCCTTCTATACTAAACAAGAGAAAATTATCTTTCATTCTCCTTTTTCCTTCTGTATTTTCTTTCCTTCGACTTTTTTTTCGTACCAAACACACCCTAAGGTTAAAATAACACCAAAAATAAGGGCTACTGAGTTATAAGAGCTATAGATGGGTGCAAATAATCTTCAACCATTTCAAAGTGTTTATGCTAGCACCTTGATCAAGATTTAGCAATGTGTATTTTTTTTTTGGGTGATCAATCCTTTAATTTGTAAATTTGTTATCATTGTTGCTAGATTGATCTTCATGATATATCATGGAGGAAAACCATTGCACAAAATTTTGACGGTAAAATTCTAATTGTAAAAGTTTGTTCTCTTAATTTTATTATGGAATTTTTACTCTAAATACAAGCCGGGCCATTTTGCAAGAGAAAATTTATTATGAAAATTTTGATTATATATCCTAGCCTAATCCATTGTACAAAAATCCAACCAAACAGAGCGAACCGAACCAACCGAAGCATTTTGGTTCAGTTCCGTTTAATTTGGTTTGTGAAATTTTTGGTTCGCTTTAGTTGAAAAAATTTTGGTTCGATTTAGTTTCGATTCTTAAAATTTTGGATTTTGGTTCGATTTAGTTTCGATTCTTAAAATTTTGGATTTGGTTCAATCGAAACCACCGAATCTCACCCCTAATTAGACATAACTAGTTATGCATGAGGATGATCAATCGACACATACTTTGGGGATGAAGTTCATACCAAATATGATGGGTTGCAAATTAGCTACCTAAACGTGTTTATCTCAAAATGTAAGACAAAATCCGTCATCAATCAAGCATAACTGGCTACATGTGCGAGTTTGGGTCTTTTAAACAACAACATATTGTTTTCTTAATTTAAATGTTGGATAAAAAAAATAGAAACAAAAAGTTTTTATTTATTCTATGTTTTTAATTATAGATTTTTTGGGATTAATTGAACTAGACGTAGTTGAAGTCAATTTGCGATACTTCCATTAATAATAAAGTTTAAACTTTGTTTTAGACCTTTAACGAAAATTTTCAGACTACAACAATTCACTAATAGTACGTTTAAAGTCAGTTTTATAAAAGAATTTCCAAACAATAATTAAAAATTAGAATCTTATTGGAGTTATCCCAAATAATAACAGTGATTTCGTATGATACTAGACATTCCCTTGCCTCCACCACTATTGATAAATCATTCCATATCTCAGGTATTCCTTGATAAATTAGTTTTCTAAATTACTTATTATTTATATTATATAATAAAAAATATATTTAAGATTACTGACGTATTTGGACATTTGTTTAAGTTGACCTATATTTGTCGGAAGAAATCACATAGTTTTAATCACGAATACAACCTTTGTTTATCTTTTATATTCCGTCGCTAATCCAAGGTTATTTTATTATATCGATATATATTTTTTTATAAAGTGTGGATAAAAATGAAAAAAGAAGAAGAAGAAGCTAATGCTTGATTGGTCCGGTTAATTGGTTAAATCAAATTTTAACAAACCAGAATAATCTAGGAGGAGGATATCTAAACTACTGAACGATTTATAGGAAACCTGATCTATAGTTGCTTCCCACTGAAGAATTCCCAAAACTAATATAGATTGGAATCAGGGGTGGACACAAGCTGGAACAAGCGAGATCAACTGAGTCACTGAATTATATATATATATATATATATATATATATATATATATAAAAAGAGATTTCAAGACGATTCAAAAGTGAGCCGTCCAAGACGTATAAATATTATGAACTATTTTATTTCTTTAAAATTAAGGAAGATAAAAATTAATTTACTCATCAACTATTTTCTAAAAAATTACGAATAAAACTAACTTTTTTTTTAGTACAAACAAATATCTATTAAACAAATAATTTTAAACTGTTTAAAAATTAAATTAAAAAGATACCAAAAAATATTTAATTGTTTAACAAATCTTAATTCAAATACATTTAAATATTTGAACCATTTTTCAACAATATCATAAAAATCATAACAAATTATAATTAAAATTTGGGTTATTTACACCAACCATTCATATATTTTTGGTTTATAACAAGGAATATCCATAATTTTAAACAAATTACACTGACAACCCCTCCGTTTAGAAAAATAAAATAAAAGTAGGAGTAGTTAGTGTTATAATTTTTTTATTTTATCTTAAAATATGGATACCCCGTATAATAAACAAAAAAAGTAGGGACGATCAGTGTAAATAGTTTAAAAGTAAAAATACCCCGTGTTATAAATCAAAAATATAGAAATATTTAGTATAAATAATCCTTAAAATTTATTAAATTTTTACAAATTTTAATTAAAATATAAATATATATACAATAATTACTTTTAATTTAAATATTTAATTTTTTTTTTTTTTTTGATAAGATTAGAAAGAAAACAAAAGTAAACACAGATTGAACTTGATCAAAGAATTTGACACGCGTTGAACTATAAATAAGCTAAGTCTCGTAAACAAACTTTCTTGAAAGAAAAAAAAAGAAAAGAAAACTAGAATACTACATGTACTACTCTTCCTCTTTATGTTCTGAATCAATCCCTTGTAGCTAGAATCAAGTCCAGAGGAAAGCATCGATGGCAAAGCTCCTCTTCTCGTCGAGGCTGCCGATCACGGGAAGACCGTACTGGTTGAGCAGGCAGTCGAGCTTCCACTCGGGCATCGCCTCGTAGTCGGCCTTGCTGTACCTCGGATAGTGCAACGGCATGCGGAAGTCGCTGCAATTCTGCTTCTTCTGCTGCTGCTGCTGCTGCTGCACATTGCTTTTCCTTCCTCCTCCCACATCCACAGGAGATGGTGTTGCCAGCGATCCCATAATTCTCTCTTTCTCGTCTCTCCAAATTTCTTCTTAGGAAAAACTCTTTTTTGTTTTGTTATTAATGTTCTTTAGAAGTTGGGGGTTTTATATAGGACTGGAGAGTCGGTGGAGAGAAGAGAAGTATGGGAAAGGAGTCTGGAATGTGCTCGAATTCG